>OU342743.1:182525521-182604087 GCA_910589775.1 Avena eriantha | reverse complement strand
TGCAGTGAAACTGGGTGTGGTTCATGAATAGAAAAGACATGCACTGACACTGGGTATGGTTCATGAAAAGAACAGACATGCAATGACACTGCTGGGCCCATCCTTATGTGGTTCATGAGAAGAACAGACATGCAATGACACTGGTGGATCCTTATGTGGTTTGTTTAGAGGAACAGACATGCAATGACACTGGTGGATCCACATGTGGTTTATGGAAGTAAAAGACATGTAATGACACTGGTAGATCCTTATGTGCTTCATGAAAGAACATACATGCAGTGAAACTGGGTTGTGGTTCATGAATACAACATACATGCAATGACACTGGTGGATCCTTATGTGGTTCATGAAAAGACGAGACAGGCAATGACATCGGTGGATCCTTATGTGGTTTGTTTAGAAGAACACACGTGCAATGACACTGGGTGTGGTTCATGAGAAGAACACACACGCAATGACACTAGTGGATCCTTATGTGGTTTATTTAGAGGAATAGACACGCAATGACACCGGTGGATCCACATGTGGTTTATGGAAGTAAAAGACATGCAATGACACTGGTAGATCCTTATGTGGTTCATGAAAAGAATAGACATGCAGTGAAACTGGGTGTGGTTCATGATTAGAACAGACATGAACTGACACTGGGCGTGGTTCATGAAAAGAATAGACATGCAATGACACTGGTGGGCCCATCCTTATGTGGTTCATGAGAAGAACAGACATGCAATGACACTGGTGGATCCTTATGTGGTTTGTTTAGAGGAACACACATGCAATGACACCGATGGATCCCCATGTGGTTTATGGAAGTAAAAGACATGCAATGACACTGGTCGATCCTTATGTGGTTCATGAAAAGAACAGACATGTAGTGAAACTGGATGTGGTTCATGAATAGAACAGACATGCAGTGAAACTAGGTGTGGTTCATCAATAGAACAGACATGCAGTGACACTCGTGGGCCCATCCTTATGTGGTTCATGAAAAGAACAGACATGCAATGACACTGGTGGATCCTTATGTGGTTTGTTTAGAAGAACACACATGCAATGACACTTGGTGTGGTTCATGAGAAGAACACACACGCAATGACACTGGTGGATCCTTATGTGGTTTGTTAGAGGAACAAACACGCAATGACACCGGTGGATCCACATGTGGTTTATGGAAGTAAAATACATGCAATGACACTGCTAGATCCTTATGTGATTCATGAAAAGAACGGACATGCAATAAACTGGGTGTGGTTCATGAATAGAACAGACATGCACTAACACTTGGTGTGGTTCATGAAATGAACAGACATGCAATGACACTGCTGGGCCCATCCTTATGTGGTTCATGAGAAGAACAGACATGCAATGGCACTGGTGGATCCTTATGTGGTTTGTTTAGAGGAACAGACCATGCAATGACACCGGTGGATCCACATGTGGTTTATGGAAGTAAAAGACATGCAATGACAGTGGTGGATCCTTATGTGGTTCATGAAAAGAATAGACATGTAGTGAAACTGGGTGTGGTTCATGATTAGAATAGACATGCATTGACACTAGGTATGGTTCATGAAAAGAACAGACATGCAATGACACTGGTGGGCCCATCCTTATGTGGATCAAGAGAAGAACAGATAGGCAATGACACTAGTGGATCCTAATGTGGTTTGTTTAGAGGAACACACATGCAATGACACCGGTGGATCCACATGTGGTTTATGGAAGTAAAAGACATGCAATGACACTGGTAGATCCTTATGTGGTTCATGAAAAGAACGGACATGCAGTGAAACTGGGTGTCGTTCATGAATAGAACAGAGATGCAGTGAAACTAGGTGTGGTTCATGAATAGAACAGACATGCACTGACACTGGTGGGCCCATCCTTATGTGGTTCATGAAAAGAACAGACATGCAATGACACTGGTGGATCCTTATGTGGTTTGTTTAGAAGAACACACATGCAATGACACTGGGTGTGGTTCATGAAAAGAACAGGCAGGCAGTGACACTGGTGGATCCTTATGTGGTTTGTTTAGAGGAACAGACATGCAATGACACCGGTGGATCCACATGTGGTTTATGGAAGTAAAAAGCATGCAATGACACTGGTAGATCCTTATGTGGTTCATGAAAAGAACAGACATGCAGTGAAACTGGGTGTGGTTCATGATTAGAACAGACATGCACTAACACTGGGTATGGTTCATGAATAAAACAGACATGCACTGACACTGGTGGGCCCATCCTTATGTGGTTCATGAGAAGAACAGACATGCAATGACACTGGTGGATCCTTATGTGGTTTGTTTAGAGGAACACACATGCAATGACACCGGTGGATCCACATGTGGTTTATGGAAGTAAAAGACATGCAATGACACTGGTAGATCCTTTTTGTGGTTCATGAAAAGAACAAACATGCAGTGAAACTGGGTGTGGTTCATGAATAGAATAGACATGCACTGACACTGGGTATGGTTCATGAAAAGAACAGACATGCAATGACACTGGTGGGCCCTACCTTATGTGGTTCATGTGAAGAACAGTTAGGCAATGACACTAGTGGATCCTTATGTAGTTTGTTTAGAGGAACACACATGTAATGACACCGGTGGATCCACATGTGGTTTATGGAAGTAAAAGACATACAATGACACTGGTAGATCCTTATGTGGTTCATGAAAAGAACAGACATGCAGTGAAACTTGGTGTGGTTCATGAATAGAACAGACATGAAGTGAAACTAGGTGTGGTTCATGAAAAGAACAGCATACACTGACACTGGTGGGCCCATCCTTATGTGGTTCATGAAAAGAACAGACATTCAATGACACTTGTGGATCCTTATGTGGTTTATGGAAGGAACAGACATGCAATGGTTCATGAAAAGAACTGACATGCAGTGACACTAGGAGTGGTTCATGAAAAGAACACACAGGCAATGACACTGGTGGAGCCTTATGTGGTTTATGGAAGGAACAGACATGCAATGACACTGGCTGTGATCCATGAAAAGAATAGACCGGCAATGACACCGGTGGATCCATATGTGGTTTGTTTAGAAGAACACACATGCAATGACACTTGGTTTGGTTCATGAGAAGAACACACACGCAATGACACTAGTGGATCCTTATGTGGTTTGTTTAGAGGAACAGACACGCAATGACACCGGTGGATCCACATGTGGTTTATGGATGTAAAAGACATGCAATGACACTGGTAGATCCTTATGTGGTTCGTGAAAAGAACAGACATGCAGTGAAACTGGTTGTGGTTCATGAATAGAATGGACATGCACTAACACTGGGTGTGGTTCATGAAAAGAACAGATATGCAATGACACTGGTGGGCCCATCCTTATGTGGTTCATGAGAAGAATGGACATGCAGTGCCACTGGTGGATCCTTATGTGGTTTGTTTAGAGGAACATACATGAAATGACACCGGTGGATCCACATGTGGTTTATGGAAGTAACACACATGCAATGACACTCGGTGTGGTTCATGAAAAGAACATACATGCAATGACACTGGTAGATCCTTATGTGGTTCATGAAAAGAACAGACATGCAATGACACTGGTGGATCCTTATGTGGTTTGTTTAGAGGAACATACATGCACTAACACTGGGTGTGGTTCATGAAAAGAACAGACATGCAATGACACCGGGTGTGGTTCATGAAAAGAACAGACATGCAATGACTTATGTGGTTTGTTTAGAATAACACACATGCAATGACACTGGGTGTGGTTCATTAAAAGAACATATAGGCAATGACACTAGTGGATCCTTATGTGGTTTGTTTCGAAAAACACGCATGCAATGACACTGGGTGTGGTTCAGGAAAAGAACAGACAGACACGCAATGACACTGGTGGATCCTTATGTGGTTTGTTTAGAGGAACAGACATGCAATCACACTAGGTAGATCCATATGTGGTTTATGGAAATAAAAGGCATGCAATGACACTGGCTGTGATTCATGAATAGAACAGACATGCACTGACACTGGTGGGCCCATCCTTATGTGGTTCATGAAAAGAACAGACATGCAATGACACTGGTGGATCCTTATGTGGTTTGTTTAGAAGAAGACACATGCAATGACACTTGGTGTGGTTCATGAGAAGAACACACAAGCAATGACACTGGTGGATCCTTATGGGGTTTATTTAGAGGAACAAACACGCAATGACACCGGTGGATCCACATGTCGTTTATGGAAGTAAAATACATGCAATGACACTAGTATATCCTTATGTGGTTCATGAAAAGAACAGACATGCAATAAAACTGGGTGTGGTTCATGAATAGAACAGACATGCACTGACACTGGGTGTGGTTCATGAAATGAACAGACATGCAATGACACTACTGGGCCCATCCTTATGTGGTTCATGAGAAGAACAGACATGCAATGGCACTGGTGGATCCTTATGTGGTTTGTTTAGAGGAACAGACATGCAATGACACCGGTGGATCCACATGTGGTTTATGGAAGTAAAAGACATGCAATGACACTGGTGGATCCTTATGTGGTTCATGAAAAGAATAGACATGTAGTGAAACTGGGTGTGGTTCATGATTAGAATAGACATGCATTGACACTGGGTATGGTTCATGAAAAGAACAGACATGCAATGACACTGGTGGGCCCATCCTTATGTGATTCATGAAAAGAACAGACATGCAATAAAACTGGGTGTGGTTCATGAATAGAACAGACATGCACTGACACTGGGTGTGGTTCATGAAATGAACAGACATGCAATGACACTGCTGGGCCCATCCTTATGTGGTTCATGAGAAGAACAGACATGCAATGGCACTGGTGGATCCTTATGTGGTTTGTTTAGAGGAACAGACATGCAATGACACCGGTGGATCCACATGTGGTTTATGGAAGTAAAAGACATGCAATGACACTGGTAGATCCTTATGTGGTTCATGGAAAGAACAGACATGCAGTGAAACTAGGTGTGGTTCATGAATAGAACAGACATGCACTGACACTGGTTGTGGTTCATGAAAAGAACAGACATGCAATGACACTGCTGGGCCCATCCTTATGTGGTTCATGAGAAGAACAGACATGCAATGACACTGGTGGATCCTTATGTGGTTTGTTTAGAGGAACAGACATGCAATGACACTGGTGGATCCACATGTGGTTTATGGAAGTAAAAGACATGCAATGACACTGGTACATCCTTATGTGGTTCATGTAAAGAACATACATGCAGTGAAACTGGGTGTGGTTCATGAATAGAACATACATGCAATGACACTGGTGGATCCTTATGTGGTTCATGAAAAGACCAGACAGGCAATGACACCGGTGGATCCTTATGTGGTTTGTTTAGAAGAACACACGTGAAATGACACTGGGTGTGGTTCATGAGAAGAACACACACGCAATGACACTTGTGGATCCTTATGTGGTTTATTTAGAGGAACAGACACGCAATGACACTAGTAGATCCTTATGTGGTTTATGGAAGTAAAAGACATGCAATGACACTAGTAGATCCTTATGTGGTTCATGAAAAGAATAGACATGCAGTGAAACTTGGTGTGGTTCATGATTAGAACAGACATGCACTGACACTGGGTATGGTTCATGAATAGAACAGACATGCACTAACACTGGTGGGCCCATCCTTATGTGGTTCATGAGAAGAACAGACATGGAATGACACTGGTGGATCCTTATGTGGTTTCTTTAGAGGAACACACATGCAATGACACCGATGGATCCACATGTGATTTATGGAAGTAAAAGACATGCAATGACACTGGTCGATCCTTATGTGGTTCATGAAAAGAACAGACATGTAGGGAAACTGGGTGTGGTTCATGAATAGAACAGACATGCATTGAAACTAGGTGTGGTTCATGAATAGAACATACATGCACTGACACTAGTGGGCCTATCCTTATGTGGTTCATGAAAAGAACAGACATGCAATGACACTGGTGGATCCTTATGTGGTTTGTTTAGAAGAACACACATGCAATGGCACTGGGTGTGGTTCATGAAAAGAACACACATGCAGTGACACTGGTGGATCCTTATGTGGTTTGTTTAGAGGAACAGACATGCAATGACATCGGTGGATCCACATGTGGTTTGTGGAAGTAAAAGACATGCAATGACAGTGGTAGATCCTTATGTGGTTCATGAAAAGAATAGACATGTAGTGAAACTGGGTGTGGTTTATGATTAGAACAGACATGCACTGACACTAGGTATGGTTCATGAATAGAACAGACATGCACTGACAATGCTGGGCCCATCCTTATGTGGTTCATGCGAAGAACAGACATGCCATGACACTGGTGGATCCTTATGTGGTTTGTTTAGAGGAACAAACATGCAATGACACCGGTGGATCCATCCTTATGTGGTTCATGAAAAGAACTGACATGCAATGACACTGGTAGATTCTTATGTGGTTCATGAAAAGAAAAGACATGCAGTGAAACTGGGTGTGGTTCATGAATAGAATAGACATGTAGTGAAACTAGGTGTGGTTCGTGAATAGAACAGACATGCACTGACACTGGTGGGCCCATCCTTATGTGGTTCATGAAAAGAACAGACATGCAATGACACTGGTGGATCCTTATGTGGTTTGTTTAGAAGAACACACATGCAATGACACTGGGTGTGGTTCATGAAAAGAACAGACATGCAGTGACACTGGTGGATCCTTATGTGGTTTGTTTAGAGGAACAGACATGCAATGAAACCGGTGGATCCACATGTGGTTTATGGAACTAAAAGACATGCAATGACACTCGTAGATCCTTATGTGGTTCATGAAAAGAACAGACATGCAGTGAAACTGGGTGTGGTTCATGATTAGAATAGACATGCGCTAGCACTGGGTATGGTTCATGAATAGAACAGACATGCACTGACACTGGTGGGCCCATCCTTATCTGGTTCATGAGAAGAACAGACAGGCAATGACACTGGTGGATCCTTATGTGGTTTGTTTAGAGGAACACACATGCAATGACACCGGTGGATCCACATGTGGTTTATGGAAGTAAAAGACATGCAATGACACTGGTAGATCCTTATGTGGTTCATGAAAAGAACAGACATGTAGTGAAACTGGGTGTGGTTCATGAATAGAACATACATGCAATGACACTGGTGGATCCTTATGTGGTTCATGAAAAGACCAGACAGGCAATGACACCGGTGGATCCTTATGTGGTTTGTTTGGAAGAACACACGTGCAATGACACTGGGTGTGGTTCATGAGAAGAACACACACGCAATGACACTGGTGGATCCTTATGTGGTTTATTTAGAGGAACAGACACGCAATGACACCGGTGGATCCACATGTGGTTTATGGAAGTAAAAGACATGCAATGACACTGGTAGATCCTTATGTGGTTCATGAAAAGGACAGACATGCAGTGAAACTGGGTGTGGTTCATGAATAGAACAGACATGCACTGACACTTGGTGTGGTTCATGAAAAGAACAGACAGGTAATGACACTGGTGGATCCTTATGTGGTTTATGGAAAGAACAGACATGCAATGACACTGGTGGGCCCATCCTTATGTGGTTCATGAAAAGAACAGACATGTAGTGACGCCGGTGGATCCTTGTGTGGTTTGTTTAGAGGAACAGACATGCAATGACACGGGGTGTGGTTCATGAAAAGAACACACATCCAATGACACTGGTGGATCCTTGTGTGGTTTGTTTAGAGGAACATACATGCAATGACACCGGTGGATCCACGTGTGGTTCATGAGAAGAACACGCATGCAATGACACTTGCTGTTGTTCATGAAAAGAACAGACATGCTATGACACTGGTGGGCCCATCCTTATGTGGTTCACGAGAAGAACACACACGCAATGACACTAGTGGATCCTTATGTGGTTTGTTTAGAGGAACAGACATGCAATGACACTGGGTGTGGTTTATGAGAAGAACACACATCAAATGAACTCTAGTGGTCCTATCTTGGCATAATTTGATGTATTCCACATTGTATTTCATTGTACAAGACACTTTCCATTTTTTACGCTACTCAGTTTTGCCCTTGGTTTTATGTGGTACTACTTAGTTTTGCCCACCCCCCTCTCTATCTTTCGTAGAAGCCCAAAACTATGCTCACCCTATCTGCTACTCCCTGATTGGTTGTCACAGTTGTCACGCGGATCGTGCGCACCAACCGTTGATTCTGTGCGGTCCAACGATGATCGTTGCACACCTCGTGCCCTTCACAATACAGCGTGAGACAGCACGGACGTCTCCCTCCGCGAGACTTCGACAGGAAGGAACACGATGCCGTCCATCGAAAAAGTTGTTGAGCGGTCATGTCAAGTTTAATCAAGTCTGAAAAGCCTACTACTTCTACTACAACTCATGCACAGGGCAACAGGGTCATCGAGTGCACGGTTGTCGACGGGGCGCTGCAATTTATTGCCACTTGATTTTAATCAGACATATCCCATTTATACGCAGCGCTCTCAATCTCACTTCCAACTGGGCCCTACCTCTAGTAAATTCCATGAGTCAAGGGCCCCCCTCGAGTAGATCTAACGTTGCTAGAAATTAGTTCCCGGCCACTTGCATGCAGTGGAATCGAGGTCTGCCATGAGCGTGTTTTCAATGCAGCTCTAAAGTGGAGATCGTAGTTGTTTCAAAAAAAAGGGAACCAAAAAAAAGGGTGGAGACCGTGGTAGCCCCCCCCCCCACCCCCACCCCCCACCCCCCCCTCCCCCGCCCACCACACGTGTCCACTTGAGGACTACGAATGGTCCAGTGTTTATAACCCCCCTCGACCTTCTTCTTCCATGAGCTCGTGTCATTCCCCCAGTTTGTCTAGTCCCAAGACCCCAATCTACACCTGCCACGCGCGCCGAATCTCCCTTGTTTGCACTACCTCCTTCCCTTGGTGCGCCATGAAGCGTACGCGTGGAGAAGATCCGGAGGTGAAGCCATTTGAAGGCGAAGCAGCAGATGGCTCGGTCGTCGCCAAGCAGACGGAGGCGTCTTCTCCGGGGACAAACGCTGCTCGTCGCCGCGTTGTCGAGGGTGCGAACTCATCCGTCCAGCCAGTAGTCGTCGCTGCCAAGTAGCAGGTAGTAGCCGTCGCCGCCGAGCAGCAGGTGGTAGCCATCGCCGCCGAGCAGCCGGTAGTAGCCGTCGCCACTGAGCAGCAGGTGGCCGACAACGTCATGGTGCCAGCGGCAAATCTGGATGGGGGGCAGGCGGCAGGCGGAGGCAATCCGGTGATCTACATCGACGACCCCAGCGCCGTTCAAGAAATCTTCGATGCAATCGCGGAGAATGATGAGTTCGAGGAGGAGATCCCTGATGAGGAGTCTGAGGTACTACATTGCTAGCTTCTCTAGTCGTAGCCGCAGTTTTCACTGTTCATACATAGGATTTGCTCAATCGTGTACAGATTCTTTTGCTCTTGAAGTAGGGTAGTATATATATGATTCGATCGGTTGATTGATGCATCTGCCATCTAGTCACAAAAGCCCAATCCGTCTAGTCACAAAACCCCAATCTGCTCATCTGCCATCTAGTTGAGTTTGCAAGTTGAGTGTAGATTTCGATACACAGCAGGCCTATAACATTACATTTCTATTCCTTACTGATCCCAATGATTCAATTTTGCCCCAAAATAGTGCAAGGGCATCTGATGGTCTCGTTTTCTTAGGGATGGTTAGTGGCCCTGAGGCAGCAATGCACATAAACAATATAGGTTGTGCTGTTGGTATTTTGGTTCTCCGACTCCATCGCTGAAAAAAATGAGGCCCTATTTTTCTCTCTCATATGGAACCTAAATATATAATATTTGTATTGTTTCTAATCTATGAATGCGTTGTATGATGCATTTGTGTATCCCTAAATATTGTTTGGTACGATTACATTTCAATTTCTTATTGTGGCCAATGATTCAAATTTGCCCCAAAGAGAGGCAGACACATTGGTGTCAAATTTTTACAGGGATGAGTGAGCGAACCTGGGGCCATGTACAAGATCAATATAAGCTGTGCAATTGTTACTTGGTTCGCTTACGCCATCTCTGTAGAAACTTATGAGGCTGCAATCTTTATTCTACATTCATAGAACTATGATATTTGAATTATCTATTCCATGCATTCATAGTATATAAGAATTACATTTTAGTTTGTCACCGAGGCCGATGATTGAAATTTGCCCCAAAAGAGTTCAAGTGGAGACACATATGATGGTGTCGTGTTTTAGGGATGGGTTGGTGAACCTGAGGCAGCAATGCACACAAACAATATAGGTTGTGATGTTGGTACTTTGGTTCCCCAACTCCATCTCTGAAACAAATTTTGAGGCCCTAGATTTATTCTCATGTGGAACTACATATATGATCCTTGAATTGTTTCTGATCTTTTAATGATTGGTATGATGCATATGTATATGAATGGTTTTGATCATAACTATTTTTAACATGCACCTAAAGATTAATTGTTTGGTTTTTTATTTATAATTACAATATTTAGGCTTGTTTTTGTACCTGACTATGTATATCCCTGAATAATGTTTTGTACGATTACATTTCAATTTCTTATTGTGGCCAATGATTTAAATTTGCCCCAAAAGAGAGGCAGACACATTGGTATCAGATTTTTTCAGGGACGAGTTAGTGAACCTGGGGCAATGTACAACAACAATATAGGCTGGATATTGTTACTTGGTTCACTCACACCGTCCCTGAATAAACTTATGAGGCCGCAATCTTTATTCTACATTCATAGAACTATGATATTAAAATTATATTCATAATGTATAAGAATTACATTTTAGTTTGTCACTGAGGCCGATGATTGAAATTTTCCCCAAAAGAGTTCAAGGGGAGACACGTATGATGGTGTCGTGTTTTAGGGATGGGTTGGTGAACCTGAGGCAGCAATGCACACAAACAATATAGGTTGTGCTGTTGGTACTTTGGTTCGCCTACTCCATCTCTAAAACAAATTATGAGGCCCTAGATTTATTCTCATGTGGAACTACATATATGATCCTTGAATTGTTTCTGATCTTTTAATGATTGGTATGATGCATATGTATATGAATGGTTTTGATCATAAGTATTTTTAACATGCACCTGAGGATTAATTGTTTGGTTTTTATTTATAATTACAATATTTAGGCTTGTTTTTGTACCTGACTATGTATATCCCTGAATAATGTTTTGTACGATTACATTTCAATTTCTTATTGTGGCCAATGATTCAAATTTGTCCCAAAAGAGAGGCAGACACATTGGTGTCAGATTTTTTCAGGGACGAGTTAGTGAACCTGGGGCGATGTACAGCAACAATACAGGTTGTGCAATTGTTACTTGGTTCACTCACGCCATCCCTGAATAAACTTATGAGGCCGCAATCTTTATTCTACATTCATAGAACTATGATATTCAAATTATCTATTCCATGCATTCATAATGTATAAGAATTACATTTTAGTTTGTCACCGAGGCCGATGATTGAAATTTATCCCAAAAGAGTTCAAGGGGAGACACGTATGATGGTGTCGTGTTTTAGGGATGGGTTGGTGAACCTGAGGCAGCAATGCACACAAAAAATATAGGTTGTGATGTTGGTACTTTGGTTCGCCTACTCCATCTCTAAAACAAATTATGAGGCCCTAGATTTATTCTCATGTGGAACTACATATATGGTCCTTGAATTGTTTCTGATCTTTTAATGATTGGTATGATGCATATGTATATGAATGTTTTTGATCATAAGTATTTTTAACATGCACCTGAGGATTAATTGTTTGGTTTTTTTATTTATAATTACAATATTTAGGCTTGTTTTTGTACCTGACTATGTATATCTCTGAATAATGTTTTGTACATTACAATTTCTTATTGTGGCCAATGATTTAAATTTGTCCCAAAAGAGAGGTAGACACATTGGTGTCAGATTTTTTCAGGGACGAGTTAGTGAACCTAGGGCGATGTACAACAACAATACAGGCTGTGCAATTGTTACTTGGTTCACTCATGCCGTCCCTGAATAAACTTATGAGGCCGCAATCTGATGCAATTATTTGTCATTGTGTTGAGATAAAATGATATATGAACCGATCAAACTATTGCTGAGATGCTTTATCTTTGATATCCATGGATATATTGTCTTACATATACATGTTGTCAATTCTTGAGTTGTAATACAATTCAATTATATGTATGAGTTCTAAGTTATATTCTTAAAAATCAACAGGAGGATGATGATGAGGTGGACGATAGCAAGGAATCCAAGGACAACAAGAGCCGCTACGTGCTGAGGCGGTTACGGTGTGGGCTAATCCGTTTCCACCGTAGGGGAGACTGTTTTGCCCATTCTATGGCAGAGTAACCCACGTGGACCTCGACAGCATGATCCAGCACGCGGAGGGCGTTGGCAGAGGCGGAGGCAGGCATAAGGTGATTACCTTGGCACGGCACGCAGCCTACGACAAATTCCTCCAGGAGTATGTCAGGACTGGCCTGTATCTCATGACTAGGCTGTCGCTGCCTCCTGATGATAAACCCCTGCCCTAGTAGGCGTCTCCGTGTCCCGGCCTCCTGCTGCAACCCCTGCTTTTATTTTGTTCTAGTTAATTATTACCTGTGTGTGGCATGTAAGACAATATATCCGTGGTGTCTCTGGTGAACCTTATATATTAATCTACTCCTTTATATGGAGTGCCTTAAAGTTTCTAGTGTTAAATTATATTTACTGATCATGCTCATGCACACTACAAAATATTTCTAGTGCTCGATTATATTATAATTGTCAAGAAATACATCAACAAGTTAAATTGGTTCAAATTTTGTATTGAAGTAACTAAATGTATCACACACATAATAAACTATAAACTAAAATCTAGTTCAAACACATAATGTATCACCACCACTTGTTGTCGTCCTTGACTTGCTTCCCCTTCAGTCGTGGTGCCATGGGCAGGGACCAAGTGGGTCTCCGTTGTGCGTTTCCCATCGTCCATGCCTGCAAGGAAATGGGTGAAAGGAACTGTCTACAAGAAACTGCCTTTGAGAGGAAGAAGAAGATGAACCGACGGTTCCAGAACAGAGGAAGAAGAAACGCCTAGGAAAAACTGCAGAGGAATGACTAAGGAAGAGGAATGACTGCAGAAGAAACGTGGTAACTACAACTTTCGGTTCGAGAACTCACCGTGGTTACGTGGAGATCATGGCAGTGCCGCCGGTTCAACAAGTGGGGCCAGTTCCTGCGAGAATATGAAATTAGCTATGCATTTTTCTATGCGAGAAATTGAGAGAAGTTATTTATATTTTGTATTTCATAATTAAACACAATGAAGTTGGTACAGCCCAAAAGATTTGAACAAACGAGATTTGCTAGTTTAACATACAACAACACCTACAGACCCAACATGGAAGAACTTGGAGAGCCCCAGAACTTGAGCTACCACAGAGACCTCGGCAGAGGTGGCAGAATTGGTGTGGGTGCAACCATGGCGACGGCGAGCTCGGATTCTAGAGGAGGAAAACAGAACCGAGCATGGTCGATAAGGTGATAGATCTCACCGGGAACCAATTCTCGTCCCCGACCGTGCCATGGGTGCGTCCACGGTGAGGGCGAGCACCGACTCGGGATGGGGAGCAGAGCGGGACCGAGCAGCTTCGTCACTTCCCAGCTCTGCGCCATGGCCGCGACCACAGATTGCCGCTCCGGGGAAGAAGACGAGTAATGGAGGCGCCAACGCTGCAAGCCTACAGGGAGGAGAGCTGGGCTGAGCAGGTTCGACCACGTCCCAGCTCCGTGCCATGGCTGCGACGCCCCACAGATTGCCGCTCCGGGGAAGAAGAAGACGCGTAATGGATGCAGGCGCCAACGCTGCAAGCTTAATTGACACCTAAGCGAGCGACATAACGGCGAGAACTGACAGGGGGGCCCAACTTGACGGTCGTTAGCCTGATTTTTTGTATTGAAACATAAAGTTGAATTCGTGCCGAAAAAGACCCTCTGAGTATTTGGCACGCCAACTATAGTCATCGCGGATGATATCAGGGAACTCGGGTACCGCGTTGCCTGGACACCCCAACTTTCGGGCCACAAAATGATATTCTCATGCCGGCAGGCATGATCAGCATGGAGAAGGAGATGGCGACAAGCATGATCATGATCATGAAGAAGGAGAAGACGCACACAGACGCTGCTAACTTCGGTCTTGCAGGACCCTCATGTTCAAGAACTGCTCCTCAAGGAGACGAGCAACGACAAAGCTGCAGCTAGAGAGAAAGCCAAGCTGGCCCAAATGGAGGTAGACGGGATGACTCCAGTGTATCCTGGGTGTCGCCCCGAGGATACACGTTTGAGTGTAACGCTCAAGGCTCTGGAGATGAAGGCCGAACACAAATGGACCGATGTGAGCTTCAACGCGAACATGGAATACTGGCATGACCGACTTCCTAAGGGGAACACATTGCCAACAAGTATCGAGGAGGCCAAGAAAATCGTGTGCCCTCTCGACCTACCACACATTAAATACCACGCATGCATCAATGATTGCGCACTTTATCGGAACGAGTACGCAGATAGAACCACATGTCCGGTGTGTGGCCAAGGACGGTACAAGAGAGGGAATAAGAAAGTTCCTTGAAAAGTGGTATGGTACTTTCCTATCACCCCTCATCTGCAGCGATATTTCATAGATCCTAAGGAAGCAAAGCTCATGGAATGGCACGCGGAAAGAGAGAAACCCGAAGATGATCCAGAGAAGGGCAAGATCCTGACACACCCTTCAGACGCTAGCCAGTGGAATGCATTAGACATCGAGTTCGAAGAGTTTGGGGGCGATGTAAGGAACGTCAGGCTGGGTATGAGCACCGATGGACTCAATCCTTTTGGAAACCAGAGTAGCACGCATAGCACCTGGCCCGTTTTTGTATGGCCGTACAACCTCCCCCCGTGGCTATGCACGAAGAAAAGGTATGTAGACATGAGCATTCTTATTCAGGGGCCGAAACAACTAGGTATCGATATGCATCTGTATCTCGGGCTATTGAGAGAGGAGTTAGCCAGCTTGTGGGAGACGCCAGCCCGTACGTGGGATGCCTACACTAAAGAATATTTCCATCTGAGAGCCGCGTTGCTCAAGACCGTGCAGGACTATCCTGGTTACGCATATGTATTGGCCCAGGTGAACCACGGACACAATGCATGCGTCAAGTGCATGGATGAGACACTGCATCTTCAGCTACCAAGGGATCCCGGGTCTTCGAAAACCGTGTTCCAAGGTACTCGAAAGTGGCTCCGCATGGATCACCCGTGGAGAAAACGTGGTGACCTGTTCAATGGTATGGACGATCTCGAAAGAGCCCCGCATCCGAGGAGCGGTGAAGAAATCGAGGAGCTTTTGAATAATTGGGTAGATTGCCCTGCGCCTGGAAAAAAACAACCGAGGACAAAGCCGCTGCTGGGTGTATGGAAAGCAAGGTCTGTTTTCTAGGACCTGCCGTATTGGAAGGTCCTTCACACTCCCCATAGCCTCGATGTAATGCACATCACGAAGAACGTTACCGAGAGTCTGCTTGGCACTCTACTGAACATGCCGGAAAGGACCAAGGATGGGCCGAAAGCAAGAAAGGACCTTAAATTGCTTGGCATAAAGAAAGAACTTCAGTACCCTGATAGTGATGATGATGATGATGATGATGATCAGACGGAAGGGACTCAAGGTCGCCGCAAAAGAGTTAAGAAGAATGAGGTGGTGCTTCACGCTCCCTGCTTCACTCTGAGTCTGGAGGAGCTTGAGCAGTTTTTCAGGTGCCTCTTAGGAGTGAAAGTTCCTCATGGTTACTCGGGGAAGATAAGCAGATATCTGGACGTGGCGAAGAAGAGGTTCAGCGGTATGAAGTCTCATGACTGTCATGTGCTGATGACACAGATACTCCCAGTTGCGATCCGTGGGATAATGGACGAGCATGTCCATGAGACGTTGTTTGGCCTCTGTAACTTTTTCGACGTCATATCTACGAAGTCGATCGGTGTGAAGCAGCTCGATAGGCTACAGGAAGAGATCGTGATGATACTATGCGAGCTTGAGATTTACTTCCCGCCCGCATTCTTCGACATCATGGTGCATCTGCTTGTACATGTGGTGGACGACATCATCCAGCTCGGGCTGACATTCCTGCACAACATGATGCCGTTTGAAAGGCTAAATGGTGTCATCAAAGGATTCGTTCACAACAGGTCTCGTCTAGATGGAAGCATAGCCAAGGGCTTTCTGATCTATGAGTGCATCTCCTTCTGCCAGAATTATCTAACCACCGAGAACGGGGATGTTGGAATACCCACAAAGAAGCACCTCGGCAGGCTCGGTGGATATGGTCACCGCGAGGGCTGCCGCTCACTGCATGTCGGCATTAATGGTCGACGCACTGATTTTGAAAGGGCACACCGGGTCGCGCTACAACACATTGAAGTGGTCGACCCTTGGGTCAAAGAGCACAGAAGCTTAATCAAGCAGGAGTACGTCGACCAGGGCCAGCCGAGGAAGAAGGGAGACGTAACCAGCGAGCACAACTCCAGCTTCACGGGTTGGTTCAAGAAAAGGAAACTGGACAATCCCCCACAGACACCTTCTATGGAAGATCAAAAACTCATATTCTCCTTGTCGCAGGGCCCAGGGCACAACCTAAGGAACTATCAGTCATACGACATAAATGGTAACAGATTCTACACCGAGGAAAAGAACAAGAATAGTGAATATCAAAACTCAGGAGTAACTATGTTATCCTTTGCTGATGACGAGACTACTGTGATGGAAAGATTCTACGGAAGGATCGAGGAGATATGGGAGCTCGACTACTGTGGAGAGATCGTACCGATGTTCTGTGTTAGATGGGCCAAGAATGTGGAAAAAGAAGGCCGCTATTTCACCACAATGGTTATACCAGATGCCAAATCAACGAAGAACGCCTCCGCAAAAAATGAGCCTTGGGTACTCGCTAGCCAAGTTGATCAATGCTTTTTTATTACCGACCCATCAAAGCCTAACCGTGTTGTAGTTAGTAGGGGCAAGAGGAGCATCATCGGAAAGGAAGGAGCCGCCAACGAGCAAAACTTCGACAAAAACGGTGACCCGAAGATCGAAGAGGAATTCGACAAGTACTTCGACATGCCTACTACTACTAAAGTAAGAAGGAAGACCACACTGCCTACTAAAGGTTGTCCATTCACAAGAAGAAATCTCAAAGTGCACGGGCTAAAGTATTCAACCACGGCAAAAAAGGGCAAGAAGATTGTGAAGAGACACTAGCAATTATGTGACCTTTTGGTGTATTAATTCGTGTGGGTATAATGTGATATTAGTGTGACTTTTTTGTGTATTAATTCACATGTGTGCTCGCAAATATATATTAGTTAGAGACTAAAACATACACGTGATATTCGTGTGGGTATACAAATTCACATTTGTGTGTGACAAGCACATATATATATGATTCAGGAGGTTTTTTTGATAAGTATGCATGTGTATATGTTCTTGCTTTTTTGAATAAATATGCATATGTGTGTATAGGTTCTTGCTTTTTTTGAATAAATAAAATATTTTTTTAAAAAGGAAAAAAGTCTGAGACAGCCAGGATTCGAACCTGGCTGCCCCAGGTTGAAAGCTGGCGAGCAAGACCACTAGGACATGTAGCTGATCTTGTCAAACTACGATGCCGCTTTGTTTTGGACTATGCCCAAAAGTTTTGTGGCGCATACCATAGTAATGCGCCACAGAAGTTGTAAATTCAGTGACGCATTTTAGAGGAATGCGCCACAGAACTTTCACACTTAGCCAAATAAACAGTTCGGCCTCCCCTGCTACCTTCTCCATTTCTTTCCCTCATCTCGCCCGCGTGCAAACCCTAATCGCCCTCGTCGCCGAAGCCGCCGTGGAGGAGAGCTCGTGGAGGAGAGCCCCATCACTTCCACGCCGGAGCCCGTGGAGGAGGAGGCCCGTCCCGCCCCGCCCCGCCTACGACCTAGGAGGAGGAGGCCCGCCACCGCCGCTCCGGAGCCCGTGGAGGAGGAGGCCCGCCCCGCCTCGCCTACGACCGCAGCAGGAGCACCGCCGCCACCCTCGTCGACGACCACCTCCCCATCCGCAGGTACACTTCCCGCTCTCTTCTTTTCCTCCTCTCTGCAAGAATGCTCTACTCAATTTTCAGATTGCAAGAATACTTCTATGAATTTTAGTTTAATACTAGGAAGTTGCAAGAATGATCTAGGGCTTGCATTAGAGCTTAGTTTAGTGCGACGCGGCCTGGGTTACTTGTAGTTCTAACATCATGTGCACGTGTGCTGCTACTTGTTAAAATCCTCTCTATTATATTCTCTGCTTCTAGCCACTGGATCACATCCTGGGGCAGTTGATGATCTTGCCCAGTACTCCTGTTTCTAGCCACTGAAAGGAGAGGATCTTTCTGCATGCGCAGCAACCTTTAGTAGTACTACTATGCTAAGAAAAATCAAGTGAGAAATAGAAATTGGTGGGAAAAAACCTGGCCAGTTATTTTTATTCCATTCTTTATACGTATTCCAAGTCACAAAAGACTGGCTGCTATCACTCTGATTATTCCCACTGCCTTGTGGAATAATATCGTGAGAATTTTTTCTGAGCAATGTGCATTGGCATCAGAAGAATGTACTACTACTAGTTGTTAATGTAGATCGTCAGATGTAAGAGCACAATGAATGTAACTAGCAGTGCACATCACAATTCAGAGAGGGAAGAAAAAATCTTGCTCAAAAGGCAAAAGAAAAAATCAGAGAAAGTAAATCAAGAGAAGAACTGATGATTAAGTTGAGATGATCAGTAAGTAAGTAGAGTAATTAATTATATATGGCACTTCCTTTGTCTGAAGAACAACAACACAGAAGGAGAGAGCTTACCATGATGATGCACTACATGCATGCTAAACATAAGAACCAACATCTCTAACATGAGAAAAATAGTTCATTTGTTTGAACTAGACAAAAATAGATGGTACCCTAAAGGTTTCAAACATGCATCTCTAACTGCAACTACGGGGGTCCCCTTTTCAGCATACCAAGCTTTCTAGTTTACTCTAACATATTTTGTTGATCCTTTTAGACTTTTAGTTAGGTACCTTCTTCACTTCTGTTACACTATATATTTCATTCAAATGTTATTTTTTATTGTTCCATATATTGTGTGAATCTGGTCTGTGTTATTTAGCATTTTAAGAAATGTCTTGGATACTTTGCGGACTGCTTTTATTTCCTTTGCACTATCCATAGAGAATTTCGTGCTTCCCTTTCCAGTTCTCCCAAGAACATCTATGTATGTTTGTTTCTATGCCCCTGGTTTCCTGATGATTATTGCTACGACACTTGTGATGTTCAGCTTTTTTTACTGCAACTGTTGTACTGTTCTCTTTCTCTGTGCAAGAAGAAGAGAGAATGTGCAAGGTAAAGTGTGTGTAAAGTGAATTGTGCAAGGTAAAGTGTGTGTACTATAACTTGATAGCCTGTGTGTGTGCAAGAAGAAGAGAGAATGTGTGTGTCTCTGTGTACTATAACTGCTACTCAGTTTTCATTCAGTAGAAGCACACATGTATCTGTTATATTGTTGTGTGAATGATGGATGGGGCTGCATGGATGATGATGCTGGGGTCAATGCATGGGGCTGTCAATATGGGGATGGGGTGTTTTGTCTTACAGGGATTTCATTTGAGTTACCCATTTCTCCCGAAGTGTCGATTCACTTCCGTTTCGGTTGAGAAATGGGCACTCTTGGGTCAAAAAATTAGCAAAGGTCATGCCGAATTTTTCGGCCGAGATTTGTGCTAACTTTTTGCCTCTTTTAAATAGAGTAGTGAAAACATGTCGGGCAACAAGGAGTCTGGCCCTTCTAAGCACATGATCAGTGTCGAAGAACAAGCTAGATAGGCCAACCAGTCATTCTGGCGGGGGTCCCAACAGGAGGAGGAGGGGGAGGCGATGAGGATGACACCACCACCGGAGGAGGAGGCGACCGTCGCCAGAGCTGCTAGGGCCAATGAGGGCGGAGATCCTGATTACGAGGGGGGTGAAGACGACTATGATGGAACTAGTGAAGGCGGCGGCGAAGAGGATGACACCACCGCCTTGGAAGCGGCGGTTACAGGGGGAAACAGGCCATTTAGTACAAGGAAGACGCCGAGCTTGAACGCCTTGGTAAAGACAACCCTTGGCTTAAAATCACGGACTTGCAGCTTACGCAATTTGTTCGGGGCCGCTACTACCTAGACAAGGAAACAGGGGAGTTCATCATCGACGATCCGGAGGTGAAGGCATTCGAGAAGAAGCTGGTAAGGAATTTATCGCCGATCTCAAGTCTATTGCGTTCTAATTAAGATAATGAAGTCAAGAATCTAAATGGGTTCACCTTTCCTTGTCTCTGCAGGAGGATGAACTGAACGGTACTGCCACAGAGTCGTCCCAGGATTCGACGGAGCCGTGGGACACGGTTTTCAACAGGGCGACCAATGCTTACAAGAAGAGGGACAAGGGGTTGCCGCCATCCTCAGCTGGCCGTGTGTCCGGCTTCGGTACGAGCATGAAGTTCAAGGAGTATTACAAAGAGGACGCCAAAGAAAAGAAGGGAGAGGAAGAACCAGGATAAAGCCACTATTGCAGAGCTGAAGATGAAGGTGCAGACACTGGAGGAGAAGGCGGTGGACGAGAAAACGGTGGACAAGTTAGTGGAAGAGAAGCTCCGCTCGATGATCCCCCCTGAGTTTTTCGAGGGGCTTACTGCTTGGAATGCGGGAGGTCGACAGGGGCCGATACATCTGCCCAGCTTAAGCGGAAGCAACTCAGGCATCAATGTTACCGTGTCGCCGGACCTGGTGACCCCGCCGGCCGTCAACGTCGGGACGCAGCCGCTCATTTTAGTCACACCGACGCCCCCTTCCGCCAAAGATACGAATAAGGCACAGCCGACGGCGGTGGTGCTTCGTGAGGCACCCGAGCGGGAGATTGCAGATGATGATAGGCCGGCCGCCGGCATCGGCCGTGTCTCTACATTAGCCGAGATCCACGCCATCACCAAGGTAACTAATTAGTTAGTGCACGTCATCTCCTTTATGCCTTTGATGCATGACTGCTGCCATCTCATGACGCCCAACAACATGTTTTTGCCTCAGGACACTTCTTGCGTACTCCTGCTTAAAGATGTCGGCGGTGAGTTGAAGGATGTTGCTAAGAGCACTCTTATACAACCGGCGAGCCGCATGATGCACAACAATCCAATGGATGATGACGTGATGAGGGTCAGGTTGGCTCGGGTGTTGCCAGGGTGCGACAGCATGGACCCTCCTTTCAACCTCAGGGAGCCGACGAACACAAGACCCTTGGGGAATGCTACAACTGGCCCTTGACATGGCTGAAGACCCAGATTCGTCTTGTGGGGGGAGCACCGGCACCACCTCTCGACCGATCGCCCGGCCACCACCTCGGAAGCCAGTAGCCGCCATGGTCGCCACCACCAGCCGTCACCATCAACTCTTGGCAGTGTGTGCACCGCCACATGGCAAAGATGTTGTGCCGCAACCACCGTCGCCCCCGCTACCACCACCACATGATGGCACCCATGAAGATGATGATGAATTGGTCAACGTTGACGACTTCATCAACACCAGCCCCGCGAAAGGATTGTATATGCCTTCTGTGGATGAAGAACCCTTCGCAGCTCGTGACAACCATCAAGCTGGTCGGCCCAATACATGCACACAATGCCTGGTCTTCCATGGTCTTTCTCAAGAGACGCCTCCGGCCGCCGATCCACCACAAGAGAAACCGAGATTGGTTTTCAGCCCCAACACACTCCGAAAGGCGACTGATGAGCAGATGGCAGTGGCTGACACTGTTGTGAAGAAGCACTACAGGAAGAGAGGTAATAATAATAAGAAGAAGGGTGCGAGCCAGCCTCTTCCGAAGAGGATCCGGGGTCAGGACGCCGTCGTCGTACCATCCACACAATTTGGCTTGCCCCAAGTGCATGTAGCTGATGATCCGATATTGACTCCGGATATGATCCACATTGCGGTTGGAGCCATGTTAACTTTGCACGAGGGTGTCAAGACACTAGAGGCCCTCCTTCTTAAAGACGAAGATCCAAATTACCCGGTTTTCACGGCCAAGGTGCCATTGGACATGGGCTTCATCGATGAACCCCCCGTGGATATATTCTTCATAGCGTTCGAGGACATGTTCAAGCTGTTTCTCACAAAACGGCTAGACTATAACTTGGTCCGCCTATACGCGCTCAATCTGGCGATCACGATCAAGAGAGAAAGTACCCCAAAAATCGCGATAGTGGATCCCTACTACATGCGAGACAGCCAGTTGGTCGAAGATCAGAGACATGGACCAAGGCGACGGCGTACCTCGAGAAGTTCATGGTGGACAACAAGAGGAAGGGCACACTTCTTTTGCCTTTCTTTCCCGAGTAAGTACACACACTCGCTCATTGCCACCGTAACTTATGCATTTCTTATAGATTTCTTCCTTTGCTCTTTTTCCAACATTCCATTCCAATTGTGTTGCCCAAAGACAAATACTGCACTGTCATCGTCCTTGCCCCGAGGTATTCGCTAGCCACGTATTTCGACTCGGGGAGTTTGACGAAGAAGAAAGACTACACCAAAATAAGGGGTGTTCTCAATAAGGCTCTCGAGGGCTACACCAAGAAGGGATGCACCTTCGTAGATAGGGGGAATGTATCAAGGATGGCAAACACATGTTCAAGCACGTGCTCGAGTTCCCCTGCGTCAAGCAGTCGACTACTGGTGCCAAGGAGGCCTTCTACGTCCTCCATCACCTTAAAGGCTATGTTCAGGATTGTCAGAACCTAACGCTGCCATCTAGTCTCCGAGGATGGGCCCAAACTTTGGCAAAAATCGACGATGCTGATCTTAGAGAAGACTTCCATCGCATTCAGATGAAGTTGTCGCAAATCATCATTGAAGATGTCAACACAAGGGGCGGTGCCCTACAACAAGCCAGAGGGTTGAGTAAGAGGGAGATTGAAGAACGCCTCCGTAAGCAGGATGACACAAGGACGTGGATGACGAAAGAGGGCTATCTACCGTTCCCGAAGCCGAGCGAGAAGAGAAAGTCTTCATCATGATCGATGTGTGCCTCTAGCATGATCCAGTGTGTGTATATTCTTGATGGACGCCTGCTGTATTAGTGTGTGTGTGTCATAAACTTTACTATCTCGTGGTCGAAATGGTCATTGTTGTTAGACTTAAACTACCTTGTGGTCGTGTTGTCGTTGAACTTATTGCTTCTATGATGATCTATCTTTTAGGTTTATGGATCCTTTGTTTTATATTTTGTGAACATATATATATATGGATGTGAACCCTTTATTCATTCTTTTCGTTGTATTTTTACTAATATGCCTTGTCGTCTATAGAGATGGCGACGAGGTGGTATGTGGTGTACATGGGTAGGGTTCCAGGAGTCTACGAGGAGTGGGAGGATCGCCACAAACAAGTGAACAAGTTCAGCGGCAACATCTACAAAGGATACGTGACTAGAGAGGAGGCGATAGCCAAGTGGAGGAACCACTTGTGGAAGAAGAACCGGATGAAGATATTGGTCGGGCTAATGCTCTTGCTCACCATTATCACAGTTGTATTCTATTTGATCCTAGTGTAGGCGGCGGTGGCCACTTCATATTTGTAATGTGAGATGCTGATATGAACTTTGTATTCGATGCTTGTTTAAAAATTTGGCACTTGACACTATATATGTATATCGATCAGGCTCTAAGTGTTTGTATTATATATATGTCGGTTTTCATGCATCTACTACTTGTGCAATGTATTTTCTACTCATCTGGATAAATACTGTATAAATCCTGTATAAATACCTGATTATACACCAGGAACGTATTTTACTTTGAATATGTGTTACGCAATCAATGGCGCATATAATTATATAGTCAGTGGCGCATGGCATTTCTGTGGCGCATACACGTAAATGCGCCACAGAAGTTCTTCCTGTGGTGCATATGAAGAAATGTGCCACAGAAGTCTGGAACTTCTGTGGCACATATCTATATGCGCCACAGGAAGCAGATATCAGTGGCGAGATAACAGTGGCGACTAGGATATGCGCCACAGAAGATGTATTTTTATGCGCCACAGAAGGGCTGTTTCCTAGTAGTGGCTAGGTCCGGTACGGCGGCGACAGGATTGACTGGGGCTAGGATTTCCAACACATGGAGTGACCTAACCTTGTGCTCTAAGCACCTGCGCCCCAGCTTATCTAGGGAGTAAAAGTGGGCTCCACTCACTTGTGGCCCATTCTCTATAAGGCCTATATTAGCCACTGCAAGTTTCACTTCCTGACTAAGTCCATGTCTCTATTTGGGTCCAACCCAAATAGGTTTTCTATTTGGGTCTAACCCAAACTTGCTCTCGCTCGTAAGTGTGTGACCCGACAGGCTCATGGTAACCCGGACACGATTCCGAGTCTCACTCGTGATCGATCAGTAGGTAGCGGTTCCTAGCAGAACGTGCCCACTCCCAAGTACCAATAAGTCATGATGACATACCTTCCAATGCAACTTTTGTCTCAGTCCCTTTTGCCTCACGATATACCTTGTCAGACTATAGGCGAATGATCGTCATCCCTTAAATAGTCTGACTCTCTTTCTCGATCCGAGATAAGTGATTCACCCGACTAACTCTTAGTCGGTTGCCTCGGTTAACACTTAACCGAGACACGCATGGCCATGCTTTCCGAATCATATCTTCCGAGAGGGCCCAGAGAATATCTCTCCAGATGGAGGGGCAAAATCCCATCTTGGTCATTCACATCACGCAGCTTGATTCACAGTCGACCCGAACTCCGCCTTTATAACTGACCAGTGATGGAACAGCGTTTGACAGAACCTAAGTCGGTGATCCTCAACTCGGATTGTGCAATAACCTCGGGTCTAAGGATTACATTGATTGAGACATGCAAATGACGACTTGTTCGTTGCATCTCAATATGGGTCAGTCTGACTCGCTAAACTCTTTAGCCAAATCCGTGTAAGTCGGAATAGCATCTCCATGCCCATGACAAGTGGAACCTAGTCATCTGCCAACTTTCACATTGGTCTAAGTTGTGTGTCCGGCACAACCTCAATGACCAAGGACAATTAGTATGAACAACATGAATATGTAGTTCCACAATCAAATTACATATTCGATGATACATATCAGCAGTTCATACATGGATCATAACCTTATGAATACACAGGAATAACATCATATATGATTGCCTCTAGGGCATATTCCCAACAACTTTGATATTACATCTGAAACCATTTTTTAGCAATTTGATCTGAAACAATTCTGCTGTCCATCAAAATAATTCCAGCGCTTTCAAATCCTTTCTCTGGTATTATATTTGCTCCATTTGGTGTCGGTATACCTTAAGTGTGTCATCCTAAGGTTCACAAATAATGCAGCCATGATCGAGACCCCTCTCTGATCAATAATTAGGAGCGGGACCTAGATAGCCGTACTGATTCTCACAAATTTAACTATAACTCTAGTCATCGTGAGAACCTTTGACATCGTAACTAAATTCCTTTGCCTCGCGATATATTACATGTCTAAGATTCGATCATCCGTATCCCTGGTACCCTTCAAGAGCACAGGTTCGTCAGATTATCTTTTTGTGGAAGTATTAATTTCAATTTTTATATCGATCCCGACAAGGAGCTTAGGAAAGTGTCTATCTGAGGCGTGTCTGTCGCACCCAAGGTGTCACGTTGTCTTGAGTGAATTTACTGCAAGCGTTGAGGGTGGAAATAGGTGAGAGAATAAGGGAGTAGATTTAGGCACTGAATGGAACTGGAAGTAAATAACACAAAAGTAAAAGTAAAGATGTTGTTCGAGATTCCTGCAGATCAGAAGTTAGGCATGGAGAAAAAAAGTTCATGATGATAGTGAATGTTCTAGATGGATAAAGTGGAATAAGTGATTGTGATACTTCTTATTCATACGTGAGTAGGCAAGCAACCCATATAGAGCATATCTCCTTATAGGCCATATCTCCTTCAAATACCTAGATGAGGCAAAGCAACATTTCAGTGAGATGAACTTTCACGATTGTGCCATGTTGATGACATAGATACTTCTGGTTGCGATCCGAAGGATAATGCATGTCCGTGAAACGTTGTTTGAGCTCTGCAAATTTTTTGATGTCATATATCGGAACTCGATCAGCATAACACGGCTCAAAAGGCATCAGGAGGAGATCGTGTAGATACTATATGAGCTTGAGATCTATTTCACCGCATTCTTTGACATTATGGTGCATCTGCTGGTCCATGTCATGGAGGACATTGTCCAACTTGGGCATCTGTTTCTGCATAGCATGACGCCGTTTGAAAGGATGAATGGACACATCAAAGGATACGTTCACAACAAGTCCCGTCCGGATGGAAGTGTAGCTAAGGGCTTTCTAACCGATGAGTGCATCTGTTTCTGCACGAATTATATAAACATCGATAACCCTGTTGGTCTGCCTGTCAAAAGCATGCACCTTGGCAGGCTAGCTGGATGGGGTCACCCTGAGAGTTATCGCAAAATGCATGTCGACTTCCAAGGTTGACACATGGACTTTGAAATATTAAACATAGTCGCTCTAACACATATAAGTGGTCGATCCTTAGATACAAGGGCACAAAAATTCTATTAGGAAGAAGTACAGTGACTAGGCGCCTAGTAGAGGATGGAGGGAGAAGTAAGCAAAGAGCACAACTCCATTTTTACGCAGTGGTTCATGGACGAGCATTTTGCTAATCCCCCACAAATTAATGCTTCCACAGAAAAAGTCATATTCACTTTGTAGCAGGGCACCGCACATGTACGATATCAACGACTACACGGAGGAAAAGGACATGAATTGGGAATACTAGAACTGGGAGAGAAATATTCTACTAAAGGATTGAGGAGATCTGGAAGCTCGACTACCGTGGAGAGAAGGTGTCGATGTTCCATGTAAGATGGGCCAAAAGCGTCAAAAAAGAATGCCGGTATTTCACCACCATGGTTATACCCGAAGGAAAATCCAAGATTACAGCGTGAACGTGATCATGAAAAATGAGCCATGGGTATTGGCTACCAAAGTGGACCAATACTTTTTCATTACCGACCCGGGAAAAGCTAGCCATGTTATGGAGAGGCAAGAGAAACATCATCGGAATAGATGGAGTCGCCAACAAGTAAGAGTTTGACCAGTTACGACAAACCGAAGATGTAAGATGACTATGGCAATCAAGCCACATACACCACAACCCTGCCTAGAAGAGGTATCCCATTCAAAAGAAGAAGTGGCGATGTTTTAGCTAAATTATTTAACCGCGACAGAGAAGCACAAAAAGATTGTAAAACACTAGCTAGCTAGCTCTGAATCACGACGTTCTTAGTTTGTATGCTCATTGGACGGAATATTATTAATCGACACATTTTTATTTTGTCATTTTCCTTTTATGCATGGTTTGACAATATTTTGACATTTAAATATTTAAAATGTTACTTTGGGACAATATTTGACAGTACTAATCAACGCTAGATTATGTTTATTTTGGACAATATTTTGATATTTAAATTGAATTTAAAAAAATGAGCAGCCCAAGAACCAAACCTGGATGCTATAGAGTTAGGGTGGGGATGATGAGCCACTGGTTGTGGGGACTACTGGTAGGATAGTTTTTTGAATTGTCCTGCAGAAGGACGATGCCCAAGAGTCGGTTCCCCTATTGTATCTCTTCTACGTAGGACTTTATTAAGATGGCAACTGCTATAGCTAGCTGACTAGACACTGTTGTGCTTGCTCTTGCACACCCACGACTACGTCATCATAAGAAAACATTGTGAATGTCTTTGTCACCGGTAAAGATAACTAGACATATCTATGTTTTTAGTTTGGATAGGTTGTCACCGGTCATAACTAGACATATCTATGTTTTTACATTGGATAGCCATTAAGGAACTGTCGATTGAGCCGTCAACCATCGCCACCTACTCTCTTAAAATTAGAGATTACTCTCGTAGGCGGATATTTATCTCTCGCAAAAGACTCTTTTCCCATAAATCATTTCGGCATTTCTTCCATATCCAAATACATATGGTCCTCTATAAATGGAAGATAAGTGCGAGTGATGGGTCTTTCTCTACAAGTCAAAGAAAAATAGCAGGTGCTTGTTACCCAGGGGTGCATGTTGTAGAACTTAGTAGTAGCATGGATCACAAGAGAGAGATGTTCTTGCCTAGCTAGGAACTTAGTAGTAGCATGGATCACAAGAAGACTGAATATCACTACCCTCCATCATGCTTTACTCTAATTCAGGAGGAGATCAGGCAGTTTTTCAAGTGTCTCCTAGGAGTCAAATTTTCTTACGGTTACACGTGGAAGATAAGTAGATAACTAGATGAGGTGAAGCAATAGTTAAATAGGATAAAGTCTCACAACTGTGACGTGCTGCTGACACAGATATATCCGGATGCGATTCGAGGGATAATGGACGAGCATGTCTGTGAAACGTTGTTTGGCCTCTGAAACTTTTTTGTTGTCATCTGTCGAAAGTTGTTTGGCATGATGTAGCTCAAAAGGCTTCAGGAGGATATCGTGTTGATACTATGTGAGCTTGAGAGCTACTTCCCACCCACATTTTTCAACATTATGGTGCATCTGCTGGTCCATGTCATGGAGAATATTGTCCCGTCTGGATGGAAGCATAGCAAAGGGATTTCTGACCGAAGAATGCACCTCTTCTACACGAATTATCTAAGCATCGATAACCCTGTTAGTCTGCCCATCAACATCAGGCACCTTGGCAGGCTAGCTGGATAGGGTCACCACGAGAGTCACCGCGAAATGCATGTTGACTTCTAGGGTCAATACACGGACTTTGAAAGAGCAAACTTAGTTGCGCTACAACATATAGAAGTGTCGATCCTTGGATAGAAAAGAATAAAAATTCTATTAGGAGGCCGGTAGAGGATGGAGGGAGAATTAACCAAAGAGCACAACTCCTGTTTTCACCCAGTGGTTCAGGGACGAGCTTTTTGCTAATCCCCCACAATTAATTCTTCCGCGAAGAAAAAAATCATATCGCTTGTCACAGGGCGCCGCACACAACCTAATGACCTATTACCCGTATGATAGAAACGAGTAAACGTTCTACACGAAGGAAAATGATATGAATTGCGAACAAGAACTCAGGGGTAACGGGGATACTCTACATCGATGGTGTCAAGAAAATATTCTACGGTAGAATCGAGGAGATCTGAGAGCTCGACTATTATGGAGAGAAGGTGCTGATGTTTCATGTCAGATGGGTCAAGAGCATTGAAAAATAAGACCGGTATTTCACCACCATGGTTATACCCAAAGCCAAGTCCAAGCTGTCTGCGCGACCGTGATTGCGAATAATAAGCCATGGGTATTGGCTAGCAAAGTGGACCAATATTTTTTCATTACCGATCCGGCAAAGCCTAGCTGTGTTGTCGTGAGGAGAGGCAAAAAGAACATCATCGGAATGGATGGAGTCATCAACGAGTAAGACTTCGACCAGTACGGTGATCCGAAGATGGAAGATGACTACATCAATCAAGCAATATACACCACACCCCTGCCTAAAAGAGGTCTCATGTTCAAGAGAATAAGTGACGATGTTTCGGGACTAAATTATCCAATCGTGATATAGAAGGACAAGAAGACTGTGAAACGCTAGCTAGGTAGCTCCAAATCACGGCATTTAGTTTGTATGCTAATTGGATGGAATATTATTAATCGACACATTTTTATTTTGTCATTTTCCTTTTATGCATGGTTTGACAATATTTTGACATTTAAATATTTTAGAATGTTATTTGGGAGAATATTTGACATTGTTATTCAACACTAGCTTATGTTATTTTGGACAATATTTGACATTTAAATTGTATTTTAAAAAAATAAGCAACCCACGAATCGAACCTGGGTGCTGCAGAGTTAGGGGGGATGATGAGCCACTGGGTGTGTTGGGACTAGTGGTACGATAGTTTTTTGAATTGACCTACAGCAGGACGATGCCCAAGAGTCGGCTCCCCTCTCCTCTCTTCTATCTCTTCCACATATGACTTTATTAAGATGGCACCTGCTATAGCTAGCTCACCAGACATTGGTGTACTTGCTCTTAGGACAACCCCGGCCACACTATCATAAGAAAACACCGTGAATATCGTCGTCACCAATCTATATAACATGACATATCTATGTTTTTACTTTGGATTGCCAGTAAGGAACCGTCGATTGAGCCCTCAACCATCGCCACCTACTCTCTTGAACTTAGAGAGTACTCTGGTAGGCAGATATTTATCTCTCGTGCGCAAAGGCTCTGTTTCCATATAAATCGTTTCGGCATTTCTTCCATATTCAGATACATATGGTCCTATATAAATGGAAGATAACTTGTGTGATGGGTCATTCTCTGCAAGTAAAAGAAAATAGCAGGTTGTTTCATTACCAAGGGTTGCATGTAGACGTAGTTGAACTTACTTGCATGGATCACAAGAGAGGAAATGTAAGATGTTTTTGCCCAGCTAGGAACGAACATGTGCTTCTCATATCGGTCCATCACATATTATTTCACACTCAAGATTTTCGGTGGCAGTGGTGTCTACAAGGGTTTTTAGACCTTTACAAATGGGAATGGGAGGCTTGGGCGAATATCTGAGAGCTGCGACCCCGCGTCCATGATGTGGAATCTGGCACGCCTGCAATGATGCGTTGACGATGCTACACCGCATTGAGCCATTGGAAGTCCTCGAGGCGCCCATGGTTTGCCAAGATGCCAACACCTGTGCGTGCTCAAGTTGTATTCCTGTCCAACCAAAAAAGTTCCCGTCGTGTCCGCTCGCAAACAAAAACAAAAACAAAAACTGTGTTTCCGCGTCTCTTCACGGGAAACGTCTTCTACCCGAGATTTCAGCAGCGCAAACCGCCGCGGAGGCGTCCAGATTCTGGAATCTTCCAGTTGTGGCGCGCGCCTTCCCCAATTTTATACGGCCGGGGGTCCGTCGTCCACCAGGTCATCGGGCCGTGGTTTCGCCGTCGGATCGAATATTTCCCCCTTTCCCCCTCCCTCGCCGCGGTCGCGGGTCGGCCTCCCCCTCGCTCTTCGGAGGTAATGGTGCTTCCTCCCCTTCAGATTCTGCTGTAATTTCAGTCTTGATCTAGGGCCTAGGTGTGTCGTGGGTGGGACGGATTCGTTCGAGGGGATTTCCCGGTCTGTCTGGCGGTCGATTCGTCCGGGCTATCTATCGGCCTACTGGCGAATCGAGCGGAGATAATAGAAAGGTAGATTTCGGGGCTGTGATCTGGTTGGGGAGTCCGATCCGCTGACTCGGCTCTACGAGGCCGGAAATTTTACTTTGGGGGAAATTTAGATCTTTTATGCACAAAACTCTGAAATCTCCTCCTTTTGTTAGAAATAGATCGATCTGTTCGGTAATTCCATTTCCTCGAGTAATCATGTGATATTGAGCTCAAATTAACCTCGTATCTTTGACCTTTAGAGAGTCTTCTATCGATAACCGGCAGTAAATTTCGTGAATAAACTTTTGCTTGTGCGAATTGATATGTGCAGAGTAGTGTATTGGTTAATATGTATTGTGAATAATCAGGTTATCCTTCTAGAATATATGCTCTTTTTCAGAAATAAAGCAGTGTGGTTTTTGGAGAGATTCTAATCATCAGATGGCATGTTTCATCATAGAAGATCGCTGTACATACTAAGATGTTACACAACTCTTCTTTTTCAAGGTGTCAACAGTATGGAATATATCTGGGTGGTCAGGCTGAGATTTGGGCAGGTTCGAGCGGATCTAACGGGCTCGTTTTCCGTTTGGACATGGATGGTGTGGTTTTAGATGGGGTCATCGAGCAAATGGATTGGAGTGGTGCGGTTATGCTCATTTTGCGGGCTGGTGCTGTTTGCTGTGGTTTCAAACAGCAGCTAGCTAAACGGGGTCAACCCGTGGGTTGAACCCACTGTCACGCCCCGCACAGCCTCCACTCCCGAACGACAAGGCTAGGAAAGAGGATGACCGGACCTGAACACGACGGAACGCCCCAAAAGACCTCCAATCCCTGGCGGCGCCGCCACGCAGGCCCGTCGTACTCTCGCTTGGCACCGCTCCCTGCCTTGTGTTAGCCGGCTCGCTAGCTAGCTCGACCACCGGATACGAGATCTCTCATCTCATCCCATGCCTACTACTGATCGCGACGACGGCCAGCAGATGTAATGTCGGCAGCGTGTGTCCGGCGCGCGTGCAGCAGGCGGCGTCGGAGCACGAGGGCTAGAGCTGGCGAGCACCAGGCTGAGCCTTGAGCTGGATAACGTCGGCATCCAGTCGTCCCCTTGCTCTAGCAGCTCCAGCGACGCTGGGCAGCAGCGCACACGGCGGCGTCCTCGGCCCTGCCGTCGATCCGCTAGGACACGCGAAGGCCGTCGCGCCCACAGATGCCCTTCCCGGACTTTGTCCCCGTCGAAGTGGGCGACGACTTCGTTGCTGGCGCCGCCACCGTCTTGCACTTCCCGAAGGATTTCCATGGCCGACGGCGTTGCTGCTCTTGTCCTCTAAATACATCTCAGTCTTTCCATGGATCATCTCTTCCTTCCTCCCATCTACTGCATGCTGGTGGTCGCTGGCGTTAGATTGGTGGTCGCCGGCCGGCGTCCACGGTACGTGCTCCACCGCCCACAAGTCCACCGACGCATGTATACTCCTTTTAACTGAACTGAAACGAGTTGCCATGTATGCTGGTGCTACAATGAATCCATGATTGCTTATTTACTGGTCTCGTACTGTCCATGCTCATGCAGTTCCTGGCCCCGTGGTCCGTACGTGGGCTCTGCAATGGTCACAAATAGCAAATGGTTTGGTGCGGTTTGGGGGCAAAGAGCATGCGGGGTGGTGCGGGGTGGTTATCAGCGATTAATCAGTGGTTTGGTTTGGCGCGGCGGCGAGGTGATTTTCATGTTGGGCTGGCGCGGGTTTGGTGTGGATCTATCCCCATTCTCAGCCTGACTGGGTAGTGCTTGTTAGAGTTAGTACTTCATTCTATACATGAACATGAATTATGTCATTTTCACCTTCGCCCAGAACTTAGACGATTTGGTACTTGCAGGTTAGGTAAAGAATAATAGGTCTGTCTTTTGTGTTAAATTACTTTTTCTTTTTTTTCAAAAATGTCTTGGTAACTTTTCAGATGTTTATAACTGCCTGTGGTGTTTTTATTACACAGTATTTCTCTTTTTTTTTCCATATGTATTCCTGGCACTGTTGGTGATTGTATTACCACTGGAAATTGCAGCTTGTTTCATGCCCAAGAACTGCAAGATGGCTACCAATGTTGGGGAATCAACAAGCGTTGGAAGCAGCAGTGATGCTGCTGGGGGGAGCTTCGAGTGCAATATCTGCTTCGAGTTGCCACAAGAGCCAATAGTAACTCTCTGTGGCCACCTGTTCTGCTGGCCATGCCTCTACAGGTGGCTGCACATGCACACGCACACGCCGGAGTGCCCCGTGTGCAAAGCCATCGTTGAAGAAGACAAGCTTGTTCCTCTTTATGGCCGTGGCAAGGACCGTGTCGACCCAAGGTCAAAGAACACACCTGGAGCCGACATTCCTAACCGCCCAGCTGGCCAGAGACCCGCAACAGCCCAGCAGGCTGATCCTAACAACAATTTCCCGAATGCCCACGCGAATCCATGGTTCACGGGCATGGGCGCTGGAGTCCCACTGGCGAACGCACGGTGGGGCAACTACGCGTTCTCGGCCGCCTTCGGTGGTCTGTTCCCTATGCTCAGCTTCCAAATGCATGGAATCCCAGATCCAACCGCTTATGCGCAGCCTGCTGGGTTTCACTATGGGTATGGCCACGGCCATGGGTTCCATGGCGGGCATATGGGGCCTGCCCATGCCGTCCCCCGCCAGGGACCTCTTGGACAACAACAGCAGCAGGCAGACGTCTACCTGAAGGCCCTGCTCCTCATGGTTGGAGTTCTTGTCATTGCAAGCCTCCTTGCATTTTAATTTATAAAGTTATCGGTAGATTCCAGTTGTGACGGGTTGTTTGGTTGTAAGAAGAATTGCTAGAAAGCCTTGGGTGGTTTCAGGGTGTGTGTCTACGGAATGCTACTTAAGTTAGTTGGAATGGTTTATATGGTATTTAGATTTAGATAAGCTTCAACATGTTACAGCATGATATGTGCTATTTGGATGAAGATTGTATAATTTGTGTAGTTTGATGTACAATTGGGAGGTCATCTCCTCGTTGAAATTCTGTATACTGTGATCCATTTAGACTACTGGCTCACATTATGAGTACAACATGTAAGATTTCTCTTGTTTGCACCGTGACTGTTGATTCATTTTGATAGTAAGTTGAACATATTTAGGTCAAGTAATGTACTCCCTGTGTTTTAAAATAGATGTCACAAGTTTGTCAAAATTTGGATGAATATATTTAAGTTGAACTTTGAGCAGTTGCTGTTGTCGGTGCAGACGTATACCCAAAGAATCTCTTCCGCACATGCAACAAAACCCGCAAATCTGGCTGAACTGTAATAATCTGGCACATGCCGCGTGATTCCCTGTTTTCCCTTGCGGTGTAAACGTGTACTAGTTACACAAATCATCGGGTTATGCAAATTTGGCTGGGTGCAAGCAAGTACAGTAAATTGGCTATTGCTAGCTCTGTCTCACCACCACGCCAGGTTAGCCTGTCTTGGTGCCTACCACGCTGATGCCTGAGCACGTCCTCTGGCACACATATGGTAAGTGATTCACAGATTGCAGGGTTTCCCTTCGGAGGGGTGTGTGTGGGGGTTTATTGGTAGTATTTGATTTGATGTACTCCCTCCATCCCAAAATACTCACTCAGACCCAAATTAGTTGATTTAGATTTGTATTTAGACACGATTTACTAGCATTAGCCGTATCTTGATAAATCAGAGTCAACTAATTTAGATCAGAGAGAGTAAGAGATTTGAGTTTGTATAGGTGGAAGTGGATGAGATCGATCCAGTCATGGGGGTGGGTGGGATGCCACCGCATCTGCCCGCATAGGGACCAGTAAAAGGACCAAGCTACTAGAGGCTGCTTTGCTCGCTGCCTTTTCAGGTCATAGTCATATTCATATATATACCGTTGTGGATAGAACTCAAAATATCTTGCGTCCGTTCAGCACCAGTGTTGTGCTTTTTGTTGAAAAATTGTGGAAGAGAGAGAGAGAGGTGTATGTCAGAAAAAAAAATTACGCGGCTGCTAGTTGCAGTGGCGGTGGAGCTTGGCAGTACTTGAGGTGAAAATTAATCCATCCATCGAGCACGGGTGGTTATTCTCGGGTGAGCACAATTCGCTATATATGGTTTTGCCCATCTTCTGAAGATTTGTTGCGTCCAAAAGTCTGTCTTGGACAAAATGACCACACTTGATCTGCTATAACGATAATTGTGGTGGTATCTGACCCGAGGTGTCGTCATTTAATTTTGAAAATAAATCAAAAGGCTATTATAAGGGTTTTTTGGTTGGTTGAAATTCACCCTGCCGCCTCCTTGTCTTGGCCGGGCAACACCATTGAAGCTACGCCCTTGATCTGTCCATCCCGCTCAGGCGCTCACTATCGTCTGCCCTGCCTATGATGAATCCCGTCAGACTGATCAATTCCTTGCATGTTCTTGCATGTTCTTTGTGAGGCACCAAGGCCACTACAACATAGCTAGTCCGTAGAGCATCTCCACTCGTCCCCCATATGAGGTCCAGCAGTTAGCCATATGGGAGGGGGGCACCGGCGCAGGTACATCTTATCGGGGGTCACCGCCTCCCAGCCGCTGCCCCCTAAAACAGCCCCCAAATCGCAATTGCAAATTGAAACATTCAAAAGGTCACTAGAAATTGAAGTAGGCAATGGGGAACAGACGCGTTTTTGGAAGGATGTCTGGTTAGGCGATTCATCACTTGCTAACCAGTACCCATTATTATTTTATATTGCTCAAAGGCAAGATGATACAGTAGCACATGTGTTATCAAGTAATCCCCTGAATATTCAATTTAGGAGGGCTCTAACAGGTACTAGATGGATTAGATGGTTACATCTTGTGGAACGATTATGAATGTAACAATTCAGGATAACGAAGACTTGTTTGGATGGGATCTAACAGATACATGAAATTTCACAGTGAAATCAATGTATTTGGATAGCCTACATGATCATACACCATTCCTTAGGAAGTACATCTGGAAGATAAAAGCACCACTAAAAATAAGAATTTTTATGTGGTTCTTATACCGTAAAGTAATCCTTACTAAAGATAATTTAAAGAAACGAAACTGGAATGTGAACTTTAAATGTTGTTTTTGTACCGAAGACGAGACAATACAATATTTATTCTTTGATTGCTCTATGGCTAAATTGATGTGGCGCATTGTTCATATGACTTTCAATATCTCACCTCTAACTAGCACTGATAATTTATTTGGAAATTGGTTAAGAGGTGTCAATAAACATGAGAAAGTGAATATCCGAGTGGGAGCTTGTGTTTTGCTTTGGGCAATTTGGAATACAAGGAATGACTTAATATTTAACAGAACATCGAAATCATCTTTTTTGCAGGTTATCCTCAGGACTACATACTGGATTCACTTGTGGTCCCTACTACAATGTATGGAACAGAGACAAGCTATGGAATTTGGATGCCACCAATTGGAATCGGTGGCATCGGATTTGTTTAGCAATTTGGCTGGTGGCCTATGGCTAGAATAGAACTATAATCAAAGGAACTGCTATGTATCGTTTAGAGTTTTTCAGGTGGCTGAATTTTGTTTCCAATTTGTGTGATCAGTGAGTTGTAATAAGGTACAAATACAAATTCAAATAAGATAATAAATGAAGGCTGCATGCATCAATTTGATGCAGAGGCCGCGGCCATGCCCCATTTCGGAAAAGAAACATGTAGTGTATTTGAAAAACCATGTTCTCTTTTGCACCGAGAAGTAGCTTCCTAATGTCGATTGAACCTTGGTTTGTTTTATGTTTAGAATTCCCAACATTTCCGAGCAACTTGCAGCGGATGTTCTTGCATGAGTGCAAGCAGTCCATTATCAGAATTCCCAACATTTCCGAGCAAGCGGATGTTCTTGCTGAATTCACCAACAAAGGAAAGGCCAAGATCTGATAGAGCTCCAGGTCTCACATAAAATGCAAACCTCCGGAGTTTGGTGCATCCACTCAGTAAAGCACGAACCCCATTGTCAAGGGGGCAACTCAGTTACAAACAGTTGTCCATCAAGCAGGACAAGTCGGAAGTCGTTCAGGTTTTTTGTTGTACGTACCGATGGTTTCTAGATCGAGCTGCATTTGTAATGTCAGACACATGTACCGAGTGAGTATATAGCATAAAAACACCACTTTGGTGGCTATTGTTCAAACCCTGCCACTGCTGCATATTCGTTTCTCTTAGTTGCTAAGAAGCCTGAAACCTGAAAGTGTAGTTCTGCACTGTAGCGTTTCAGGTAGTTTTCAGTTCGTAGTTGTTAGCTATTAATAAGTCCACCGTATTGTTAGGATCGCTGAGCGCATTCTCTGGTCGTGGGATGGCACGATCCGGTAGATGAGGGTGAGCCACGATCATCGTTTGTAAGAGAATAAAAGGAAGAGACAACAGAAAAGCAGTAGGTAGTACATTGCGCCAAAAAAACACCCTGTATCTGCCGCTTGTTCATCGCATAGTTTCTTTAGAGAATCGATCGAGTGGAAAAGAGAGAGAGTTGCGATCAGCAACGACACTTGGTATCAGATCCCTGCTGTCGATCATGGTCGGAACACCCCCACCTGACCAGCCCACGGCAACGGCCGCCGCCAAGACGCTTGGAAGATCGGCATCCCTAGGTCGCGCGCGCTCACCGAGCGACGGACGCAGCAGGGGAAGGAGGGGAGACGAGCTGGTGGTGAAGGGGATCATGATGGACGGCGGCAGCGGAGGATCCGTCACGTTCCCGACCCTCACCAAGACCAATTACACAGAGTGGGACATCCTCATGAGGGGCACGCTCTAGGGCGCATGCCTCTGGGAGGCCGTGGACACCGATGATGCGACGGAGCGGTAGGAATGCTAGGCTCTAGGCACGATCTTGAGATCCGTGCTACCGGAGATGGTGCCCGCACTCTCTTTCAAGGACGACGCCAAGATTGCGTGTGACACGCTAGAGATGATGAGCGTCGGCGTCGACCGCGTCCGCGAGGCACGCCGCCAGAAGCTGCGCAAGGAATTCGACAACATGGCATTCAAGTTCGTCGAAAAAGCTGAGGATTTCGCACTGCGTCTCGGTTGGTTCTTTGCAGAAAACGGTAAACACAACTGATCGCGAATTGGCACTTGTTCTGACACCCCGACCCCACATGCAGGCTGACGTTGTCTGATGGACCGGCCCATAGAGATGCATCTGGGGGCGGTGCGACTCTCACGCGCCGCAACGAGCGGCCTATAGCACCTCCCCGTTAAACCATGGGTCAGTAACTCGTGCATCAGACCGGCCCGCCAGTTTTAGTCGACATAGTGCAAGCCCGGCCCATTTTGAGACCGAGGCAGTTCGGTGTTTAAAAAGGGAATTCGTAAAGAGTGGGTCGAGGAAAAAATCATTGCGAGCGATCCAGAGAGAGAGAGAGAGCGCGCGCGCGAAGGAAACCTAGCCGCCGTCGTCCTCGTCTTCGTCTTCCAGATCTGCTTCCTTGGTGTTGGTGTGGCTATGGCGCTTCGTACTATGGCCGAGAAGCTGAGCCACAAGGTGTCCTCCTCTGTCATGCGCGTGGCGAAGTTCTCTCGTGCTCGGGTATGTTGGTTCGTTCCCCATATCCTCCTATCCTGCAATGCAATCTTTGTCCTTGATTGATGAAATCGATCGAATCACCATGCCATCATGCGCAATTAGTCCTGCATCTATCGTACCGCATGCAATCTTTGTCTTCGATTCATGAAATTTATTGTACCGAACACCCATGCTGCGTTGAGCGCTTAGTCCTGCATCTGTACGGATATATTCACTGTTTCTCTTTGATCAGGTGGCATCTTGCATCAAAGCACAAGCATGTCGAGATTTTGTTTACTAACACTAATATACCGAACAAATAACCTGTTACTTCCAGCCTTTGAGGTCAAAGTTAATTGATGGGTTGTCCTCTGCTCTTAGCTGATATTATTTATTTTCGATCGCTAGTTGCCAATTCAATACTCTACCAAGCAAACAAGCTGGTTCTTTCAGCCTCTGAGATGTAAATTAATCGCAATCCTATTTAATATACTTGTAGGCTAAGACTAGGAGTCCATTTGCTGGCTTGAAGAACGTCGATCCAGGTGTTCGGTAAGCAATATCCACTGTCTAGTTTTTATGGTACTTCGACTCATGGATCCTGATGTGCATTGTTTTCCCTCTTTGAGAAGCCGGGAGCTAGAGGAGCTGCTGAATCTATGCAGAAAGCTGGACAGGGATACTTACGTCGCTGAGGCTACTGGTGCTGGTCTTGGGTTGGCCACCTTGGTATATATGATTCCTAAGGCTGGTCATGTCCCCAACTGAAGTGAGGCGTGCGGTGGCTTCATATGGATCCTTAATGAATTGACTGAGATATCTACCCCTCATGGTTAACTATCTACCCTGCATGTTTAACTATCTGTTTGTTGTATGAGCTATTATGTAAGAGCACTCTATTTATAATATTGATGGATCTAAGTATGTGAATATGCTGTGGCATGACCTATGTAAGAGCACCCTATTTATTATGTTGAGGGATCCAAGTACGTGAATTTGTTGTGGTGTTGACAGATGTAAGATCACTATTTGTTACTACCTCCATTTCAAAGGAATAAGGTGCACACGCATTTCGTAGGAAAATTTGACCGAATAAATAGAGAAACTAATACTTGATTGATTATATTGTGTAAAATTAGTACCGTTGGATTTGTATTGAAACATACTTTCTAGTGATGCTAATTTTGTACCAACATTTTTTATATATTTAAAGTAAATCTTGTTCAAAGAAAAACAAGAAAAATGAGGGTGCCTTATTCCCTAGGACCGAGGGAGTATTAGAGATGTACAAGTGTTATTTAATACTGTATGTGGATGCATGGATGGTGTAAGACCACTGAGAGGTGTAAGTAGTGGTGGATCCAAGTTATTCAAAGCATGGGCAAATAGTTTATTTCAAGGGAAAGAAGTCCAAATAACCCCTTATTTATTAGGTTTCAGTCACTAACCCCCTAACTTTTAACTGGGACACTTAACCCCCCTAAGTATAAGATACCAAGAAAATTACCCCCTCAGCCGTTGTTAGTAGTATCGGAGAGCCTGAAGCTGGGGTCGGGGTCTTAAAACGACTGTCAATTCGCACTCAGCCGTGTTTTAGCGTTTTCTGTAAAGAACCAACCAAAATCCGGTGGGATTTTGTCACACACCCGCACCGCAAAGTGGTGGTATTTGGTAATTTGGCCATCAAAGTGGTGGTTTTATGCTATATATACTCCATGTACTACCCAATACTACAAATCAGGGAAGTCTTAGCCATCAATTGTACCTATGTGACCCTGTTCATCCTCAAAAGCTCCTTCGTCATAAGATCCTCTCTCTACTCAGAGTCTCTTTAATTTCCTGCAGGTCGGTCTGTGCAACAACTTGTAATCCTCGATCTCCTATCATATCTCTCGCATGTTCATTTTCACAAGGAAAACAAATTATCAACACATATTACGAGTTCGAGATAGCTTATCCAACCTCCAAACATGATAGCTAAAAAACATGTAAGACAATCTGCCAGGAAATACCTTTGGAAGTCCTAGATTTGGGCAGCGTTGGACTAATTGACAGTAATCTTTGTGGTAAGGAATGTAAACCAGCTTAGACATGAAACAACCGCTAATCATCAGGGTTTTCAGCCTTCGGCAATTGCGCACAACGAGGGCAAGATATGCGGTGCGGGGATGCCCTGATTTCTGTCAAAAAGAAATTCAGTGTCTCAAGGACAGTATTCCTGGCACGAAACCATTCATCATTTTCCTAGAAACAGGCCTATGCCCCGCTTTATAAATAATGCAACATCCAAATACAAAGAGTTCCACCACAACAAATAACCAGCCGAAGCCAAAGAAAGAGAAGAACACGATAGTCTGGTGGGGCCTCACCACAAGATAGCCCAAAGAAAAGAAAAAGAGCAGTGCACGACGGTCACGGATGACGATGCGTCTGCCAGAGCGCTAGTAGGGAGGAGGGAAGTCCTTTGGCTCGTCCTTCACAGGCACTAGCTGGGCACCGTAGCGAGGGGAGGAGGCCGAGTACGACGAGTACTTTTCTGGGGATGGGGACGATGAAGACCTTGACGACGATGAGTGCGAGGAAGAACCCGACGCCCAGTGGCACGGAGCCCAGTCTTGGAGGCTATGCTGGGGCTGCCACTGTTGCGGCGGTGGCATCGTCGGGCGTGGTTAGTTCCTGGCGGTGATGCAGTCGAGCACCCAGGTGAGCGTGTGCCCTGGGGCGCTACACCACTACCATCGGCTCTCGCTGTTGTTGTTCTCCGACAGCGGACCGTTGCCCTCGTAAGCGGCGATGCGGTCCTCGCGCTGTTGCTCGAAGAAGGCCGACCACGCATGGTTGTTGTCATGATCCCATTGTGGGCCGTCCCTCTCCTCTAGTGTGCGGACGACCCAGAAATGCTCATATATTGTCGCGGATCGGGCCCAGCCGACCGCCAGCGCTGAGCACCCACGCCTTTGTCAACCGAAAGTCCAGAGGGACAAGGTACGGGGCGTCCCAGAGCGCCTGCACCTCCTGGACGAGCTGCCACCTGACGCCGTTCACGCGGCGCCATCTCCTAGAAAACGCTCCATCGATGGGGAGTTTGGTTAGGGTTTAGACCGGGAGATTGTGGGCGAGAGGATGGTTGTGTGAAGAAACAGCACCGACGAGGCCATTTAATAGTGGGAAGGGTAGGCTAGAGGTGGAGAGGTGGAGGCGCATTAACCCCATTAAACCCGCTGCGTGCCCAGACGATGGGACACATCGATGCTTTTGACTGCCGCCTATCACTGCAAGGCCGCGGTGGAGCTCGGACCATTAATCACATGTGGCAGACGAGGTGGAAGATGGACTGGTGATGCTGCAGCCGCTTACAAAGCTGGCCAACGATGTGCCGAACCGTTCACATTCTTTCGCTCTGCCCAACTTCCCGCCAAAATGTCTCCATCCGGCGCCCCCGCTAACTCCCGCTGGTTGGGTTCGGCCTTGGTGCGCCGGATAACTAATTAGGCCGCGCCGGCACCCACCATAGGTCTTTGGGGTGGGGTGGGGGGGGGGGGGGGGGGGTGGGAGGGGGTGCCTTTAGGGCCCCTGAGTGGAGATGCTCTAAGTGTGCTACAACTGCTGCTGCTTCTTTGATCGACCTATTCGTGTATGTATAACTAACTTGTTAGATCGCCTTTTGGTGGTTGAAGCTGGAATCTACAACTCGATATTGTGGCCGTTCAGGACATGAGGTCATCTCATTATGGCTGAGGACGAGCCGCAATTGAGCGTCCGCGTCGAGATACTTTACACTTAACGGATTTTTTTTGAAATGAGTATATATTAATATCACACGGGTACCAATTACACCCAGCCTCTGCAACAACGCATACCCTAATGGCAATACGGATGCACACAGCCGAAAAAAGAATAATTATAAAAAAGAAAAAGTCCCGCTGCAGGAATCCGATCCTTAGCAGCAGCGACACTACCACCAAAATAACACCAGAAGTCCAACCCCTCTAAAAGCGACGCCTCCAAGAAGGAAATAGTACACAAGCGCTGTCATTGCCCGATCCAAGATCTTAGTTTTTTACCCTAGAGAAAGTCCTCGCTCGCAAAGCAATGCCTTTCGCAAGGCCATTGACAGGCACAACCAATGAAGGCCAGACCTTGGGTTTTCACCCTGCAAGATAAGACTGTGAACTCCTCCTATGATGTCGCCCCCTCTAACAGACGCTGTTACGAGTCACAAATATCCAAACTAGATCTTGATCGCCATAAAGACTCAATCCATTATAGCTCTCCCACATGTCTGCCTTCATGACGTTCTCCGCATCTGACTTCACCATGTGTATCGTCGAAGACATGTCGCATGATGGTAACAGGTAGCAGAGCTTCACCGCGCTCCCACTGAAACGAAATGGCTAGCAAAAAACATAGGTGTGCGTGACCGAATTCCTTCCGATCCAGCAAGTTCCAGGCATATGTGCCCATGGGAGTTCGCCGGCGGAGCCTTCCGGAACCAGACACTCTAGCCAGATTAATAGAGACTCTCATCAAGTAGATCTTCGTCTTGGTGCGAGAGAGATCCGAGGACCACCCCCTTTATTCAAGCCGAGCCGGCAGCCCCCTCGCCACCCGCCGGCTGCCGAGGAGGAGGCTCAACAACCAAAAGCCGAACAACAAACGACTGGCCGCCGGGCATAGAGAAGATCTCGGCAGCTGCATGACCCGGACCAGGGAGATCTGAGGGCCGCCTCGAGATCTCGATGCCAGCTCCGCCATGCCTCGTGGCCAACCCGGATCCAGATCCATGCCCCGTGCAGACGTCGCCGTCTCGATGCCGCGCCTGGCCGCCAGCGCCCGCCATAGCTCCGCCGCCTCGCTCCCTCCTCAGCCACGAGCGCACGCTCAAGGCGTCGCCCCCGCGCCCCCAAACCATCCGCCCACCGCGCGTAGGGCAGGCCGCCGGGGAAGCTCCTCTCCTCCCGCCCATCATTAGATGGCCGGGCGCCGCCACCACCGCCGGGATCGGCGGCGGCGACGGCCGGGACAACCCCCCTTTGAGACGGCGGTGGCTAGGGTTTGGGGGCCTCCGGGGCCATCCGCGCGGACGACCCGGGAGGGAGCAAGTTCTGATGTGTGTTCTAACGTAAGATCTTTCTGCCAGTTACACCTACTCATATTGCTCTTTCTTCCACAATCCTCCATAGTCCCCATCATAAATACATGATTGATGTGTGATAGCTCTCTCTCTCCCTCCGTACTAAACAAGTGAAATAAAAAGGAAGTGCGTTATCGCTCGAGAGAGCTATAACTAATGTAAGATGTCTACATGTGTCGTTTCTCTTGGCGCGGTTTGCTAAACGATGTTCATATGCTCAAGGGTTTTGTCCTACCGGCCGGAAATGGGAGGCTTTGGGAAAGATCTGTGAGGAGCACACACGCCTTCTTCCTGGGACTGGGTTTCTCCCTGTTGCTCAAGGGATTGTTTGGGTTGTCGATCTGAGAGCCGTCGTGACGCTATAGCACGCCGCTGCCGAACGATCAAGCAATTTTGTTCGCTTCGGTTCCGTCGCTGGGGGATGGGCGTGTTCAGTTAGAAACAAGGAAGTAGCAGCGCCAACGTGTCGTGTTCGCGTCCCAACCATGAATAGGAGGGTAGTTCCCGCCGCTCTAGCAGACAAAATGACACAGCTTGATGCAGGTTTTGTCATACATCCAGCCTAGAACAGCAGCATGGTTAAGCTACAGCCCCAAGGTTCATCTCCGCTCGACCTCTCTCTGGGTCAGCAGCTCCGTGACCCCATCATTTTGCTGCCCTTGTTTCTCGCGGTAATGCGCCTTCACATGGTGCTGATGATGACAACTGGGCTAGCCGGAAAGGTGGATGGATCAAAAGAACAAATCTGTTTCTTTTTCCTGTCAAAAACCGTAGGTTAGGATTTCGTATGATTGATATTTTCGGTTTCCGGTACTTTCTTCGTTATTGTTACACAATCGTTAAAACAGTTCACTCTTCCTGAAAGATAAGGAAGATGAACCTCTCTTTACTCGCTGCATAGTACGATTACGAGCATGCTTGCGGAGTGGAAGATGAAAGCTCCCAACTTTATATGGTGATCCGGCACGCCACTCCAAGTAGTAGTGCGCAAGTTGTTGACACTATACTTACCGAGTACCAATTCATAAATATAAAATCTCGTAGAGTAGTACAACAAAAACATTGCGGGTCCGAAATTTTACATGTTATTAATTATCAACCAAAAACATACAAAAGATTCGATATTCTCCTTGGTCCAATGAGGATTCATATTTTAATTTGAATGCAAACTAGCGCTTAACTATCAATGATATCACTACGCTTCGTACCACTGGAGCTTGGCAACTTATTTATTTAACTGTGCGTTGCTCAATCACTTACACTAGCCTACAAACTACACTTTTGTTTCGATGTCTTCACACTCCGCTCCATATTCTATACCGTAATATATGCTTTCAATACCTCCTGAAAGATCTGGCTCCTCTTAGTAGATCTATCCTTTGTACTTGGTCTCGTCGTGGTCCTTGGTGTTGTAAATCTGAAAGTCTACAAAGGGTTTAAGAAGATACGAGCGTACGCGGTAAATTTTATAATTGGGTGTGTGGTGTGTAAGATGGATCAACTATTCAGGTTTCTTGGTTTTCGAAAATAGTTTTTCATAAAAGATAAATTTAAGTTTAGAAAAAATACGTCTGTTAATCTTCAATGGTTGTTATAACTATTTTAAGTTCCTTCCCATGCTGCTTTGACAACCCATTCTCAAGATAGGGACTAACATGTCACATTCATATACTCTCAAGAGCTGCCTACTTTTACTTAAACATCCTTGACCACATTACACTTATCACACTTCCTTCGGTGTGAGACATGTTACCAAGTTTCTCTGAGTTATGTCGAGCTCTACCGTATTCCGTAATTTACCCTTTGTATTAAACCAGGTCAACTGATGTTTAAATGCCATCCCGGCTAAGATACCAGAGTAGTCATCTTGCAGCACAAGATGGAGACTTTACGGGCTCCCAACCACTGCAATTTCTCAGTGGGAATACAACCAGCCTACTCATCCGAAGATATACGGAATGAATAAAAACTTCCGACTCAGCTCGCCCCGTTCCAAGATCTATGGTCAACACGGTTTATATGGCGACTTGGAATAACAGACTAAAGTTGTTACTTATATCCTGGTGTAACTTTTCTCAAACAATAAAATATCTACACCATGTTTTGCCATCATGTATTCTAACCATGATTTTATTGCCCACAAATTTATAATTTATTTCATTCATAAAATAGTAATTTGTTTTGCTATCCGTTTGTGATACTTTTGAAAAGTCTATTATACATAAAATATAAGGATGTGCAATATTGAACTTGTATGATAACTACGATATAATGTTATTCGAATGTTCTACTTGACCTTGAACTTGGATTTAAGAAATAGCAATCTTTGTCCGATAAATAAAATGTTTTGGTAAAAACCAAATGGATGCTCTAATGCAACTAATAATGAAATGAAATTCTTCGTGTGTTGTGTTCAAATTTTATTTGATTTGAATTATCTTGCTTTTAACCCGTTTCCCCCTTTTATGGTTTGTATGAATTTCACTTTATAATTTTCATATAACTCTTATTTTAGAATCTCACAACTTTATATGAATTTCACTTTAAATTTTTCAAATGTCTATGAAAATTATTATTTTTAGAAACATTTCTGCCAATTTTTAGAAACACTTTCTAGATACGTAAATCATTGCTATGACAAAAAAACATGTAAAATTTATCTAGTAACTTCGCATTATTTTCGTGGTCACTGTTATTAACTAGTGACATGATAGTTATAGTACAATAATCTGGCAACCGAACACTTTTTTTTCTCATCAAAACATTATTAATATGGAATCGTCAATTGTAGTTACATTTTAAGAGATAAATTATTTTGAATTTCCGAATCATGGAAAGATTCATGCATGCATGCAGTCTTTGGTCCATCCACCCTTATAGGAGGCGCGAGGTTGACGCCCACTCCGTCAGGAAAGGGCTTTCGTGGGGCAACTAAATTTGATGTCTTAATCGATAAAACTAAACTGAGTACCATCATACAACTCAATTGATTATAAATTATCTCATTCTGATGTCTACAAAATGTTTCCAAGCGAGAATAAAAAGTGCTATGCAAATTCAACAACTACGGTTAAATGTTTTTTCCCCGTGGTTTCATACTGCAGTTAAATTATTTTGACATGGCTCTCTTACAAAAATCTCACATACATGGTTCCATTGTTTAATCAATTTTCTCACTTCCCAGCAGCTGACTATTTTTATTTGTTACATGCCACCTACCTGACTGTTCTTGTACCTAGACATATGTATTTTATTCCGAGATTTTGCCCCTATCTTGCCACAAGTCCGGAATAGGAAGAATTAGGAAATTCAATGCTATCAATCATATCTTCTTTTGTTTGCAGGTGCACGTTGCTTCTACGAGATTCTCAGAAAGTTTGCAAAGAATGGTTCATTTTGTGGCCATCCAGCTCATCCTGGCTGAGGAACTACAGTGATGTATGTGCTGAGAGATTTTAAGCAGGTTTACTCCTCAATCAACGTGTCAAATGCCTAAAATAATTGACCACATGTTCTCCTTTGCTTTTCTACCAGCCATTGAACATACGTTCTAAGAACTTTGTACTATTGTATGTTTTCCAAGAGGAGAAAATTAGAGAAATTATATGTGAGAGAAAAAATGTCGTATTACACTGTATAGGCGGCCTAAGAGTGGCCTAGAATCTCGCCAACCATTTACCTATTTGACCTTCTCGTCAAGATTACACTGGACATGTCTTATTTGTGAATCATTAGTTTTGACATATTGGCTTGTTGCCCATTGGAAAACATGCATACATGTGTCGGATCTTAGGATGAGGCTGATTGATCTCAGCGGTATGCACGGCTGTACCAAACCAGTTGTATTGCTGGTGGAGATCGACGAGTCACGACGACTCGACGAGGTTTTTGCTTGCCACATGGCTACCCAAACATATACATACTTGTTTTTTGGGTATTGGCATTTGTATGATTGGGTTTAGCATTAAGCCAGAGCTTGCAGTGAGCACATATGGCTTTGGTTTCACCAATGATCTCAGTTTTGTTGCCTCCAAAAGTCCGTGTCTTGGATATATGGGCCAAAACTTAATATACTGAAACAGTGGTGATGACTTTGACTCCGTGAGGTTAGTTGTTCTTCAATTCTAAGTCACTCTAAGGAGTGCGGCAAGAGTTGTAATAAGAACCTTCATTTTAAAACCTTGTCAAATTGTTATGTGTGGTTTCTATGGAGTTCTTGGAATGATGTTAGGTTATAAATTCTTAAGGGTCATCCCTATAGCTACCCACTCAATATGTGCTTGCTTCTTAGTGCAACAGGTAGATGGTTGGATACTTAGGACTATGATGTGGTCATATAGACTCCGGAGATTACAATTGGTAGGACGAAGTTTTGAAGTAATATGATAGGTGAAACATATAATGTACCATTTTCTAGGTATTGATATATCTTATAAGATTTGATGCTTTGTAAGAATAAATGTAACAAAAGTAGTTTGGATCCACCAGTTGACGCAAAGACGAGGTGTCCTCTCTTTTGAAACTGAATAAAAGTTAGAAACATTAATCTTATTATGTTGGTTGAAAACCATAAGTCGTCTGCAAGATTAAAAAATCTGGTACTTTAATCTACCGTGTCTCTTGTATCATGCCTCTAATGTATGGGTTTTTAAGCGTATACCTTATTTGAAAAGACACATAACATGTGATTTTTCTTGATGCAGTTGAAAGTCTTGGTTTCCCTTTCCTTACATACATGGGTTAAATCCTTCTGATGTGGAGCTCTACGAAATATTTAGCTTGGTCCAATTATCCAATCCAGTTATCTCCCTTTCCATAGGGTCCCTTTTGTACTTCCCTTTTATATTCATTAGCACTCACTCGACTGACCATTTATATGTCGATTCCCATGGAGATATTTCAATCATGCTCGATGCCATCTTCTCTCATTTCTTGGTCATAGTCATATGCTTTTTATTGAGAGCATTTTTCCATATCTTGTAACAAGTTTGGAATAGGAAGCATCATGAAATACTATGCTACTGAACCTACATTTTATTTTAATGCGGAAGTGATTATCAGTTCTGCAAGATATTCACAAGTTGTTTACGAAGAATGGTTGATTTCATATGCCACCTCAAAATTAACTTTTTCTAAACCTTGATGTGCATGACTTGATTGTGTCGGTGCATCGTCATCTGGCCAGACGTTTACAAAATTGTAATCCATTAATTGTGGCCCATCTTGTGTGTGTTTCTGGATGAGGCCAAGCTGATATACGGAATTTATGCAATAGTATTAGAGACCGTCGATGTGAAAATGTCACCCATGTCCTTTTTAGGTCTAAGAATCTAGAAACCCCTAAACAAGTTAAATTTGCAAAAAAGTTGGGTTTTGTGTCTCAAATATAGTATATAGATGGTTACTGATACAGGAAAAACTAGAGACTAGAGATAATAAATATAGTAGATACATTACCCGCATGAATTTGTAAATGAGACGTGGAACTAGAATGCATGTGTGTTAGTATTATGGCAAACATATATGAAATTTATCTATCCTCTCTAAATATCCTCTAACTTATTTAAAATACAAAATGCTACTCACATGAACCAACTTACTAGTTTGAATTCATGCGGAAAAAAAACGTTATACCGTCATACAAATATATTCCCATGCTGATCTTTCGAGATCGCCAATATTTTTTCTTGCATGTTTGAGCACAGAGCCCTTCACCACCGCAGTGTAGACTTGGCCTCTTGGGCACCCGCAAACATGGGTCAGCAGACAGACTTAGCAATATTGGGCAGCATGTAACACGTGGCAAGTTCTCCAAGAGCCATACACCGGACGCCGTTCTCTCTATCAAATAGCCTCATGCACCTACAAAACAATGTAGTATTACCACCATTTATGCCCTGCTCGTTTTCCGGCAACGTGCTCATATTGAAGAACATGGATTCTGGGAATGCACATCATGCCCAGAAATACACATGACGCCCAAAAATCATGTCGTGTAAATGAATATCCACGTGTAATCATCTCACACAAATCACCATGTGTCCAAGTTTCCATGTGCTAAACATATAGTGCGAGTTGTTTCCCAGGAAACATGTCGTACAAGCTACATCCACGAAAAAAAAACAACCCTAACATGGGAGTGTTCTACGTGCAATCGCTTATTAAGCATATTTTGGCCGGCATCTCTTGTACTCTCTCCGTTCCAAAATATAAGATGTTTTAGGTTTTGTGAAACGAGTGTATCTAGACATCTTGTAGTATATGGATTTAGAGTGAACCTACACACTAAAAAATGTCTAGATATATTTATTTCACAAAACATAAAACATCTTATACTATGGAACGGATGAAGAACTACTCAAGCGCACATGCTTTCCATATCGTACATGCATGCAACAAATCGACAATGCCTCATGTTGCCGTCATGGAAATCATGGACTTGGGTCATCACGGACGAGGAGCTTCATCCTGGGAGAGTATGTTTTGGCCTCGTTTTATAATCGTTTCGCCTTTAGGCCGTGTTGCTATGACTTCTGTGGTGGGCTTGTAATATACCATAAACTCTTTACCCATTAATCAATGGAAAGGAAAGTATTTTCCACATTTAAAAACCCTCCTCCCAGCCTATGAACCACAGCGTCACAGGTCGAGCGGACCACCGGTCCCCATCGTGTTGCTAGCATGCCCTTGTAGCTCACTACCGTCGACCAATGCACACTGCTCCTGTAACCAGATGATCAGCTCGATGTACACTGGCCTTAGGCGTCACAAGGATGTCATACATTCCCACCACATTGTAATCATTGACGAATAGATGTACGCCTGGCTCTAGCTCGCTCGCAGTCTTGAACCTGGTAAAAGGAGCCGTGCAACATATGTATGATCATGTTGTCGTGCAAGAACTTGCCCTTGCATCCTTCTAACAGGTTTGCTGATCATTAAAACCTTTCCAAAAGTGTGTGTTTAATGTTGTATCGATGTGGATTTCTTGTAATGGTATTTCTCTTAGCGACTCTTAAGGGTCAGTTACATATATATATATATCCGAGATTGGATATGGTTGAACAAACTTTGGATTTGTGATTCATACTTTGGTGTGTCGTTTGGTGCATATTGATATAGTTTTTAAGACATGAAGCTAGTCAAGAATAATTGTAGTTAAAAGTATGTTGAATTCATCAGTCAATGCAAAGGCCATGTATTTATTATAAAATAAAATAAAAGAAGCTGAAGGAGTCTTATCAGGTTGGTTGAAATTTGCAGGTTGTCAACTTAAAAAATAAAATTAAAAATGATACAAGTATACTGCAGTAGTACACCCCGATCGACTGTATATTGTCTCATGTTTCTCATGTCGGCATTTTATTTTCCCACCGTTAATAGAGAGTGGTTTTTGAAATGAGTGTGTCTTTGATAATTTTGCACCTTAGAAAGTTTTGATTTTCCTTTTCATACTTTAAATATTTTTAACATGGCTTTGTCGTCAAACATAACATGGTTCCATTATTGAAACCAGTTTTCTCCTTTCCCATAGGGTCCTCTTTGTACTCCTCACTGCCCTCTCGATTGACTATTTATGTCTCAATGGTTATGGAGAAGTTTCAATGATGCTATGCAGAGGTCGTCTCCTTGCTTTCTCGTGACTAGTCATGTGCATTTTATTTAGATCATTTGCACCATGTCTTCTCAAGAGTTCGGAATAGGAAGCACCGGAAAATACTATGTTATTGTTCGTATCTTTTCTGTACATATATAGCAGCTCAATGTTAGGTTCCTGAGCTGCACTTGTGCAAGATCGGTGAGGAGAATAACATCTATATCTGGTAAATCTGTTTCGTCGGAGATTGTAAGTATGTGTACAGTGTACAACTGCTCAAACAATGGCCAGATCCTCACGTAGCTAGTGGGCCGCACTCTGTGAAACAGCACCACTAGAATCATCATCTGGTTGCAACCACTGCAGTTCCAAGCTAATTTCGACGCCATTTGGTTTCGCTTTCAGATAGGTGGAAACTTAAGTAACGAGGCTTAAGTTTCAATTTTAGAAACTTAGTACGCAGGTTAAACTATTTTACATTTTTTGTATAGGCTGCAAATGGTAATACTGAAATTCAAATTTGGCACATACATATATACATGCAACCATTATCCACATGCATGATTTCTTCAGAATTAAAACTTGAGAATATATTTGTTTTTACGGTGTAAATAACCCGTGAAACACATTAATGTCGGCAACGAAGGCAGCTGCGCCGTCGCGTCATCGGGGCGCCAGGGTAGCGGCCGGGCATGCCTGCAACGACTTCCTCCGCTGGAGGTGGACGGCCGTATTGGGACCTGGTGTGGGGCATCTTGGGATCCCACACCGATGTCCGGTGGTGATTATCTAGATGGTGCTGAGTCTAGGGTGACATGACAGCCATTGAAAACCGAGCCTCGACTATGATCTTGGCGGACGATGGCGGTGTCACTTGGCGTCGCTACCTTGTTGGAGGCATAGTCCGTGCCAGTCTCGTCACTTCACTCAATCTGCTCCGGTGGAAACCCCAGATATAGGTCTCCCGGATCGGATGATGGTGGCGCTGCGGTGTCATGTTCTCTCTTGGGAGCTTTGCTTGTGGAGCAACGCTGGGTGGCGGAGGCAGGTTGTGCAGCGCCTTCCTCTTGCACGGAGACTCTAGTGGAGATGTCAAGTCATTCCTAACCGACACGTGCTATACTTAGTGATTCCTGGTGCGATAGGTGCTACGCATGACATATCTTCTAGAGGTCTCTAGCTCTGTCGGTTAGCGGGACTCAGTGCATGGGGCTGAGAGGTCTCGGTAGCGATCACGCGTGCTTGTTGATGGACACGCGCAGAGCGGTGGCACCATCTGGTGTCATGATGGCGTTGATGGCATTCCTCGAAAGATCATTGCATTGATCTCTCCTGAAGATGGGTCTACGGAAGAACGTGGCGGCTAGAACTTTCTGGAGCGTGTATGCTGGTATTCGCTAAGGGTCTATTGGACTGGTTGTGCCACTTGCTCGTCATTGGGCGACTTGTCGAGGCCTTCGGTTTTAGATGATGTGCGTTGGTGTGATGTCAGCGATATTATCCTGTTTCATGGACACCCCCTTCATCAGTGTTGTAGGTTTAGCGAGTTATCACTTGTTTGGTGGGTTTTGTTTTGATCTTTAAAACCCCTCTTGTAAGGTATTGCGAATAATCTAATAAAACAAGCTGTGTGGATCTCTTGGTTGTAGAGGCCAGGGGCGATCTTCCTCCATTTCGAGAAAACTCCCTCCGTTTGGAAATAAATGTTTACAACAGCCTTCTTAGACGTGTTTTAGTGTATAGAGATATGCTTATTTAGACAAATCGACCGACACTTATTCCTGAACATAGAGATTAGTACAAGAGCTCTGACTCACGACTCACGACCTAGTGTTGTTTTTTCCATATCGCTACTCGTTTCTTTATTCATGTTTGATCACAAAGCCCTACGCCGGTCTTGAAAGATAAATGATAGACTGCATGCATGAGTCGATGTGACCAAGGTATCCTTTCAATGTATAATGATAAAATATAAGAAGTTCAATTCGAAATGTTTTACTTGGGTTAACTGAAGTTCGTATGCCTTACAATTTTTTTTATCGAGTACCATATAGTAAATATCCCAACTGATGTAACTTGTCTCGTGTTCCTCATGTTTGTGACTTTGATACCTGAACAATTAGTGGTCTTGAAATTGATGTGTTCGTTTTAATGAAGTGTACTGTATATCGTATTTTAAGGACACGTGAGATATGGTTTCACCTACCGTGGTTTGAAAGGTTGATTTGCATTTGGTTTTACATCGATCACACACATGAAAATATTGTACTACTTATTTTCTTTCTTGAGTTAAATCGTCGTTATGTGGCTCTCTCACAAAAAATATGACATGGTTTCACTTCCATTGTCCAAACAAATCTCCTCCTTTCCCATATATAGCATTCTTCTATGACTCCTCACGGCACCCCTCCCAACACACAATTCTATAATTGACATGAAAAAACTTGAACCGGGCTAAGCAGCGGTTCGTCTTCTTGCTTTCGTGGTGTATGCATTTTATTCAGCGCACTTCTCCTATCTCGTCACAAGTTTGGAATAAGAAGCATCTGGGAATACTAAGGTACATAGTGAGAATAGGTGTCGGCTAGGATGGCCTCCCCATGATCGGTAGGTTCTACGCCGCGCCGGGAAACTCAACGTTAGTGCAACTTGCCGGCACTATACAGGGAGGGATGTGATCGGGTCATGAGTGGGTTGAGGACGAAAAGCCTTGAGTGCAATAGAATCCGGCGTCTTGTTCATTCCTAGCTGACCAAACTAGTATGTTTCTCTAGAAGTGTGTTTTTTTTCTTCCATAGGACTCCATTGAGCCGGGTTCCATTACCAGACAGATAACAGAACGGACACACTGTTTATTCCTTTAGTTTGTTTTCCTTTTCTATAACTTCCTATTTCCGTTCTGGTAACGTGACAAAAACCCAATCCAGACCTGTCTCACCAAACATATGACATGGTTTCACTTCCATTATTCAAACAATTCTGCCCTTTTCCCATATATATAGCGTTCTTCTATGCATGACTGCTCACCGCGCCCGTCCCAACACACAATTCCATATAACGATTGAGTTGAAAGAACTTGAACCAGGCTAAGCAGCGGTCGTCTTCTTCCTTTCCTGCTGGTGTATGCATTTTATTCATAGCACTTCTCCTATCTCCTCACAAGTTTGGAATAAGAAGCATCTGGAAATACTATGGCACCGAGTGAGAACAGGTATTAGCGAAGATGAACTCCGCCGGATCGGCAGGTTGCGCGGCGCCGGGAAACTCAACATTGATGCAAGTTGCCGGCAGTATACGGAGACGGATGCAATCGCGTCATGAGTGGATTGAGAAGGAAAAGCGATGAGTGGAATAGCAATCGGCCTCTTGTTCCTTCCTAGCGACCAGCTGACCGAACTAGTATGTCTGTCTAGAAGTGTGTTGCTGCTTTGACCGTGTTGTATGAATAACGAACTAGCCAGATCACTACCTTTCTATCGGCTCATGGACACATGGTCATGACTCATACATGCCGGCGCCGAAACAGTTAACCCTGGATACTTCTGCTAGTCATGCCGGTGTTCTGCTTTTTGAAGGGGCATTTTTAAGTGTTTGAATTACCGCCAGTCGTCTCAAAAAGCAAGAAGGGAAGAAAAGTGAAAGTATGTGAGGGAATGAATGTTGACTCGCAGATTTACGTGCCTAACAGTGGCCTAAAAGTTCACCAACGGTTTACCTTTTGTTCCGACACGGAGACCAACAGTTTACCTGATTGACCTGCCTAATAACAATCAGGTAACAGTCACATTCGACTTGTTGGAGCAACCTTGGACTTGTTGGCGTGTTGCCCTTTGTGAGACATGCGGAAGTGCATCGGATCCTAGGACTGCGGCTACTTGGTCGAACAGGAACCAGTGGCCATAGTGGTGCAGACCAACGACACGGTGCATCCTGAGTTGAGAATGAACCCATGGAGCTCAGGTGGCCATTACCGGTAAGAATGTTTTGCTTTGGTTTCACAGATGCTCTGAATATCTGTTGCCTTCTAAACATTGTCTTGGACGGAGGGACCAAATTTGCTATACTAAAACAGTGGCGGTGTTTGTCTGACCTACAAACTTCATTGGATTTTTTGTTCTTGTAATTACAAGCAAATCAAACGAGCATGGCAAAAGTTTCTCTATGATAACTAACATTCTCAAAACCTTGTAAAGTGCATGGTTTATTTTGGAGCTACAATATGGAGTTTTTGGACTGACATAGATTTTAACAAACATAGAGTTTAATTTCATTTTCTTGCCGGTCATCCACATAACTACCACTAGATCTGCACCCTTTTTTGCGGGGTACATGAGATTGTATTAATCAGATAGAAGTATTGTTACAAGCGGACTCTGGTGCCAACCCTAACCAAATAGCGGTTCTATCTTCCATCATGCCAAACCTCGCTAACTCGTGGCTAGCAAAGTTCTGCAATCTAGAGATCTTAGTTATACATACAATACGATCAGAAGAGAGCAATAACCGAAGATCTTCCACTACCTACGTGACTCGAGCATGAGTTATCTGTAGTGGTATTACTTACCATGATAGCCAGCTCCAAGTTTCTACCCGAATTTTGTCTTGACTCTAGTCCATTGCAAGCTTGATTCCTTCCAGGTACACATAGAGGTCAGTGTCTAGAGCTAAAGAACAGAATCGAAGTGCTAGATCCATACTTCATTCTTAGCTCAACGCGCAGAGGGCTTTGATACTTTGGATCATGGATGCATCCATGTGGAGACTCCTGATAGTAGCACACCCTTTATATTCATCTGATACTAATGAGCTTCTAGTAATAGAAAATATGATGCATACGTCTTGCCATTTGGTGCCTATTTCTATAGCTTTAATGATATGATGCAAAGACCCAAGGTGCCCCGTGTTTTTGAAATAAAAAAAATTATTGGTTAGTTGAAATTCTTTAAGCTGAAGGCTTGACAGAGTCAGAATGAGCAGCTTTCACCCTATACACATGCATGGTGACTTCATGCAAGAATCTTCTTTTCCAGGATATGAAAGTGGGCAATATTACTTGGAAAATGGGCCTGATTCCTATGCTTCCAAATATGTCATGCAGACAAAATAACCACTTCAGAGAAGAAAGGCTTACTAAATTTCCTATTGGCCTGAAAAAATATATGCTCAAACATATCACCAAGCTCCCACTAGACATGCAAATAGTTCCATATCCCGATACTATAATTCCATTGAAAGAAGATGTGACACAGGACACAATGATACTCAGTAGTCACATTCCGGTGTCTCCTAAGCATATCTCTTGTGTTCAACCTGTCACTTACAAGAAACTACCTTTATTCTCAACATTACCTTGCTAGACCATATGCACATGTATATATTACTAGCCACTTGTTCCTTGAAGCAATGTTGATAATGTCTACTCGATGTGTAAACTCCATGCTTTCAAACTGTGATCCACTTATCTGCTACTTTCATGTTTAAATGAACCTGAGAGATAATTTGCTCAAGGGCCTAGAATTTAAGATAAGCTTGAGGAGACATGGGTAACTGAAACAACCGAGTTCTATTTGTGGTTGTGACAACATCCCTTACTAAGAGAACTGGTTGGATGAAAATTCATAAGTGGTCAATTAACAAAATTAGGAAACTCAGCTTATTATATCTTGTCTCTTCTATGATGTCTCTCACGTTTGGAACTTTTTCCAACTGAGAATGAGTGGTCTTCAAATTAATTGTTTTATAATAATTATTTAAAGATACAATATAAGTTATTTTTCCTACCAAGGTTGATAGTTTTACATTGTCCTTTCGTTTACATCGTGCACATGGAAATGTTGTTTTTTATTCTGTAAATGGGTTAAATTTGTTCCACTATTCAAACCGATCTTCTCACTTACCATAGGGTCACTTTTCTACTGCTCTCCACCTCTCAACTGACTATTTTTTATCTCGTGTGCCAATATTCAACTAAGATATATAGAGTCCATCTTCTTTCTTTTCTTGTTACTTTTTTCGAATAGGGGAATAACCCCAGCCTATGCATCAAAGCAATGCATACGGCTCTTTATTTCATTATTAATAAAAAGTAGTACATATTATTACAAAATCATGGGTCGCATAAAGTCTCAACATGGACGAGCCATCTAAACAACAGAGAAATCAAACGGCATATCATCATCTTCAAGTCAACCGCCGATCAGACTGCCACCCGTACTGGCTGTAGAAGTCCCGCGCGACCGTCTCCAAACCTGTTCTTTTCTTGTTACTAGTCATATGCATTTCATTCTAGGCATTTCCCCTATCTTGTCACGAGTTCGGAATCATAAGCATTGGGAAATACTATGTTGTTGGGCATATGTTTTCTCCTTTGTGCAATGCATATCAATTCCACAAGATCTCTTGAGAGTAACAAGCATGATTGATTTCCTCTGTCGCCTCATAGTTAAGATGAATTCTGTCGTTTTGCTCCTCGCATCACATTTGCATTGTTGTGGCATCATCTCTTGGTTTCTTTCAAAATTGTAATCCATTGGTTGTGTCCCATGTTATATGTGCTCATTAGTGTTGATAAAAGGAAGTTATGTAATTGCACCGCAGTCTCTCATTGCAGAAGTGGTAGTGGTTCAGTAGTTGACAACCAAGAATCTAGAAACCCTCGTAATAAGAAAATTATATGATTTAGAATGTTGTGCTTTGTTTGATCCTATATGATAAAGAAGTTGAATTTTTAATAAGTTTGTTTTGATGTTCCATGTAGATTGTATATATGTTAGCCAGTGCAAAATAATTTTTAAACAGGTCTAAAGTCCAAGTTATATTCCTCCCCTAAAAAACTTGTTGGTCTTCTATAGGTCCTTTACAAAAATTGAAGTCAAAAGGTACTCACAAAATCTAGCATATTATCTCTGAATTCATGCACCAATATCTCCCAAGGAGACCCCCGATGTTTGCTGGAAGTAGTTGCTACTCTAGCAAATTATTACTCCCCGTGATTGTACTAAATTAGCGACATTTAATATGAATCAGATGTACTTTTTCGAGCAATTAGCGAGACCTCAGCCTTTTCATTAAGAAGAATAAAAACAGATCACTCAGTAAAAACATTACCGAATGAACTACTCTTTGCACAAGAAGTAGGCATATCTTATTTGGTTAGGGAACTGAATGTTCAACTTAGACACGGAGGTTTAAATTTTAGCAGACCCAAATATGGGTTTTCAATATTTAAAATAATCGCTTTAGGGGATTCCCTTACCGCATTCCTTTCAAACCATATATACAATGTGTGCAAGTAAAAGAAAACTTTAGGAGATTTAGATATAAGGAATATTGGGCAAAATTCTAGGATAGTCTTTAAAAATGTCCATTTGATCTTAAATTTACATAAAGCACCCAAATTCCGCAAACCTCCCAAACAACCAAAAAAAATGATGAAGCCTGGGCGGCCTCATGTACAAAAGCAAGACCCCATCGTCTCTATTTTCTCACATCGACATGAGGTGCCGCCACAACAACTAGATCAAGCTAGTGCTAAGAAAATCTCCACCGGCGGCCCCCAACCTGCCCCAGAACCGAGTTTGGGATTGGAGACTAAAATTCGGCCCGCATCGGCGGTCCCCAACCAGTGCCGACAGTTTGGTGTCCACTAAACTGTTCGGCACTCCCTTGCCACTCCCGGGCATGTTGGATCTGCCGGCAAGGCGCGCCACATCAGACATGCCGCGCCCGTTCCCGCCAAGCCCAGTTTGCAGCCACTCAACTGGGGCGGTCAAAGTTATTTATGACTTTGCGCCATCCCCGTACATGCCCGCATGGTTCTTCGCCGGTTTCATACGCCATCGCGCGTGACGGCTCGCCTCCCGACGAGCCAGAGTAAATGGGGCAGTGGTCGTTCGTACAACCCGCGTCGCCCATAAGAAGGCCATTCCTGACCGACCCGTCCCCTTCCCTCTCACCCTAATCCACTCTCCACTGGAGATGGGACACCGGCGAAGGAACCATGCCCGAGGCTGGCGGCAGCAGGAGCAGTAGCGCGAGGGCACGCAACCTTATCCTCGATAAGGCGATGACTCTCTACAAGAAGAACCTCCTCATGCCGCCGAATTAGCGCCTTCACGGCGGGTGGAACATCGTCCACGACGACAAAGCCATCCCGCCCCTCCCTACCGACGACAACTAGTGGGAGATCATCGCCTACCGCCGTTCCCTATTGCCGACAATCAACCAGTATGACCCCGGCTGTCAGGACAAGGGATAATGGGTCGGGATCCTCCAGCAAGAGAGCGAGGACACGGTGCACCGCCATGCCATGCCCTATGGCGGGTCTTTCAATAGGATCGGCTGCCATGCCTACTGGGACGGCCTCGATGTAGACAAGGTTCTAGCCCAGCAAGGCTACCACCCTCTTCGCAGCCGCCCAGGCCGCCAGTCCTTCTTCGACGGGCCATGGGTGACGCCACTTCCACCGCCATCTCACCCGCTGCTTTGTGCTGCAACACGGACGCGGCCATAGCGTTGGGCTCGCGGCATCTCCTCCCGCCCGATGGTGCCACTACCACAGCCGCCACCCACCGACAAGCGCATGTAATAGGAGGGCCTCATTGCCTGGGTGGAGGAGCTGGCGGCCGCCGACATCAGCCATGAGGTGAAGGAGGAGGAGGAGGGGGAGGAGGATGTCATGCCCCTCATGACGTCTGGCCTCATCAAGGAGGAGGCGCTCGATCTGTCCATGCATGAGTAGGAGGCGGATTGAGCGATGGAGGAGGAGGTGCTCTGGGCCGGCACGTTCCAGGCGCTGCAAGCCTCCGTTGCCGAGCGTCCACCACCGCTGCCGCTGCCGCCCGTCAAGCACCACCACCAGTGGGGAGCATTCCCTTGGCAGGTGTTGGACTGGGTCAACCTCGCCTCTGGCGACGAGCAGGCCCATCTCCAGTATTTGGGGGCCTCGGTGCGGCTTACAAAACGGGGCCTGACATGGGTATTCCCAATAGGCACTCAACTACGGCCTACCTGGTGCGGCTCGACGGAAGGCCCACTCGACGAATTGCCAAGGTCCATGACGGTTCGACTGGTATGAAGCCCATATGGACACGGACTCCCAACGTACAAGACAAGGAAAGCTCAAGACTAGAGTTGTAATCTTTTTGTAACCAACTCGTATTGGTACCTGAGACCTAGCCTCCCCATATATAAAGGCTAGGAGGGTCCAACGAGAAGGTATCCTCTCCCCCAACAGGCAATCACGACTCCCACAATAGATCTAGACAACACCCGTAGCATAAACATACGCCAGAACCAATCTGCGCGACACTGCCATTGGCGACATTGTAATCCTTCGGATCATCATCAATCAAGAGCAGACAAGCAGGAGTAGGGTCCTCTACGAGGCCTGAACCTGGGTAAACCTTGCATCCTTGTGTGCTTGTTTGCTAGCCGTACCGAGATTTCCAGCGCTCCTCAATTCCTCGAACCTAAGTCCATAACAATGGGCATTGATGAGTTAAACCCTCGTCAATTGGCGCCGTCCGTGGGGACTGGGAGCGCTGATGTTGCGATCTCGACGGCTCCATCACCGACGATATACGACTCATCCATGGGGAAAACTACGCCTGAAATCAAGATCCAGGCAGGATCCCTCGTCGCCGGCCAGATCACATCTGGCTCAGAACCTCTTCGGCATCATCATCTATGTCAAGCCGATATAGTGATCAATACAGCTCTTGTAATGAGTTTCGAGTCAAAGATCGATAATTTTTTATGTTATCAAGCCTACAGCCTCCCGCGATTCAAGTCACGGCAGGACAGACTCGACATGCGTTTTTATCGTAAAAGCGACTCTGCCAAGTTGGTTCGATTCAACAAGGCACTTACCAAATATGGTCCTAGAATCATTGGAGCGTGAGACAAGCAATTAAGTGAACATAAGCAAATACACGTCGGTCCAAATCCCAAGAAGAAGAAAAAGGCTGCTTTGTGAGAATTGTCCCGTGGCGCAGCGTACAAGAAACCAAGATGTCAATTACGCGTGATAATAATCAGTGATAATAATCACGAGGAGCTTGGTTGTGTAAAAGCTATTACTTGTTGGGATTCGGCGGCAGGCGAAACAACACGTGAGCATGTTCCTTTGTTTAGGAGAAATACAAGGAAAGGAGAGAAGGGAACGTACTCAAGCTGACTGCATCGAGCAAGCAAAAGCAATCAACAGATCAATTACTTAGAAAAAGAAGGTTTATCTTCTACGTACGTAGCGGGATGAACAAGGAAAATCAGCCCAGAATAATGGCGAGCTACCAAGCTACATCGACCTCTTCGGAACCGTCGTCGCTGCAGATAACTCTGTGTCCCCCGCGCGACTCGCCAGTTATATCGGTTTCCACCACATCGACACTACACTCGGAGACTCTCTCGGCACCAGTGACCTGGTGCGGTCTTCGAGTCCATCAACCCGCTGCGGTCTTCTATTCTGGTGACCCTCCGTGGTGTTTGACATCGACTCCGATGACCCGTTGCGGCCTTCGGCTCCTACGACTCCGGTTTTTGGTTCCGGCGACTCGGGCCGACTCCGTCACCCGATCCACTGCTGCCATCAGCTCCGGCGACCTGCTATGGTTTTTGCCTCAAGCAACCCACTGCGACAACCCACTGGGATCTTCGGCTCCGCTGACCTACTGAGTCTTCGACTCCATCACGTTACCCGCTGCAGCCCTCGGCTGCGAGGACCCGCTGCGGTCTTCGGGTGCGGTGACCCGAGGCGGCATTCGACTGATGGGGCCTATTCCAGTCTTTGGATGCGGCAATTTGTCATCACCACGCGACTCTGATCCACCGCGTCGACTACGTCCGCCGCGTGACTCGTTGCCACGTCAACTCTAGTCTTCGACTCTAGTGATTCGCTACGATATTCGACTCGGGGGCTCCCTCCGCTCTGATGACCCGTTGCGGTCTTCAACTTCAACGACCCGCTACGATATTCGACTCGAGGACTTCTTCGACTCTGGTGACCAGGTGTGGTCCTCGACTCCAGCGACTCGGGGGGGGGGGGGGGCTCCCTCAGCATTGGTGATCCAGCGACTCGCTATGGTCCTCGACTCCGCCGACCTACTGAGTCTTCGACTCCATCACGCAACCTGCTGCCGTCTTCGACTCCATCGACAATCCGCTACGATCTTCGGTTCCAGCGACTCGGGGGCTCCCTCTGCTTCGGCAACCGCCACAGTCTTCAACTTTAACGACTGGCTGTGGTCTTCATATCGGGTGACTCGAGGACTTCCTCGACTCCCATGATAGCGAGCCGCTACAATCTTCGACTCCAGCACGCGACCTGATGCAGTCTTCGGCTGCGGTAACGCGCTGTGGTCTTCGACTTCGCCGACCTGATGTGTCTTTGACTCCTTCACGCGACCCGCTGCCGCGTCGACTACGTCCGCGATTGCATCGACTTCGTCCACAACGACTACCAATAAAGCTAAGTTACCCTCTATTAGAGATTCTTTCTTTCTTACTTTAATCGCACTCGAAACACTCTGGGGCTGCGCCCTCTTCGAGTAACCTAATGTGCCATCGACTCCACACACTCGAGCACCTCATACGCAACAACCCGAGTAGCTGATTCTGCCCGATTGTCAAATCCTTGAACTCCGAGTGCCTCGGCAAGGTACTGAGACTAAGGGTAATCAGGCTAACGAAAAGGCCTAGCATACAGTGCAAAAGTGTCGACTCGATTGGCACCAGAATTTTACTTTGCAAACCGACATGCAAATATATTTACAAGATACAAGTAGTTTACAATTCATAATGTTTTATGCAGCTTATAAGGATGTCGACTGCGTCGAGCTATTCGTGGGTCCTCCAAAAGGAGTCGACAAAACAACTGGCTACGACATACACTCAAGACCTGAGTCGAGTCCCTCCTCGAATGGTTGCATCGCTTGATGCTACACACACGCGGCGTTGGCCGCGCACCCGATAGAAGTGACTACGTCGAATCCATCCGCATCATCGACTCACCTGGCTAGAACTCCTGGATTCTCCTCGCATTATTTTCAACTGCATCTACAAGATACAAGTCTCGAGTCTCTGCCCGAGTCTGCGACTCCGCCAGACGCTCGGGGGCTACTCCAAGATGGAGCGCTGGTCGCGCATATACACGATCCTCGAGTGACACGCTTTGAATCCTCACTCGAATCCACGATTCGACTAAGGACTCGGGGGCTACTCCCATAGGGAGCGCTGGCCGCGCACCCTACGATTTTCTTTTCTTTTTGCAGGAACATGGACAATCAGAAGAAAACCCAAACCATTCGAAATACGATTCGATTATGGACATGGGTTACTCCCATAGGGAGCGCTGGAAAAATTCGACTGAAACAAGCAACCAAAAGACGACAGCAGTCGCAAAAGTTATTTAGTCCCTACCTGAGTCTTCGACTCAACCAGGCACTCGGGGGCTACTCCCATAGGGAGCGCTGGTCGCGCACCCTATGATTATTTTCCTTGTACATCGTACTGTGTGTTGATAACATCCACACTCGAGTGCTATGGCGACTCCGCCTCATATTTTCCCTGCAAAGAGATTACGTCTCCTGGGCCACCCGAATCATCTCCGCGATGACAAAAAAATTCGGATGTCGCGCTTACAGCGTGAAGATAAGACCTGAATAAGGTCTGGCAACGCATCTACTATGCACTACCAGATATATATCCGTGCCTGCCGGTACGATGAATATGCCTTGACGGACGCGTCAAGTGCTCACACTTGTACACTGGAATTCGACTCCTGTAAGACCTCCGCGGCCTGAGTCGAATTACGCCAGCAATTTCCGGATTCGAGTCTGGGGACTCGAGTTTGAGTAGGTGGCGTTGTTTTTGCCCTAGAGCAATTAACTGGTCTCGATCGATCGAGCGCAACATGCACGTTTACCATCATCCCTATGAACTACTACAAAATTCGACTGGCCCGATGAACTTCTGGGTGAGTGCTTCGCACTCGACACAATTGTCGACTCCGACATCCTAATGCAAAGATCAAGACTTCGGAGTCTCCATCCGAATCTACGATTCACATGGACACTCGGGGGCTACTGACATGGGTATGCCCAATAGGCACTCAACTACGGCCTACCTGGTGCAGCTCGACGGAAGGCCCACTCGACGAATTGCCAAGGTCCATGACGCCTATGACGGTTCGACTGGTATGAAGCCCATATGGACACGGACTCCCAACGTACAAGACAAGGAAAGCTCAAGACTAGAGTTGTAATCTTTTTGTAACCAACTCGTATTGGTACCTGAGACCTAGCCTCCCCATATATAAAGGCTAGGAGGGTCCAACGAGAAGGTATCCTCTCCCCCAACAGGCAATCGCGACTCCCACAATAGATCTAGATAACACCCGTAGCATACACATACGCCAGATCCAATCTGCGCGACACCGCCGTCGGCAACTTTGTAATCCTTCGGATCATCATCAATCAAGAGCAGACAAGCAGGAGTAGGGTCCTCTACGAGGCCTGAACCTGGGTAAACCTTGCGTCCCTGTGTGCTTGTTTGCTAGCCGTACCGAGATTTCCAGCGCTCCTCAATTCCTCGAACCTAAGTCCATAACAATGGGCATTGATGAGTTAAACCCTCGTCAGGGCCTTTTCTTCAAAGTTAGTAACTAATAAAACGATATCATATGTTATGTAAATCCAGAATGTTCTATTATGTACAATGGTCACAAATATACCAAGTACTCATTTAAAAAAATACCACTAAAGTAATAAACTAACCTGAACCTCATGTCCTACCAGGATCAGCCGAAGACACAATAAAAAGTTACGGAGATATGTCGTCTCCGTGTCCAGCAATTGACAATCGGGAAAATTCAACAATCGATCGAATCAGCAATCTGCGCCCTAATCCCTGCCGCAAATCAATCAGCGATGCAGGCTACAGGGGTGGAGCCCTTTTTTCCATTTACTCCTGCTCGGTAGTACGCAAGGAGTCTGAAATTTGATCAATGTTATCTAAGACGAAGCGACGACACTCGGTAAAAATCGGCAGGGACCTGGCGATCAGGATACCTTTTCCTAGCGATTTGCGATCACTTTAGAGGTCATTTGGTATTCATCATTTGGGCCTAAAATCCTGGAATTCATTTTGCAATTCCATCCCTATGTTGTTTGGTTGGCATGAAATTGGGCTGTCATTTCATTTGGCAAATCCATCGAAATATCCACATGTGTAAACCAGATTCCTATCTTAGACCCGCTATTTGCAAATTCCGGTGACAACCAAACATGTGGTCTTTTTGGAATCATAATATAAATTAAATAAATCCATGTATTCATTTCATTTCTACTAAATGAAATGAATACCTGGGTACCAAAGGACCTCTTAGAGTCAATGTGACCTCGTGGCCCACTGGAGCTTGCCCAACGCTTGGGAACAATTGAACTTAGGCCTCAGCCACGTTAGAGATACGGGGCGACATGGTAAAAGACAGAAAATTTTGACCCAACTATCTATACTAGGCCTAATTGTTTGGGGGCCCCTTGAAAATGGGTGCCCTCAACGGTCGTGCACCTCGCTCAGCCCCATCGATGGGTCTGGCGACGAGGAGTAGGATGCGGCAGCGCAAACCCTAGGGCCGCCTCATAGTAGTACTTTATCTTTTCAGTTTATGTTTAGGTTTAGATTCGCGCATATTTTTTAAAATGTTGTAAATTCCGTAAATTTGAATGGAGTTCTTTTATATTTCGGTTTTTTCGAGATTTCGTCGTTAGCTGGAATTGGTGTGGTGCGGTCTCCCCAAACTTCCAACAATCGGAGCCGGATTGAGCGATGGAGGAGGAGGTGCTCTGGGCCGGCACATTCCAGGCGCTGCAAGCCTCCGTAGCCAAGCGTCCACCACCGTCGCCGCTGCCCGTCAAGCACCACCACAAGTGGGGAGCATTCCCTTGGCAGGTGCTGGACTGGGTCAACTTCGCTTCTGGTGACGAGGAGTAGGATGCGGCGGCGCAAACCCTAGGGCCTTGCGCCGCCTCATAGTAGTACTTTATCTTTTTAGTTTATGTTTAGGTTTAGATTCGCGCATATTTTTCTCAAACGTTGTAAATTTTCCCTAAATTTGAATGAAATTCTTTTATATTTTTTTTTTCAAGATTTGGTCGTTGGCGGGAATTGGTGCAGTCTCCCCTAAACTCTTCGAGATTCACGTATAACTAACGGCGATCAGACCGCAGGGCCTTCTCGGGTTATAGTCATACAATGTGTGGTAGCCCTGAAATATCTTGCCGCCATTCATACGAGCTGGAGTCCGACATAGGTGCCAAGAGATATTTTACAAAGGATGCTTCTGTGTGCGATGCGACCACACACAGCCTCGGAAAATATGTGCTTGCTATATTGAGTACTAGACCTGATGGTGCGCATTGCTGCGTCCGTCCATTTATAAAATGTGATAACGAGGATCTTGCAAAATACATCGATAAAATAAATTTTTGATAGACCAACTCGATTAATTGAAATAGGGGAACTGAACTGTAGACATACACATAAAAGAGTACATGTTATGCACTCACCTAAATGATTTCTTCTTTCTAAATTTATCTCCATCGCAGTATGAAAAGGAAAAAAATATGCAAGACTGAACATAATATATATGTATTAGTCAATTAAATGAGCCCTTTTGTCAAAGGAGATATTTAACATCATCAGCCGGGGCAAAGAGCGATGTAAATTATTAGGAAATTCAGAGCTAATACGGTTGGTGACAAAATTATCCTGAGTCTTGTTGTAGTTTCGATGGAGATTAAGAACATGTAATAAGAGATTCCCGGACGTGTATCCACAAAAACTACACAATCACATGAACACATAGTTGGATATTGGACATTGGATAAAATATGGGATTGCAAGAGCAAACCTAGCCAACAGCTGTTGGAGATCGTTGGTGTGGCAGAACTCCTGAAAAAAAAAAAAAAGCAGTAAAGAGAACTTGGCCACTTGGGCGACAGTATCTACAAACAAATGTAAGAGCGAAGAACAACATTAGAAGCAGACTCAACTGAATCAATCTACAACAAAGTTCTCGCTGGACAGACACCTTTGCTGGAGGAAGGAGGAAAGAGCCAGGACAACAGTACAGACCATATGTATACTGAGTAAGAAGTAAAATTGCAAAATAACTCCATCACTAACAGCTTATAGAAACAGCTGAGTTATTTCTCAATTAGACTAGCAAAGAGCCAGTGCGTTGCTACGGGCTAATATTTCTTAGTCAACGCTGTTAAATTCGTACAAACTAACACTTCCACCCATGTAAAGGGAACCATGTTGACCCGTCTTGCTTGTCCTACCAACGCTGAGAGAATTTTCTTAACGAAAATCAATTCCATCTTCATTCCCTCCCATCCTTCACCTTCCACCAGCGTAGAACTCTGGCATATTCCTGCTTGATAGCACTTTGCTCGGTTCCCCTACCCCCGCCCACGCCCATTTTCGTGCTCGGTGGAAACACCCTCCCCTCCTCTTCCTCATAGTCATCCACTCAAGACAAGGGCCCCCTTCCAGAGCACGCTCGCGCCTCCCTCTCAGCACCTGTCGCCTCCCCCACTGCTCCCGAGTGCCATGGGCTCTTCTCCCCGCTGCCTCCAGCACCGCCAACCGCTCGACTCCATCTCCACGTCCGGCCGCCGTCCTCGTTTCGGTCCCGGACCGCGCCGCTCGCCTCCGCTCTCCACGCCGACTCCATTGATGCCAAGAACGGCATGCCCCGCCACCGTCCATGTCGCCGCCCGTGTCCGTCTCGTCCTCGACCCATGACCTCCTGCAGGACCCTCCATCACGGGCTGTCTCCGAGCTCTGCACGTCCACGATGCCGCCGTCGAAGTGACCTGCTGCCCCTGTCCGTTGCAGCATCGCTTCTGTCCGTGTCCTCGCCGAGGAGGTCAGAGCCGCGTTAGGAGCCTCGCCCCCGAGGGCGATTGTGAATTGTGCTGCGCTGGGCGTCCAAGCAGGCTGAGCCGCTGAGGCCGTCTAGGAGTCCGCCATCGGATACATGTTGTGCTTCCTACTGCATACGTGTTGTAGCTCTAATATGTACCATCCAGTCTAATCATAAGGCTCTCTTTCCTCTTCCTTAACTCTATGATTAATGGGAAATAAAACCTCAAGGACCCATAGCCGCCGCAACGATGGTCCTCGATCGCTCATCAGGTTCGTCGTACCGGACAGACAGACATTGCGGTTGTCGATGCAGCCACGCAGGTGAAGTCGGCACAGGGCGACAAAGCCATTAGAGGTCGGGAAAGAGTCGCTGAAATTCTCGGACGGCAGCTGAAGCGTCATCGTACCTGCGGCAGTGCGGCATACCGAGCTGGTTTTCTCCAGCATGCTCCTGCTAACAGTTCTAGGGATTTCTGTTTCCAGAAGAAACTTGTAATGACAATGGCAATGGTCTGGCAATGGTCTCTTTGAGAATCTTTGCTTCAGTCCTATCGCTCCTCTTGAAGGCAGGCTAGCTTCCGTCGGATTCATCGGCATGGATGCACAGAGAACGACCTCGCCGGCGTCCGTGTGGAGTTTTCTGCAATAATGACAGAATTATGGGGGAGGGGCCGTTGCACAGGTCGTGACCCCGCATCTACTTCCTCCATGTATTGATCCATACCTTCCACATACTCCCCTCCGGTTTTTAAGAACACCACAAAGCTTGCGGCGCTGCTTGCCTCCAGGGTCGTCCGACCCAAAACATGGGTGAGGCTGTTTGCCGGTGCTGTCGGAGGAGTCTTGATGCACCTGTATGGCTGAATCCGATGGCTCTGCTGGGACACATTGCCGTCCGGCCGACTGAAGAAGGGATCGAGGAGGCGCAAAGAAGGATAGGAAAAAGCAGGAGATTGACCTAGCCACGACCCGGAATAAACGGTCGGGGCTGTTTTCCACCGGTTCAACTTGCAGCAGGAACTCGGCCACTCGGGGACGTATAGGATACAAACAGAGGAAGACGGCAATCGCGTGGGAAAAACTTATTTTCGGTGAACGGAAACGTATTACGACCAACCTATCTCAAGACTTTTTATAGTATAATAATATAGAAACAGCGCCGGAAGAGCCGTCGCTACGCCTACTGACCTTTCGAGTCACATTTGTGCATGAGTTGGTAAATGCTTGCCGGACGAGGCCTCAGACTCGCCGTCGGTAAATTTACTTCAGAAAGTATGTGTGGCCCATCACGATGGCACAAGTTGGCCCAGTTCAGGAGAATTCATCCCGGTTAATTTGTGGAGCACCAGCCCTGTCATGTTGGTCCGTTTGGGAGCCGGAGCAAGTGCCTCTAGGACAAACGATGTGGTTCTTACGTGAAGATTTGGGACGCCCACTAGTTCGATCGGATGGCTGCGAGTGTAAAATCGCTATCGTTGCTCCTAGGTAGCCCACTTTTACTGTTTCTTAATTACCAGTGTTTTGCTTTTTGATTAGGCTGTTTGGGTTAATGCAAACAACGAGAGAAGCTATGTGAGAGAATAGAAATGTGAATTTACATTGTTTATGCCTCACAGTTGCCTAAAATTCAACTAACGGTTTACCTGTTAGACCTAATTAGTTTCGTCATAGCTTGTAAGTGTGTGTACAGTTGTACTACTGCTCAAACCATAGGCGAATCCTCTTGGAGCTAGGGGGTTGAACGGTGTATTCTCGCACAATCTTCATGTCTTCGAGGCATGACACCCTTCTGCTCAAGGTCTGCGTCTGGCTCAAACTACGGAGTTCACGTCTCATGGCTTTGAATGTGCAAGCTGGCTGTACTAGGAAAAATACTTCGGCTCAGTACTCGATCCAGTGAATGGAGGGAAAACATTTTAGTTTTGTGAATCGAATGTTTATAGACGTCTTTTAGTGTATATATTTGTGAACCTATACAACCAGCTTGCACAACGTCTCAAAGCGCTTTGTGACCTACACATTAAAAAATATCTAGATACGTTTTAATTCATGAAACTAAAATGTATTATATTTCTAAACGGAGGGAGTACATTTGAGGACAGAGTCCTACCTGATTCTTGGGCACACACGAACATTCGTCGCATAGAAAGATCTGGTATTTTCCACCACGTTCTTGAGACGGTCTGCCTAAAAGATCCCCGCCTACTGACAATTTTTAAGTTGTGCGTTCTCCACGTGGTTCCTCAATAATAACATTTTATTGCCACATAGTTAACTTTACATATGATCTTCCTCTTTCATCTTTTTTTTAATGTTGGAAATTGATTAAATGGAGCAGACAAATATTATATGGCTAGAATTTGCATTGGAGTTCAGCCTTACGTTGTTCAGTATGGAAATGTAGAAAAGGCCTCTATGCTCAAAGATGAACAAAAAAATACAGATAAATCAGCACTGGCTCCAGGTAAACTGTGAGTCGAAGCTTTCCTAGCGCCGTAGTAGTTTCAGCGTTCAGCCGTGCACATTAAACGTCATGACTTGTGAAGTCTATAGCTTAATACAGAGGTGGAAATAGAGCAGAAAAGGGAAGGTTGAAATAACTTGAAAATGGTGTCGTAGCGCAGAGTGCATTCCCATAACTACCCGAGGATCTTCCTGTCATTTAAGCAGTAGCACAAAGCTCTAACGAAATGAATTTAACAGATTATGTGATGTGTTTATTTTTCGCTGGTTTATTTATGTGGAGACTTTGTGTGATCCATGATGTATATTTTTGTAATGGCCTAATGATACTTCAATAATGGAATAAAAGACTGAAATAAAAGAATATGTTACCATTTTGAAAAAAAGGAGATCTTGTGGAAGAGCAGATTGTGAACATTGCACTGAAATGCTATACACTTGAATATGAAAGAAAGTTAGGCTCGATAACATAGTATTTCCCCCTAGCTTCCTATTATGAACTTGTGACAAGATAAGGGGCGAATGCTTTGTATCAAAAACATATGATCAGCTAGTCACAATAAAAGCAAGACAAGAAGACATCCTCTACATAGCATCACTGAAACTTCTCAATGGAGGTTGAGATATAAAAAGTTAGCCCAGAGGACGATGATGACGAGTAAAAAAGGAACATATGGGAAAGGAGAAGATTGGTTAATCCAACAATAAAACCATGTTAGATGTTTGTTAAGAAATCCACGTTGAAATGATTTAAAGTACGGCAAGGGAAAATAAAAAATTCAACCACAGTAGGCAAAACCATATCTCAAGTATCTTTTAAACAAGTTGTATATATACATATTTAAACAAAGTAATTCTAAAACAACTCTCTATTAACAATTGAAAAATAAATTGGAGATGGCACACACATTGTACAAGAGACAAGATACAATAAGTACGGAGCACTGTTCGTATGCATCGCATATTAATTACCTATAAAGTCTGTTCTACCATATGCAGTCTCGAGATGACCGCATTCAAATCCAGTGTATCCAAATCATTTAGACGCTGCATTATGAACTATGTACCGATCCATGGATTACCCCTAAGGGCTGATATATAGATTTGATTGTAAATGTTTCGGTAGCTATTAAGTTCCAAAAGAACCTATTTGTATCATCAGAAAGTTGTACCATCATTAGTGTTTAGCATACATGCAGTCAAGTTGTCAACTTAGTACCAGTCAGCATCCTTCTAAATCCAATATTTAGAGGTACATGAGCTAACACACTAGCAACCATCATATTTTTCTGTTGCACAATGTTATACAATGATGGGTATTGGTGAGTCAAACAAGTCCCCCAACTAGATGGCTTCTCAAAACCTCGTAGTAGAACCATCTCCAACTATGAAGTGACCCCTACTAAAAAATCGTTCTTCACCATAATAATACCTTTCCGAAAAGGTGAATTCGTGGGCTTGTTTTGTAAGAATAATGAGTGGTATTCAATTAATGTGGTTTTAATGAAGTGTATTGTAAACCGCATTTTAAACAAACATGAGATATGGTTTCACCTACTATGGTTGAAAGGTTGCATTGCCTTTGGTTTTACTTTTTTTTGAGATACATAGTACAAACATAGACGCTCACAATGCGTACATACACTCACCCCTATGAACACATACACGCACATCCTACCCCTATGAGCACCTCCGAGAGACTGAGCCGGACGGGTCTTGAGATTGACGAAGTCATCGCAGGCGCCTCGCTATCGACGGGAACGTCGCCTCCCACTGAAAGAATATTCCGCCTTTATGAGATACCAAAGCGTCAAACATGGGGTTTGAACTCTGGTGGGCTGGGTATACCACTACCCCTAACCATCCAACCATCCTTGCGGTTAAACGGGTCTGTGCGGGTCAGTGGTGGGACATGTGGAGCATGGTACGTGTGGCTCGGAGTGGACACGGCATGGCACATATGCCGGCACTGGACGCACATACACGTGCCAAGAGGGAACGTTCCTGGGATGTGCTAAGTCTTAATCACACTCTCAGGCAACACCAAGAGGGAACGTTCCTGGGGTGTGCTAAGTCTTAATCACACTATCAGGCAACATCAAGTAAAAATAAATGCAGCTTGAAATATAAATTTGGTTTATGTACTTACCTAATGTAGCATCCCAATTGTCTAACAATTGTAATGCTACTTGTCCTAGTAAGGTATTGGCTACTTCATATATATTATTGTTGCATCATAATGATATCATGCTCATGTCATCATGCCACCTTGCATTTGAGCATCATATCAAACCCTTTGTCTTTTGGTTCTTCTCTCACATGCATTAATAATTGTATTTGCTTCTTGATATTATATTTGGTTATTGATATATTGTTCAAATGCCCAAGTTGAGTTGGGGGCATATCTTTTATTTCCAATCCACCACCTTTCTCTTCCACCACTTTATAATTCCACCATCCCATTAACCATGAGCTTGTTTCTCTTTCTTTTGCTATTTTATCTAGCTCATGGGCAATAGGGTGGATCTAGTCTTTATTTTTGTTTCTTTTGCTTGGCTTTATTCCATTTTTGGAAATGCATAGAGTAATGCCATAATATTAATATTGTTTTCACCAAACATATCATGGCATTATTATTTTGCATGGGCCATGCACAATTCTTCACCACCTTTTTCCTCCATTGTTTTTCTTTGGATTTGGTGGATCCTACCTAAGAAAAACCATCTACCACTATTACACCATCCTCATAATCTCACCATCTCTTTTTTCCTCTTATTTTTCAATCCTCCATGCATGAGCCATATGTGACCTTTGCCATCTCTTCTTTTCTTCCTCTTTCTTTCTTGTTTCTCCTTCACATTGTCTCAAGCAAGATCAAGTTTCATGCTTCTTCTTGGTTTGGCCTTGTAAACAAAAAACTAAAACCTAAATGCCTAACACCATCTAACCTAGTTCCCCTTTTATTATTCCTTTACACCTAAATTACACTAAACCCTAACTCTAAAACCCCTCTCTCTCTCTCACTAGCTTGACCACCTGGCCACCCTCTCCCAGGGCCCACACCCAGCCACCCTAACCCTAGCAAACCCTAGCCCGAGCTAAACATCTAGACCTAGCCCGAGCTAACCTCTCTCCTCTCTTTCTATCTCTACCGCCATGCTGGCCCCACCCTGCAGCCGCTCGCTGCCTTGGACCACCTGCAGCCCCTCCCCGCCGTCCCTACCAGCCCCAGGTCGAGTCCCAGCTCGAGCCAGCACGTGCTCGAGGAGAAAAGAGAGAAGAGGCCGAGACCACTTTATCTACCCCTGCCACAGCTGTCCTCCTCCCTCTCCCTCCTTTTCCCTCCTTCCTCACGCCTCTCTGGCCTCTCCCAGATCTGCCCGAGCCGCCCCCTTCTTCTCCTTCTTCCTCTCCCGCCACCACACCCGACGCCGGTCGCCGCCAGCACCACCTCGCCTCCGACGTTCCAGCCGGCGTGCTTGTCGTGGGAGTGGCTGGGAAGATCGAGGACGTCCCTCTGCTTCGCCCCGTGGCCGTCAGCGCGAAGGAGGGAGCCCCAGCACCGCCAGTACCTCGTCGCCCCGACGAAACCCTAGCCGCCAGAGCGCCAGCGTCCTCGCCATTCCAGAGCCTCCCCGGCCGATCCAACACCACCGCCGAGCCCGCGGTGAGCCCCTCTCTCTCCCTGACGTGCTCCGCCTCGCCGTACCGCCCTAGCGCCGCCGTGGCTTTTGTCGAGCGCTCTCAGTGCGCGCCGCTCGCCGGCATCTGCAAGCCTTCCCGCGCCGCGCAACATCCTATCTAGGCCCCCGCCACCCTCCTGACAACTACCCGAGCCAGCCGCACCGGTTAGCCCCTCCGCGCGCACTCCCGCGACCCGGGATCGAATCCCCGCTCGCGCCGCGCGCCGAATTTCCTCGCCAGACGGTGAAGAAGAAAAACAGTAACCAGGGCCGTGGTAGATTTACAATAAGCCCCCCACCTTTTTGACTTCTGCAACCCGCGCTCCTGGAGACCCCACCTGTCCACCGCCCTAGCCATCTTGCAGAAAGCCCCTCCGTATTTCTCAGACGTAACCCGCGGTCCGGCTGACGCCCCACCAGTCAGCCTCTGGGGGCATCCCCACTGGCACGTGGGCCTCCAACCGTTGGCCCCGCCTGTCAGCCTCACAAACCTAGCCCGAGCCCGGTAAAAAAAGTGTTTTCCGCGCGCGTGGCCCAGTCAGCACCAGGCCCACCCGTCAGTGACTGTGGCTAGAATTGCCTGGGTAACAAAAGTTTTTCCCTGTGTCTGTTTTTAATCAAATCTTTTTTTCAAATTGATTTAAATTCAAATTCAAAACAGATTTAAATAATTTTTAAAATACAAATCCAAATAATACATATAATATATGTTTTGGAATCAGAAAAATGTGAGGAATTCAAATATGTTTTGAAAACTTTAAATTTCGAGATGATTAAAATTACATTAAAATGCCCTTTTCCTTAATTATTTAATAACTTTTATTTTATAACTCCAAATTTGACAAATAATATGTCTAAATCGATCAGCGCGACGAGCCCGTTCTATTTGTGCAGTCCTTGTTCTGAATTGTAGCATGCATCATGTTGTCATTAAAAATATGAACTGTTTATGACAATAAAACTTGGTCAAATAAATAATAAAGTGCTTTATTTCTTGTATCCACCCCTCACCTTTGCCATGCTACTTTAATGCCATGTAATTGTGCATCATTCATCATGGCATGCTTGGTTGCTTGTTGCATTTCAATTCATATGCTTGTGCACTTTATTTATGTTGGCCCTTGTTTGTTTGGTTCTTCTTCGAATAGACTCCCAGCAGGAGAATTACCAGGAATCACAGGAGTACTACCCAGATCCATCTCTCGCTTCAACTGAGCTGCCAGGCAAGCACTACCATATGTTTGCATACATACAGTTCCTATTGCCTCTATCTTATTCTTGCATCATTGAGTCGCGATTGCATTAAATTGAATCCCAAGTACTGCATGGCCTTTACTTTTAAACCACACCAAGCTTGTTCCGGTCCCATGAGACATTACTACAGGAGTTGTTTGATCCATGCGAGTCGTAGAAAAGCATGAGTAGGGTATGTGAGTGTCTCATGGATAATGAGGGTACCTAAACAACATAACCTGAGTAGTAATGGGATAACTAATGAAAGAGGCACCGGTGAGCAATATCTGCTATTTGGTTGTTCATGCTCACTTGTGTCTCGTAGGACCCCGAGTACTTGATTCCTGTTCCCTGACTATTTGCACTATCCACATCCGGGAGGCCTTATGGACCCCCCCTAAGCAGGAGCTTGATTCATTCTTATTCTTGGGGCCACAATTAGTTTGAGGCTTTATTACTATCATGTACTTATGCCATGTTACTGCTTTATTTAAGATTGTGCGAGGAGCACCTGTACTGTTTTGGATCGTGGAATGTTTTCGCGGCATCGACAAGCCCAGTCACAATTTCGGGTTCCCAGTCGTTTGCAGCCATTGACACAAACCTTGGGTCCGTCTCGGAGCCGGCCAACTTCGTTGCGGGTAGCTTAATGGGGTGGCCCCTGAAATCTTTCTGAATCCTGTGATTGCTCTGTCGTGAATGCCTCGTTGGGTTTTGATTTGGTTTTTCCGAGGTTGATCGAGTGTGTGTTGCTATTCGTGCACCCCTGGAGGGTAAATCTTTCTGAAAGCCGTGTCCGCGGTTATGGACGACTTGGAGCACAGTTTCTCGATCATAGACAAGTATAACTAAAGTACCGCTTTTAAATTGACCAAGTACTTGACTAGTAAATAGTGCAACACTCATGGAATGGTTAATAAAACTGCCAACGGATGATGGGGGTTGTTCGTCCGCTTCCTCGTTGGTAAGCGAGGAGGAGGATGGATCTGTTAATTATACTGTTGTAACTGTTGTTCTTAATTCACGGACTTTCGTCTATCATTGGTTAGACGGAAGGTTAGCGAGTATCTGTAGAATTGTTAGGTATTATCTTTTGCTGCAATTGCGTCACCCCAGGTTGTGTCCCCTTTAGGGGCATAAAGACTTGCTGAGTACCCCTAGGGTCTCACACGATAAATTGTTTGATTCAGATGAACAGGTGTACCCGCAAGATGGATACTGGGTGGAAGAGACAGATGATGTTGGCAACGATCATTCGGTGTAGAGATTCCGGGAACAGGGATCCGTGTGATCTATGGGCGAGATGTGTTTATTTATGGGGTATCTTATGCCAATTTGCTTCTTATCCGTACTCGGATTTTGTTTTCCGCTTCCGCCTGATACTCTGATGTGTGATGTATGAGGAGCTATCCTAAATTATTATATCTATCTAGGACCTTTGGATCTTGCCGTATGGCGTTGCTATATTTATATTTCTTTTAGATGGAATGGCTCTGAGGACTGTTGTATGTGGCTTGCATACATACTCATTTGTGTATGTAGTTGATCCCTTCGCCTGCCGATTACGCCGCTCGTTCTTGTCCCGTTGTCTGAAAGTGGTTAGGACGGCCAAAAGGTCTACCGTGAGTGGCCCTGGGCCCCACCGTACTATTTTAACCACTTTCGTTCATCCATGCATTAACTAAGAGCGTAATTCACCGAGGGTAGTTACAATTGGTATCAGAGCCATCCCGCCCTCAGGGTCTCAGCCAAAATGGTCGTTGTCAGTCTAGCAAATATTTTGGTAGTTATGTATACTAGGGAAAAACAAACGTGAGAGTAGGAATGCTTCCATTTTTCTTCTTACCCACCCACCCACCCTTTTCTGGTAAGGAAGTGTAACGTTTTCAATCCTCTTCTAAAATTCAAACTAGGATTCACGTGTTCTGGGTTCCGTAGTACCATAGGCCGTGTTTGTGTTTGTGTGTGTGTGTGTGAATTCCTTGTCTATCTGTTGCATCCAAATGTTATCACTATCTGTCTTTTGGTTATCAACTGTTGGTACATTCCCTACCGACAGTCCTTTGTAAACCGACGCGATCTATTCTGATTCGTTGTACACCAATGGGATCTATCTTACTCTTTGTTATCCGATGTTATCTTGTTGGGGTGTTCTTTTCCGTAGTTAACAATCTTTAGGTTCATCTTAAGAAGAAGTTGTTGGGATATGTGTTTTACTGATTCATGTGCGGAGTAATGATTTGAGTGCTAGATGGAGTCGCGACCATACCACTACTTTTGTCATTTGCTTTGTATATTGAATAGTAGAGTACTAATCTTGATTCGTTAAGTGGTTTTGCGCATTTAGTGGTATTTTAATGCCGAAATTTGCTGGAAATTTTTTCTTTGTTAGTTGTGTACCACACTCCTTTGTTCAGTCGTTGTGTGTTATGCTTAATATCTTCTAGTTGCCTTGAACTTTGTTGATATTTTAATATCACCCTCAGTGAATTGCATTCTTTAATCTTGATTAATTCCATTTTGGTACTATTTTGGATTATTATCATTCTCCATTATAGTACTGACTTGTGTTTTCTATCATCA
>OU342743.1:180761287-181115394 GCA_910589775.1 Avena eriantha | reverse complement strand
AAAGAGCAGACACGCAATGACACTGGTGGATCCATGTGTGGTTAATGAGAAGAACACACATGCAATGACACTGGGTGTGGTTCATGATATGGTTGGTGAGAAGAACACACATGCAATGACTCTAGCTGTGGTTCATGAGAAGAGCAGACATGCAATGACTCTAACTGTGGTTCATGAAAAGAGCAGACATGCGATGCCACCGTTCGATCCATGTGTGGTCTATGAGAGGAACACACATGCAATGACACCGGTGGATCCTTATGTGGTTTGTGAGAATAACACACATGCAATGACACTGGTGGATCCACATGTGGTATGTGAAAAGAACACACATGCAATGCCACTGGTGGATCCATGTGTGGTTCATGGGAAGAACACACATGCAATGACACTGGTGGATCCATGTGTGGTCTGTGGGAAGAACACACATGCAATGACACTAGTGATATGTGGTTTGTGAGAAAAAACAGACATGCAATGACTCTAGCTGTGGTTCATGAAAAGAACACGCATGCAATGACACTGGTGGATCCATGTGTGGTTTGTGAGAAGGACACACATGCAATGACACTGGTGGATCCATGTGTGGTCTATGGGAAGAACACACATGCAATGACACTGGTGATATGTGGTTTGTGAAAAGAACAGACATGAAATGACTGTAACTGTGGTTCATGAAAAGAGCAGACATGCAGTGACACTCGTGGCTCCATGTGTGGTTAATGAGAAGAACACACATGCAATTACACTGGGTGTGGTTCATGATATGGTTTGTGAGAAGAACACACATGCCATGACTCTAACTATGGATCATGAAAAGAGCACACATGCAATGACACTGGTGGATCCATGTGTGGTTAATGACAAGATACACATGCAATGACACTGGGTTTGGTTCATGATCTGGTTTGTGAGAAGAACACACATGCAATGACTCTAGATGTGGCTCATGAGAAGAGCAGACATGCGATGACTCTAACTGTGGTTCATGAAAAGAGCAAACATGCGATGCCTCCGTTGGATCCATGTGTGGTCTATGACAGGAACACACTTGCAATGACACCGATGGATCCTTACGTGGTTTGTGAGAATAACACACATGCAATGACACTGGTAGATCCATGTGTGGTTCATGGGAAGAACACACATGCAATGAAACTGGTGGATCCATGTGTGGTCCGTGGGAAGAACACACATGCAATGACACTGGTAATATGTGGTTTGTGAAAAGAACACACATGCAATGACTCTAACTGTGGTTCATGAAAAGAGCAGACATGCGATGACTCTAACTGTGGTTAATGAAAAGAGCAGATATGCAATGACACTGGTGGATCCATGTGTGGTTAATGAGAAGAACACACATGCAATGAACTCTAGTGGGTCCATGTGGTTTATGAGAAGAACACACATCCAATGAACTCTAGTGGATCCATATGTGGTTTGTGCGAAGGACACACATGCAATGACACTGGTGGATCCATGTGTGGTTCATGGGAAGAACACACATGCAATGACACTGGTGGATCCATGTGTGGTCTGTGGGAAGAACACACATGAAATTACACTGGTGATATGTGGTTTGTGAAAAGAACAGACATGCAATGACTCTAACTATGGTTAATGAAAAGAGCAGACATGCAATGACACTGGTGGATCGATGTGTGGTTAATGAGAAGAACACACATGCCATGACACTGGGTGTGGTTCATGATATAGTTTGTGAGAAGAACACACATGCAATGAGTCTAGCTGTGGTTCATGAGAAGAGCAGACATGCGATGACTCTAACTGTGGTTCATGAAAAGAGCAGACATGCGATGACACCGGTGGATCCATGTGTGGTCTATGAGAGGAACACACATGCAATGACACTGGGTGTGGTTCATGATATGGTTTGTGAGAAGAACACACATGCAATGACTCTAGCTGTTGTTTATGAAATGAGCAGACGTGCGATGACTCTAACTGTGGTTCATGAAAAGAGCAGACATGCGATGCCACCGGTGGATCCATGTGTGGTCTATGAGAGGAACACACATGTAATGACACCGGTGGATCCTTACGTTGTTTGTGAGAATAACACACATGCAATGACACTAGTGGATCCATATGTGGTCTGTGAAAAGAACACACATGCAATGACACCGGTGGATCCATGTGTGGTTCATGGGAAGAACACATGCAATGACACTGGTGTATCCTCGTGTGGTCTGTGGGAAGAACACACATGCAATGACACTGGTGATATGTGGTTTGTAAAAAGAACAGACATGCAATGACTCTAACTGTGGTTCATGAAAAGAGTAGACATGCAATGACACTGGTGGATCCATGTGTGGTTCTTGGGAAGAAAACACATGCAATGACACTGGTGGATCCATGTGTGTTCTGTGGGAAGAACACACATGCAATGGCACTGGTGACATGTGGTTTGTGAAAAGAACTGACATGCAATGACTCTAACTGTGGTTAATGAAAAGAGCAGACACGCAATGACACTGGTGGATCCATGTGTGGTTAATGAGAAGAACACACATGCAATGACACTGGGTGTGGTTCATGATATGGTTGGTGAGAAGAACACACATGCAATGACTCTAGCTGTGGTTCATGAGAAGAGCAGACATGCAATGACTCTAACTGTGGTTCATGAAAAGAGCAAACATGCGATGCCACCGTTCGATCCATGTGTGGTCTATGAGAGGAACACACATGCAATGACACCGGTGGATCCTTATGTGGTTTGTGAGAATAACACACATGCAATGACACTGGTGGATCCATATGTGGTATGTGAAAAGAACACACATGCAATGCCACTGGTGGATCCATGTGTGGTTCATGGGAAGAACACACATGCAATGACACTGGTGGATCCATGTGTGGTCTGTGGGAAGAACACACATGCAATGACACTAGTGATATGTGGTTTGTGAGAAGAACAGACATGCAATGACTCTAACTGTGGTTCATGAAAAGAACACGCATGCAATGACACTGGTGGATCCATGTGTGGTTTGTGAGAAGGACACACATGCAATGACACTGGTGGATCCATGTGTGGTATATGGGAAGAACACACATGCAATGACACTGGTGATATGTGGTTTGTGAAATGAACAGACATGAAATGACTGTAACTGTGGTTCATGAAAAGAGCAGACATGCAGTGACACTCGTGGATCCATGTGTGGTTAATGAGAAGAACACACATGCAATGACACTGGTGGATCCATGTGAGAAGAACACACATGCAATGACTCTAGCTGTGGTTCATGAGAGGAACACACATGCCATGACTCTAGCTATGGTTCATGAAAAGAGCAGACATGCGATGACACTGGTGGATCCATGTGTGGTCTATGAGAAGAACACACATGTAATGATACTGGGTGTGGTTCATGACATGGGTTGTGAGAAGAACACACATGCAATGACTCTAACTGTGGTTCATGAAAAAAGCAGACATGCGATGACTCTAACTGTGGTTAACGAAAAGAGCAGACATGCAATGACACTGGTGGATCCATGTGTGGTCTATGAGAAGAACACACATGCAATGAACTCTAGTGGATCCTTACGTGGTTTATGAGAAGAACACACATGCAATGAACACTAGTGGATCTATCTTGGCATAATTTGATGTATGCCACTATGCATTTCATTGTACAAGACACTCACTTTCCATGTTATACTACTCAGTATCGCCCTTGGTTTTATGTGGTACTACTCCGTTTTGCCCCCCCTCTCTCTATCTTTCGTAGAAGCTCAAACCTGTGCTCACCCTGTCTGCTACTCCCTGATTGGTTATCACAATTGTCATGCAGATCGTGCACACCAACCATTGATTCTGTGCAATCCAACAATGATCGTTGCACACGTCGTGCCCTTCACAGTACAACGTGGCCCCAGCGTGAGACAGCACGGACGTCTCCCTCAGCGAGACTTCTATCAGAAGGAACACGATGCCGTCCATGGAAAAAGTCGTTGAGCGGTCATGTCATGTTTAATCAAGTCTGAAAAGCCTACTACTGCTACTACTACGCCACAATGCATGCGTCATCGAGTGCATGCTCGTCGATGGACAGCTGCAATTTATTACCACTTGATTTTAATAAGACATATCCCATTTTTTACGCAGCAGCTCTCAATCTCACTTCCAACTAGGCCTGACTGTAAGAAGCTTGCACGCGCTAGCCGGAGACCGAAGAGCTGAGCTCGACGAGACCTAACGTCTCCACCTTCATCAACACATCCCTCTACCAGATCTAGCACAACCCCACAAATCTCGCCATACAGCCACCTACCCTCCCCTCTACATTTCCACTTTTAACTGTCGCCAATTTTAGGGTCGTGTCAAACTTTGTACATAGAAATTGTGTATGCGCCCTTTGCATGCGGCTCAATACAGAACTGCCATGCATGACCCGGGAAAAAAATGTGACGTACCGTGCGCATATCGCGGTGCACGGTGCAGTAGACTACACGACGCGTTGTGCGGTGGTGCAACGAAACGAGCCTTGCTTCCGTCCACCTTAACTATAGAGCCCCTCTCCGCATACCCACTCCCACTCTCGCTCACTCTCCCCACGCAACCCTCTCCACTGTGAGATTATCATTTTGCGGCTCCAAAGTTGGCGTGTACAGGCAACGCGGTACCCAAGTTCCCTGATCAGCCGGGATGACTACAGTTGGTGTGGCAAATACTCAGAGGGTCTTTTTTGGCACGAATTCAACTTTACGTTTTAATACAAAAAATCAGGCTAGCGGGCGTCAAGTTGGCCCCGCCTGTCAGTTCACCGTTATGTCGCTCCTGTCGCTTAGGCGGGGTGGCTGTCACGTAGGCTTGCAGCGTTGGCATAGTGGATAGGACAACACCCCCTACCCAGTGTATTGACGTGACAAAACAGGGCCCATGTATTGGTGTTATAATTATTTTTTGTTTACTCAGAAGCTGGAACGGCCACCGCCACGCGTCTCTCCTTGGACTTTCGTCCCAATCATTAACCCTACCATAAAAGCGTATTGACGGTTCCACCGTTCCCCTGCCTTGCAGAAACCACTCTTCTTCTTCCTGTCATCTACTATCTTCTTCCCGTCTTCTCCTTGCCGCCATGGAAGATCTACGCACTCTAGAGATAAGCTTCACTACCCATGACAACAAGAAGATAAACGTTGTCTACACCAACAAGGAGGAGACAGTGGTGCGTGTCCTAAGGATGTACGAGGGTTGGCTTGGGATAGACGAGGACAAGTTTTTGGGATTGGACCTTGAGTACACCCCGGAGCACCCATATGAAGTGAATGAAGTCGCCGTCGTTCAACTTGCCATGCGGAAACACGTCCTCGTCTACCACCTCTCCCGGTTTGTAGATCTGCTCTCTGTAGCTAACCGCTTTTAGGGTTTTCTCCTCTTGTTCTTTATCCACTTGCTCATCTTGCAACTACTGGATTTTACTTAGGACCAAATAAATTAGGTTTTGCTTATGTCTCGATCGTCTGAGATTTTCTTTAGTCTCAAGCACCTAAGAAAAGTGCAACCTTAGTTAAAAGAAATGTGCAACTCGTTCAGTCGACTGAGAAATAGCAAAACCGAATAAATTATGACAATACAATGTTGAGAGTCTTGATCTTGCATTTACTAAACTTTTCAAAATTATATTGAGATGATGATCTTGCATTGACAAAATATTTGTAGTTACAAATTTTGGTGATGACAAACTACATACTTTCAGGACTGACAGGAAATGTCCGGCGCTGCGCCAGTTCCTTGAAAAAAAGGGAATTGTTTTCTGCACTGTCGACACAACAACTGATTTTTCGAAATTGTATCAAGAGCAAATTATGATTCCCGCGCACAACTGGATCGATATTTAGCGTCTTGTCAAGATCCTAGGGGGCAGGAAGAAGGATGGAATGGCATCACTCGCAACTAGAATCCTCGATGAGTCGTACGACACAATGAAGGAAGATTTCCATAAGGATAGGCACAATTTCTGGAACGAGTGGACGTTGTCTGATATAAACCTGAAGTATGCAGCCATAGATGCTTACGTGACCTACCAGCTGTACAAGAAGATCCATTTTTTTCAACGTTACCTCGTGTTTTGCCCTATTTGCAAGAGGGAAGACGAGCTTAGGGGAGCCCTTTGTAGAAAATTCCGAATAGCTGAGTTTGAAGTTGAATATGCAAAGAAATTGGCTGCATCTGAAGCAGCTGATAGAGAGGCTGTAGAAGCAGCTGAAAGAGAGCTTGCAGCTGAAGAAGCAGCTGACAAAGAGGCTGCAGCTGAAGCGGCAAACAGAGAGGCGGCATCTTCTAGCGGCAACAATCAGGCCTGTGATGCACCGCTAATTGTGCAAGACGCTGAAGATAGGAAAGCCAAGTCAGATGCCATTTGGGACAAAGCAGTTCATCGGATGTGGAGTACCTGTAATGATGGCAAGCGCGTCAAGTGGTCTGCTGAGGAGTGAATTAAATTTTACGTGTCAGTGTTATGTTTCTGTGTTGTGGAACTCAGTTAGCTTGCCAAGATGTCTAGCGCATCAAGTGATACTAGTAAAATAAATTTAACCCTCGTTGTGTTATGTTTATGTATGTGTGTTGTAGCTTGTCAAGATGGTAGCTTCTTAACTAGCAGTTTGAAACAGTGCCCTTTTCCTCTTTCGCTAAACAGATATGTTTCATTTTGCGCAAATTGGTAGAAAATCTAGAGAAGATTCTCACTTCGATAATTCGTTCCCTTTTGGACCTCTTTTTTCCTCCGATCAGGTAGCAAATCTAGAGCAACAAATCACACCAGGCAGAATACATTCATTTAGAAAACAAAACAAATGTAGATATAGCGTGCGCAGCTAAATATGATATAGCGATAGAAAGTAGTAGGTTGCTTAACGGGGTTCGATGCATTCAGCCAGAAATAGGATGCAAGCAAAATATAGAAAATCAAAAGAAGCTGCTTAGCAGCAGCAGCCGTGGCAGATTCAAATACATTCAAGGAGACATCCAACCCGTTCATTCGCCAGCGCCTCCATCTCCCTCAGGTGCTTCCGCCACTTCTTGCTGCCCAGTTTCTTGGACTTGGGGGCCTTGGGCCTGATTGGAGGCATGCGACCCTCTTTGATGGCCACCCGCTGGAGTTTTCGGAGGTGAATGCCGAGAGCACGGTGTTCAGCGATGTAGGCGTTGATGTTCGCGGGCTCGGTCTTACCGCTTTTGCGGATGCGGGAGCCCGCGGCCTCTGCATGCTTCAGTAAGGTGTTCAAGACGGTGCCGCCGGCGGCGCGACTTGTCAAGCAGTAGACGCCACCCTTGTGGATGGGGCAGCTGTAGTAGGGGGGCGTGAGGAAGCTGTTGTACTTGCCAGCCCACAGCCTCCTCAGCACCTGACGAGCCTTGGTGTGAATGGACTCGTCATCGCTGCAGATGTCGCTGCTGGAAACCTATTGGAAGAAAGGGAAAATGGGGAGTAGATGGTGTAAGAAGATCGAGCAATCGAAATGCGAACAAGCAAATCCTAATAAACCAAGATCTAGCATCCAACGATGGGAACGGTGTTGGATAATTAGGCACAATTTCCATGATTAATTCCAGAATATTAAACATGACAATACCAGCTAAATTTTAAATAGATTAGCCCATTATTTCTAACAAACGGTAGAAGAACCAGGGGAGGGGAGCAAACCCTAGTTACCTTCGACCATAGGTCGTCGATGCCGGTGTCGTAGGGGTTCAGCAGAGTGATGTACTTATCCGGATCGTAGGTTCCCAAGAAGTGCGTGATCTGCTTGTGACCGGCGGGGGCCTCCTCGCCGGCGGGGGGCTCCTCTTTGGTGGCTCCGTCGGTAGCAGGGACGGGGGCCTGGACGGGAACGGCGGCTGCCATCGATGGCTCCACTGGGGCCTGGACAGGGACAACGGCTGCTTTCAACACGTCGAGGGGGAGCGGCGAGGAGACGGGGGCCTCCTCGCCGGCGGCCATGGAGGCGACGATGGCCACCTTATCCTCCTTGGCCATCGCCGACGCGGACGGGGTATTCTCGGGAGTTTGCGGATGCTGGTGGGACAGTGGTGAGGGTTGTGTGGGGACAATGAGCGAGAGTGGGAGTGGGTGTGCGGAGAGGGGCTCTATAGCTAAGGTGGATAGAAGCAAGGCACGTTTCATTGCACCACCGTGCAACGTGCCGCGCAGTCCACTGCACCGTGCACCGCGACACGCGCACGCTACGTCACATTTTTTCCCGGGCCATGCATGGCAGTTCTATATTGAGCCGCATGCAAAGGGAGCACACACAATTTCTATGTACGAAGTTTGACACGGCCCTAAAATTGGCGATTGAGAGCCGCTGCGTAAAAATGGGATATGTCTTATTAAAATCAAGTGGCAATAAATTGCAGCTGTCCATCGACGACCGTGCACTCGATGACGCATGCATTGTGGCGTAGTAGTAGCAGTAGTAAGCTTTTCAGACTTGATTAAACATGACATGACCGCTCGACGACTTTTTCCATGGACGGCATCGTGTTCCTTCTTGTAGAAGTCTCGCTGAGGGAGACGTCCGTGCTGTCTCGTGCTGTACTGTGAAGGGCACGACGTGTGCAACGATCATCGTTGGATTGCATAGAATGAACGGCTGGTGCGCACGATCCGCGTGACAACTGTGATAACCAATCAGGGAGTAGCAGACAGGGTGAGCACAGATTTGTGCTTCTACGAAAGATAGAGAGGGGGGGGCAAAACTGAGTAGAACCACATAAAACCAAGGGCGATACTGAGTAGCATAAAAATGGAAAGTGGGTGTCTTTCACAATGAAATATATCGTGGCATACATCAAATTATGCCAAGATAGATCCACAAGAGTTCATTGGATGTGTGTTCTTCTCATAAACCACTCATAAACCACGTAAGGATCCACTAGAGTCATTGGATGTGTGTTTTTCTCATGAACCACACATGGATCCACCAGTATCATCGCATGTCTAGTCTTCCCACGGAACACACATGGATCCACCAGTGTCATTGCATGTGCGTTCTTCTCATGAACCACACATGGATCCACCAGTGTCATTGCATGTCTGCTCTTTTCATGAACCACAGCTAGAGTCATTGGATGTGTATTCTTCCCAAAGACCACACATGGATCCACCAGTGTGATTGCATGTGTGTTCTTCCCAAAGACCACACATGGATCCACCGGTGTCGTTGCATGTGTGTTCTTCTCATAGACCATAACATGAACCACACCTAGTGTCATTGCATGTGTGTTCTTCTCACAGACCACACATGGATCCACTAGTGTCATTGCATGTGTGTTCTTCTCACAGACCATATCATGAACCACACCCAGGGTCATTGCATGTGTGTTCTTCCCATGAAGCACACATCGATCCACCAGTGTCATCGCATGTCTGCTCTTCCCACAGACCACACATGGATCCACCAGTGTCATCGCATGTGTGTTCTTCCCATGAACCACACATGGATCCACCAGTGTCATTGCATGTTTGCTCTTTTTATGAACTATAGCTAGAGTCATTCCATGTGTGTTCTTCCCAAAGACCACACATGGATCCACAAGTGTCATTGCATGTGTGTTCTTCCCAAAGACCACACATGGATCCACCGGCGTTGTTGCATGTCTGTTCTTCTCACAGACCATATCATGAACCACACCCAGTGTCATTGCATGTGTGTTCTTCTCACAGACCACACATGGATCCACCAGTGTCATTGCATGTGTGTTTTTCTCACAAACCATATCATGAACCACACCCAGTGTCATTGCATGTGTGTTCTTCCCATGAACCACACATGGATCCACCAGTGTCATTGCATGTCTGCTCTTCCCACAGACCACACATGGATCCACCAGTGTCATCGCATGTCTGTTCTTCGCATGAACCACACATGGATCCACCAGTGTCATTGCATGTCTGCTCTTTTCATGAACCACAGCTAGAGTCATTCCATGTGTGTTCTTCTCTCAGACCACACGTGGATCTAGTGTCATTGCATGTGTGTTATTCCCAAAGACCACACATGGATCCACCAGTGTCATTGCATGTGTGTTCTTCTCACAAACCATATCATGAACCACACCCAGTGTCATTGCATGTGTGTTCTTCTCACAGACCACACATGGATCCACCAGTGTTATTGCATGTGTGTTCTTCTCACAGACCATATCATGAACCACACCCAGTCTCATTGCATGCGTGTTCTTCCCATGAACCACACATGGATCCACCGGAGTCATTGCATGTGTGTTCTTCTCACAGACCACACATGGATCCACCCAGTGTCATCGCATGTGTGTTCTTCCCATGAACCACACATGGATCCACCAGTGTCATTGCATGTCTGCTCTTTTCATGAACCACAACTAGAATCATTGGATGTGTGTTCTTCTCACAGACCATACATGGATCCAGTGTCATTGCATGTGTGTTCTTCCCAAAGACCACACATGGATCCACCAGTGCCATTGCATGTGTGTTCTTCTCAAAAACCATATCATGAACCACACCCAGTGTCATTGCATGTGTGTTCTTCCCAAAGACCACACATACATCAAACATCTTGAGTCATTGCATGTGTGTTCTTCTCACAGACCATATCATGAACCACACCCAGAGTCATTGCATGTGTGTTCTTCCCATGAACCACACATGGATCCACCGGAGTCATTGCATGTGTGTTATTCTCACAAACCACACATGGATCCACCCAGTGTCATCGCATGTGTGTTCTTCCCATGAACCACACATGGATCCACCAGTGTCATTGCATGTCTGCTCTTTTCATGAACCACAGCTAGAGTCATTGGATGTGTGTTCTTCTCACAGACCATACATGCATCCAGTGTCATTGCATGTGTGTTCTTCCCAAAGACCACACATGGATCCACCAGTGTCATCGCATGTGTGTTCTTCTCACAAACCATATCATGAACCACACCTAGTGTCATTGCATGTGTGTTCTTCTGACAAACCATATCATGAACCACACCCAGTGTCATTGCATGTGTGTTCTTCTCACAGACCACACATGGATCCACCAGTGTCATTGCATGTGTGTTCTTCTCACAGACCATATCATGAACCACACCCAATGTCATTGCATGTGTGTTCTTCCCATGAACCACACATGGATCCACTAGTGTCATCGCATGTCTGCTCTTCCCATAGACCACACATGGATCCACCAGTGTCATTGCATGTGTGTTCTTCCCATGAACCACACATGGATCATCCACCAGTGTCATTGCATGTCTGCTCTTTTCATGAACCACAGCTAGAGTCATTGGATGTGTGTTCATCTCACAGACCAAATATCACCAGTGTCATTGCATGTGTGTTCTTCCTAAAGACCACACATGGATCCACCAATGTCATTGAATGTATGTTCTTCACAAAGACCACACATGGATCCACCGGTGTCGTTGCATGTGTGTTCTTCTCACATACCATATCATGAACCACACCCAGTGACATTGCATGTGTGTTCTTCTCACAGACCACACATGGATCCACCAGTGTCATTGCATGTCTGTTTTTCTCACAGACCATATCATGAACCACACCCAGTGTCATTGCATGTCTGTTCTTCCCATGAACCACACATGGATCCACCAGTGTCATCGCATGTCTGCTCTTCCCACAGACCACACATGGATCCACCAGTGTCATTGCATGTGTGTTCTTCCCATGAACCACACATGGATCCACTAGTGTCGTTGCATGTCTGCTCTTTTCATGAACCACATCTAGAGTCATTGGATGTGTGTTCTTCTCACAGACCACACATGGATCCAGTGTCATTGCATGTGTGTTCTTCCCAAAGACCACACATGGATCCACTAGTGTCATTGCATGTGTGTTCTTCTCACAAACCATATCATGAACCACACCCAATGTCATTGCATGTGTGTTCTTCTCACAGACCACACATGGATCCACCAGTGTCACTGCACGTGTGTTCTTCTCACAGACCATATCATGAACCACACCCAGTGTCATTGCATGTGTGTTCTTCCCATGAACCACACATCGATCCACCAGTGTCATCGCATGTCTCCTCTTCCCACAAACCACACATGGATCCACCAGTGTCATTGCATGTGTGTTCTTCCCATGAACCACACATGGATCCACCAGTGACATTGCATGGCTGCTCTTTTCATGAACCACAGCTAGAGTCATTGGATGTGTGGTCTTCTCACAGACCACATATCACCAGTGTCCTTGCATGTGTGTTCTTCTCACAGACCACACATGGATCCACCAGTATCATTGCATGTGTGTTTTTCTCACAGACCATATCATGAACCACACCCAGTGTTGTTGCATGTGTGCTCTTCTCACAGACCACACATGGACCCACCAGTGTCATTACATGTGTGTTATTATCACATACCATATCATGGACCAGACCCAGTGTCATTGCATGTGTGTTCTTCCCTTGAACCACACATGGATCCACCGGTGTCATTGCATGTCAGCTCTTTTCATTAACCACAGCTAGAGTCATTGCATGTGTGTTCTTCTCGCGGACCACATATCACCTGTCGCATTGCATGTGTGTTATTCCCATGAACCACACATGGATCCACCAGTGTCATTGCATGTGTGTTTTTCCCATAGACCACACATGGATCCACCAGTGTCGTTGCATGTGTGTTCTTCCCATGAACCACACATGGATCCACCAGTGTCATTGTATGTCTGCTCTTCCCATGAACCACAGCTAGAGTCATCGCATGCGTGCTCTTTTCACAAACCACAGCTAGACTCATTGCATGTGTGTTCTTCTTACAAACCATGTCATGAACCACACCCAGTGTCATTGCATGTGTGTTCTTCTCACAAACCACACATGGATCCACCGGTGTCATTGCATGTCTGCTCTTCTCATTAACCACAGCTAGAGTCATTGCATGTGTGTTCTTCTCACAAACCACATATCACCAGAGTCATTGCATGTGTGTTCTTCCCATGAACCACACATGGATCCACCGGAGTCATTGCATGTGTGTTCTTCTCACAAACCACACATGGATCCACCCAGTGTCATCGCATGTATGTTCTTCCTATGAACCACACATGGATCCACCAGTGTCATTGCATGTCTGCTCTTTTCATGAACCATAGCTAGAGTCATTGGATGTGTGTTGTTCTCACAGACCATACATGGATCCAGTGTCATTGCATGTGTGTTCTTCCCAAAGACCACACATGGATCCACTAGTGTCATTGCATGTGTCTTCTTCTCACAAACCATATCATGAACCACACCCAGTGTCATTGCATGTGTGTTCTTCCCAAATACCACATATGGACCCACCAGTGTCATTGTATGTGTGTTCTTCTCAAAGACCATCTCATGAACCACACCTAGAGTCATTGCATGTGTGTTCTTCGCATGAACCACACATGGATCCACCGGAGGCAGTGCATGTGTGTTCTTCTCACAAACCCCACATGGATCCACCCAGTGTCATCGCACGTGTGTTCTTTCCATGAACCACACATGGATCCACCAGTGTCATTGCATGTCTGCTCTTTTCATGAACCACAGCTAGAGTCATTGGATGTGTGTTCTTCTCACAGACCACACATGGATCTAGTGTCATTGCATGTGTGTACTTCCCAAAGACCACACATGGATCCACTAGTGTCATTGCATGTGTATTCTTCTCACAAACCATATCATGAACCACACCTAGTGTCATTGCATGTGTGTTCTTCTCATAGACCACACATGGATCCACCAGTGTCATTGCATGTGTGTTCATCTCACAGACCATATCATGAACCACACCCAATATCATTGCATGTGTGTTCTTCCCATGAACTACACATGGATCCACCAGTGTCATCGCATGTCTGCTCTTCCCACAGACCACACATGGATCCACCAGTGTCATCGCATGTGTGTTCTTCCCATGAACCACACACGGATCCACCAGTGTCATTGCATGTCTCCTCTTTTCATGAACCACAGCTAGAGTCATTGGATGTGTGTTCTTTTCACAGACGACACATGGATCCAGTGTCATTGCATGTGTGTTCTTCCCAAAGACCACACATGGATCCACCAGTGTCATTGCATGTGTGTTCTTCTCACAAACCATATCATGAACCACACCTAGTGTCATTGCATGTGTGTTCTTCTCACAGACCACACATGGATCCACTAGTGTCATTGCATGTGTGTTTTTCTCACAGGCCATATCATGAACCACACCCAGTGTCATTGCATGTGTGTTCTTTCCATGAACCACACATGGATCCACAAGTGTCATCGCAGGTCTGCTCTTCCCACAGACCACACATGGATCCACCAGTGTCATTTCATGTGTGTTCTTCCCATGAACCACACATGGATCCACCAGTGTCATTGCATGTCTGCTCTTTTCATGAACCACAGCTAGAGTCATTGTATGTGTGTTCTTCTCACAGACCACATATCACTAGTGTCATTGCATGTGTGTTCTTCCCAAAGACCACACATGGATCCACTAGTGTCATTGCATGTGTATTCTTCCCACAGACCACACATGGATCCACCGGTGTCGTTGCATGTGTGTTCTTATCACAGACCACACATGGATCCACCAGTGTCATTGTATGTCTACTCTTCCCATGAATCGCAGCTAGAGTCATCGCATGTGTGCTCTTTTCACAAACCACAGCTAGAGTCATTGCATGTGTGTTCTTCTCACAAACCACATATCACCAGAGTCATTGCATGTGTGTTCTTCCCACAAACCACATATCACCGGTGTCATTGCATGTCTGCTCTTCTCATTAACCACAGCTAGATCCGCCCGTGTCATTGGATGCATGTTCTTTTCATAAACCGCATATGGATACTAATTATCCTTAGGAGAGCCCTGACCTTAGCGTTAGACCAAGTCTTCTAGAAGGCACGCCCTAACACAGTTGTTCTGGTTGTCGATTGTTACATACCGTCCGATCGGGGCACTTGGACGATTGGGATGGTTTTCGTGAGATTGATTCACGAGTAGTCTGTTCTACCGCATGATTGGCCATGCTTGCTCTGGTCAAACTGGCAACATCGGGGGCTCCCCTGTTGCGAGTGTCACAACTCACCAGTTGAGCGGGCCATATCCCAGTGTCACGTCCCCATTACTTCTCTTCCTCCCCGTACTTCTCTTCCTTCCCCTCGAAGCCACATTCCCCACTTCACTCCCATCCTGCCGTAGCCGCAAGCCGACGGCGACGCCATCCCAATCCCCTCTCCGGCAGCCACCACCACCCCCTCCCCTCTCGCCATGGGTTCAAGGGGAGACGACGAGGAAACGCGTCGTGACGACAGGGATGGTGATTTTGATGTGAGTCGTCTCATCTCTATCTCTATCATCCGTGGCCAGTTATCTATTTTTTGAGCCAGATCTATTCCGTTTACTCATGCGCGTATGATGTGTTAGGCCAACCAGACACCGACTATCACGGTTTAGCAGATGAAGACAGTCCTCTACTATGTAAACATGGATATGTGCCCGCTAAATTTGTAGCGTTCGAAGGACGAAACACGGGCATGAGGTTTCTACGGTGTCAAGGACATCATGCAATGATGCGAGGCGGAAGTTGCGGTGTTGTCAAATGGGTAGATCCAGAGTGTCCCAAATCGATGCAGAATACGCTGGACAAACTATGGGAAATGACTGTTGAGTTGAAAGAATCCGCATTTAGCTCACTTCTTGACAGTGTTGAGATGAAGCTATGGGAACCAGTTGACACAACCAAGCATAAGCGAAATCTCATGGCGGTGGATGACAAGGTTAGCAAAGTCGAGAAGGAGAGGGACGCGGCGTTGGCCCTGAAGGCTAAAGCAGAGCAAGAACTGACTCAAGCAAGGAAGGATCTTCACCAGGCCAAAGTCCTGCAGTTCACAACTACGAGTATTGACAAGTGCATGAGGAAAGATGCAGAGAAACAATTGAAGCTGTGCAAGGAAGATGCTAAAAGGAAGGAGCAGACGATTCGATCCTTGCTCTCGCAGGAAGATGCGCATAAGGCTAAGATTAGGAAGATCAAGGAGATGTGTGTTAACTAGTTCTATTTAGCTTAAGCCCCGTGCCTTTTTTAAGTTGTAATAGTTGTACTTGTTGACCTAGTGGTCTGAACTATTGGCCTCAGAGTCCTGGGAGTAAAACAATTGGTCGCCCGTTAATCTGTCTTAACGCTGCATTACTTCCTTTTGTCTGACCAATGCCCCTTGGATATTCCGCCCGTCGCTTCGTCGTCCTCGTGTACAAATAGGAGGCGCCACAGCTCGTCACTTCGTCGCCCATCCCCTCACCCTCTCCAATCTCCACCGCGCCGTCCACCCCCTCGCTCCCTCTCCAATCTCCATCGCGCCGCCATGGAGATGCCCTCGCTGAACTTGTACAAGGTGGTGATGTTCTCGCACTTCGACATCCTCGCGCCGCCGGCCGCGACGGTGCCCCACGGATGGCGCATCAGCTATGCAGGGGTGCCGGTGGCTCCGATCCTCTTCCTCGGCGGAGCCGTGATGGAGAGCGAAATCGCGGCGCGCCGCCTCCAGATGCCCGCATGGAAGAGGGCGCTGCCCCGGTATGCGGCGGCCAGCCCGTACTGGCCGGCGCTGTTCAAGAAGGAGCGAAAGGCCAAGATTGGCAACCGCATCGTTTACGGGCGCGTGGTGCACCGGGATCTCCACAACCGAGAAGGGCGGGAGAGGTTCTGGTCCGTCCCTCGACGGACCAAGTTCACCGTCATCGCTGCCGCTCACCGCGAAGAGGTGCTCCGTCTCGCGTACAATGCGGAAATCGTGGAGTTTCCGTCCGATGAAGACGAGGAAGCCGGTGGGTTGGAGGACAGCGGTAGCGGAAGTGAAATTGTTGACTAGTTGATTGAATTAATGTAGGATGTAAAATCGCACCTTTGTTTAAAAGAATTTGTGGTTGAATTAATGAAATGCCTTGATTTAGATCTCTGTCTCGATTAATTTGTGGAAGAATTTGTGATTTAGATTAATTTCTACCTTGATTTAGATCTCTGTCCCGGATTGGGAACGTAACTGTGGACCAAAGACACCATTTCTACTAGTGTATTCTGACACTGGTGGTTTGTTTAAACATAATCTACGTGCATTGTGCCGCATGGAAATGGTACAACCACAGTTTATAAAGGCGAAGCACGTACACCCGGTTACTGGAGATCCGGGAGCTTCGCCAGATGCAGGGGATGCAGGAGCAGAGAGGCGGTGAAATAGACGGGCTCAAGATTAGGCCAGAAAGTGGTACCCAATGCCTCCTCATCTGGGCATTATCAATGAGAACATTGCTGTTTATGTTGCCATGTCGTTGTGCAGCATCTGAAATAAGTTGCTGCTTCGTGGAGTGTGGCAGCTTAAATAATTTATTTATGTGCCACTTACATTCCGTCGTATTTGGAGACCTCCCGCCCCTCAGCAATCGTGGAACCGGTGGATAATTGTTTTCAGATAGTAGTGGCACAATCATAATTTTGGATTCAACTACTGACTCGGGCGTTTCCAAACCCTAAGTCGCGGTACATTTTACTCAGAAAACGTGGGTAGATTGTTTCGCCCAGCAACGTGCCACACACAGAGCGATCAAAATTTAACATGATTACATATATAGGTTCAAGTTCAACACATTACTATGCATCTTCATTGCTAGCAGCCTTCTTCCGCAGCCTGGGTGCCAAGCCTTCACGTCCACTGGCTTCTTCATTTCCTGCCTTCTTCCTCTTCCTCGGTGCCAATTTTCTTAGCTTCACGTACTCTGCATCGCCGGGACAATGGGCACCAAAATCGTGTCCAACATCATCTTTCCACTCGTTTTTTATTTCTTCGGGCAGCAAAATCACTGACCCGGCAGTCATGTTTCCAACCTTGTGGCGCTTCCTGTCAAAGAAACAAGACTGTTGCATAACTGCCTAATATCTACAGAGTAAATAAAACAAAAATTACAATTTAGCACAAACATGCGAACCCTAAGTGACCTTTGCTTACCAGGAGCTAATTGGGTTCGAGCAACCACCCTGTCCAAGAATAGAAGGGCGACTCCCAGTTGCAACAGCTTCCACATCCAGTACATGACATTTTAGGTCAAACATGGCAGCCGAAGCATACCTTTTCATCAACCCAATTAGCTGACTACCACACGTTATAGGAACCATGATGCCACGTTCATCCATGAAGCTGAACTTTGCTGTCTGCTTCGGCCATAATTCAACATGATTACGCAGAGCAGATACCATACTAGATATAGTGCAGATTTGTGCAGGCGCTTCTTCCATCGTGAAACAATGGCTTCCATACCACTTGCCATTAGAGTCGTACCTATAGAGGACTACCGTAACCAGGTAAGGGGGGTCCGCGCAGATCCCACTTGATAGAAAACTGTGGACAAAATATGTTTGCCAGCATTGGGCTAACAAACAATCTGAGGTTCAGTAGCTAGCTAACAGTTGTAATTAGTGCGAATAGCAAAGAGAATGGTAGCGCACCCGCTTGTAGACAGAACTTCTTCTTTCTTGATAGTAGGATCTGCCATCCTCCGAGCTGCTCGGCTCGTCGGTGGCGGAGGCGGGCTAGAGCCTCGCAACAGCGGCTACGGCATGCGCCATTGGAGCTCGGGATCAGCGACTGGGCGCAGCAACTGGGCGCAACAACTTGGTGCCGGAAGTCAAATGTCCGAAGGGATCGTCCTGCCTGGAGGTTGGATTCCGACACCGCCGGTGCTAGGGGAAAGCTGGGAATGGATTTTTGAAATTGGTCAACGCATCCGATCCACTTAGCTGCTCGATTTGCCTAAGAGGTTGCCGTGTTGGCACCCGCGTCACGGACATATGACCGACATGTGGGTCCCGACCGTCTACTTCACGGGGCGGTTTAACGAAATGTTTGTATTTGGCAGGGGTGAGATGAGTTTGCCTCGAAATGGCCCCTCTCAGTAGTTGGCGGCCCAACTTTTCAAAACGCGGTAATTTTAGGCAACTTAGGTACCGCCATGTGCTGGCCTGCCAACTTTGGTACCGCAGACGAACTGGCCCCTCCACTGTCCCACCAGTATCCGCAAACTCCCGAGAATACCCCGTCTGCGCCGGCAATGACCGAGGAGGATAAGGTGGCCATCGTCGCCTCCGAGGCCGCCAGCGAGGAGGCCCTCCTCAACGCGTTGAAAGCAGCCGCTATCCCTGTCCAGGACCCAGTCGAGGCATCGTTGGCAGCCGCCGTTCCCGTCCAGGCCCCTGTCCCCGCTACCGACAGAGCCACCAAAGCGGAGCCCCCCGCCGGCGAGGAGGCCCCCGCCGGTCACAGGCGGATCAAGCACTTCTGGGGCACCTACGATCTAGATAAGTACATCGCTCCGCTGAACCCCTACAACACCGGCATCGACGACCCGTGGTTGGAGGTAACTAGGGTTTGCTCCCCTCCCCTGGTTCTTCTACCGTTCCCATCGTTGGATGCTAGATGTTGGTTTATTAGGATTCACTTGTTCGCATTTTGATTGCTCGATCTTCTTACATCATCTACTCCCCCATTTTCCTTTTCTTCCAATAGGTTTCCGGCAGCAACGTCGGCAGTGATGACGAGTCCATACACACCAAGACTCATCAGGTGCTGAGGAGGCTGCGGGCCGGCAAGTACGCTGCCTTCTTCAGCGGCGTCCCCTGGCACTGACCCTTCCGCAAGGGGATCGCCTACAGTTGTGCGAGTGGCCCCGACCGCACCGACTTCCTCTCCTTAATGATGCATGCAGAGGCCACGGGCTCCGGTATCCACAAAGGCGGCGAGCGCAAGACCGTGAACATCACGCCTACATGACTAAACACCGGGCTCTCGGCATTCACCTCCGAAACCTCTAGCGGTTGGCCATCAAAGAGGGTCGCATCGCTCCAATCAGGCCCAAGGTCCCGAAGATCAAGGGACTAGGCAGCAAGAAGTGGAGGAAGCGTCGGATGGAGGAGGAGGAGGCAGAGGCGCGGGTGCTTGCAGGATGTGCCTGCAGCTGTGGCGGCTGCCGCTGCTGCTACGCAGCTTCTTTCTAGCTAAATCCTATTTCTGGCTGAATGCATCGAACCTCGTTAAGCAACCTACTTTCTATCACTATATCCTATTTAGCTGCGCACAACTATATCTACATTTGTTTTGTTTTCTGAATGAATGTATTCTGCCCGGTGTGATTTTCTGCTTTAGATTTGCTACCTGATCGGAGGCAAAAAGAGGTCCAAAAGGGAACGAATTATTGAAGAGAGAATCTTCTCTAGATTTGCTACCAATTTTGGCAAAATGAAACATATCTATTTAGCGAGAGAGGAAAAGGGTACTCTTTCAAACTGCCAATTAACGAGCTACCATCTTGACGAGTCCTCATCTTGACGTCTCCCTCTACAAGAAGGAACACGATGCCGTCCATGGAAAAAGTCGTCGAGCGGTCATGTCACGTTTAATCAAGTCTGAAAAGCCTACTACTGCTACTACTACGCCACAACACATGCGCCATCGAGTGCACGGTCGTTGATGGACAGCTGCAATTTATTGCCACTTGATTTTAATAAGACACATCCCATTTTTTATGCAGCGGCTTTCAATCTCACTTCCAACTGGGGCCCACCGTAAGAAGCTTGCACGCGCTAGCCGGAGGCCGAACAGCTGAGCTCGACGAGACCTAACGTCTCCAGTTCATCGAGTCACTCGCAGTCATCAACACATCCCTCTAGCGAATCTAGCACAACCCCACAAATCTCGCCGTACAACCACCTACCCCCCCTCTACATTTCTATTTTTAACTAACGCCAATTTTAGGGCCGTGTCAAACTTCGTACATAGAAATTGTGTGTGCGCCCTTTGCATGCGGCTCAATACAGAACTGCCATGCATGGCCCGAGAAAAAAACGTGACGTACCGTGCGCGTGTCGCGGTGCACGGTGCAGTAGACTACGCGGCGCGTTGCACGGTGGTGCAACGAAATGTGCCTTGCTTCTATCCACCATAACTATAGAGCCCCCTCCACACATCCACTCCCACTCTCACTCACTGACCCCACGCAACCCTCTCCGCTGTCCCACCAGCATCCACAAACTCCCGAGAATACCCCGTCCGCGCCGGCGATGGCCGAGGAGGATAAGGTGGCCATCGTCGCCTCCGTGGCCGCCGGCGAGGAGGCCCCCGTCTCCTGGATATATCCTATTTCTGGCTGAATGCATCGAACCTCGTTAAGTAACCTACTTTCTATCGCTATATCCTATTTAGCTACGCACAACTATATCTACATTTGTTTTGTTTTCTGAATGAATGTATTCTGCTTGGTGTGATTTGCTGCTCTAGATTTGCTACCTGATCGGAGGCAAAAAGAGGTCCAAAAGGGAACGAAATATCGAAGTGAGAATCTTCTCTAGATTGGCTACCAATTTGGGCAAAATGAAACATATCTGTTTAGCGAGAGAGGAAAAGGGCACTCTTTCAAACTGCCAGTTAAGAAGCTACCATCTTGACAAGCTACAAGACACATACATAAACATAACACAACGAGGGTTAAATTTATTTTACTAGTATCACTTGAGGCGCTAGACATTTTGGCAAGCTAACTGAGTTCCACAAAATAGAAACATAACACTGACAAGTAAAATTTAATTCACTCCTCATCAGACCACTTGAGGCGCTTGCCATCATTCCTAGACGATGAACTGCGACCATTCCAGGTACTCCACATCTCACGAACTGCTTTGTCCCACCTGGCATCTGACTTGGCTTCCCTATCTTCAGCATCCTGTGGCACAATTAGTGGTGCATCACATGCCTGATTGTTGCCGCTAGAAGATGCTGCCTCTCTGTTTGCCGCTTCAGCTGCAGCATCTCTGCCAGCTGCTTCTTTATCTGCAAGCTCTCTTTTAGCTACTTCTGTAGCCTCTCTATCAGCTGCTTTAGATGCAGCCAATTTCTTTGCATATGCATCTTCAAACTCAGCTATTCTGCATTTTCTACAAAGGGCTCCCCTAAGCTCGTCTTCCCTCTTGCAAATAGGGCAAACCATGAGGTAATGGAGAAAAAATGGATCTTCTTGTATAGCTGGTAGGTCACGTAAGCATCTATGGCTGCATACTTCAGGTTTATATCAGACAATGGCCACTCGTCCCAGAAATCGTGCCTATCCGTAGGGAAATCTTTGTTCATTTTGTCGTACGACTCATCGAGGATTCTAGTTGCAAGTGATGCCATTCCATCCTTCCTCGAGCCCCCTAGGATCTTGACAAGACTCTGAATATCGATCCACTTGTGCGTAGGAATTGTAATTTCCTCTTGATACAATTTCGAAAAATCAGTTGTTTTATCGACAGTGCAGAAAACAATTCCCTTTTCTACAAGGAACTGGCACAGCGCCAGACATTTCCTGTCAGTCCTGAAAGTATGTAGTTTGTCATCACCAAAATTTGTAACTACAAATATTTTGTCAATGCAAGATCATCATCTCAATATAATTTTGAATTTAGTAAATGCAAGATAAAGACTCTCAACATTGTATTGTCATAATTTATTCGGTTTTGCTATTTCTCAGTCGACTGAACGAGTTGCACATTTCTTTTAACTACAGTTGCACTTTTCTTAGGTGATTGAGACTAAAGAAAATCTCAGTTGATTGAGACATAGGCAAACCCTAATTTATTTGGTCCAAAATAAAATCCAGTAGTTGCAAGATGAGCAAGTGGATAAAGAACAAGAGGAGAAAACCCTAAAAGCGGTTAGCTACAGAGAGCAGATCTACAAACTGGGAGAGGTGGTAGACGAGGACCTGTTTCCGCATGGCCAGTTCAACGACGGCGACTTCACTCCCTTCATATGGGTTCTCCGGGGTGCACTCGAGGTCCAATCCCAAAAACTTGTCCTCGTCTATCCCAAGCCAACCCTCGTACATCCTCAGGACACGCACCATTGTCTCCTCCTCGTTGGTGTAGACAACGTCTATCTTCTTATTGTCATGGGTAGTGAAGCTTGTCTCTAGAATGCGTTGATCTTCCATGGCGACAAGGAGAAGACGGGAAGAAGATAGTAGATGACAGGAAGAAGAAGAGTGCTTTCTGTGAGGCAGGGGAACAGTGGAACCGTCAATGCGCTTTTAAGGAAGTGGTTAACGATTGGGACAGAAGTCCAAGGAGAGACGCATGGCGGTGGCCATTCCAGCTTCTGAGTAAACAAAAAATAATTATAACGCTGATACATGTGCCCTTTTTTGTCACGTCAATACACTGGGTAGGGGGTGTTGTCCTATCCACTGTGCCAATGCTGCAAGCCTACGTGACAGCGACCTCGCCTAAGCGACGGGAGCGACATAACGGCGAGAACTGACAGGGAGGCCCAACTTGACAGCCATTAGCCTGAATTTTTTGTATTGAAACATAAAGTTGAATTCATGCCAAAAAGACCCTCTGAGTATTTGGCACACCATCTGTAGTCACCCCGGCTGACTTCAGGGAACTTGGGTACCGCATTGCCTGTACACCCCAAATTTCGGGCCGCAAAATGATATTCTCCTTGTTAGAATGGATGTCCGAAACAAAAACTTAGTTTCAAAAACCAAAGTGAGTATTTGTGAAAACTATTTCCTCTCTTACCCTTGGGAATTCTTTCTCCAAAAAACATTCATGTTCCTCCAAATTCTTACATTACTACATAAAACTTTGACAGACTTGATCACTTCACTAACTTTCTCATCCTAAATTCTTATAGATGGATGTTCAGTACAACAAGTTCTACCAGTTGGGCAACGGAGACCAACTAATCTTCGAGAGGGATCTTGATTCACTGTCTGAGTATTTGGAGCGTCCTCATCCAGAATTTCTTGGAGCTCAACTCAATGGTCCCCCAGGAGGAGATTTACAATGGATCGTAGTTGCTGATCTTAGAGGCAAGTTAGAAGCACCAATGTCCGAGAGGTTTCAGTTCTCCGTGAGAGAGAACAACTGGCTAGATGGATTAGCCAGGGCAATGCATGAAGCTCTCGCACGTCTTTGCGCCTAGAGTGTCAACCTAATCCGAGGAACCCGCTTTGTTCACTATGCAAGGCGTGATTCTATGGGACTGCCGCTAGAGATGCGAAGTCACCCAATATTGAAGCGTCAAGTGGAGAATCTCAACTTCCTACAGTACGACAGATAGAAGGAATTGTACAATGCTAGAGAGTTCGCCAACCACAACCTTGCCATTGCCGCCCAGAAGGCCCAGACTTTCTCACTGCTAGTCAAGGATCATCAGTCTCTTCGCCGTCAACGCGCAAAGAAGGATCGCACCATCGATCGTCTTCGCAAGAAAGGTAGCCGACCTCGAGAAGACCGTCAAGGAGCAAGAAGCTCAGCTTGTAGCAAATGAAGAAGAAGAGGAAGGTGAAGATATCCAAGGGGATATGGACTCCTACCTCAGCAATGATGATGACTATCTAGATGTTGGGGGATACCCCCGGGTAGGGTCACGCCGGGGTATAAAGGCCTAGTTAGCCGAGGTACGACAAGGTCAAAGCAAGTGCCGGCCGAGTCACCTCAAGGCAGGCCGGATCACGGAGTAACCCGGACCAGGGGACGTCCACCTAACTTGGTCTCAACCGACTTATGCCGTATGTCGGTAAGATGTATCTAACTTGTATGCAGGAACAAGTGTGGCCGGATCAACAATGTAGGATCCGGGTCATATCAAGCTTGTAAGAGAAGGAAGGTATCTCGCTGGTCAAAGGTGACCACTGTACGCAGAGCATGAGCGAAGCGGACAGAGGCAGGACCACCGAGGCATGGCCGACAAAGGTGACGATGCCTATGTCGGATGACGCAGGCGCCGTAGAGGCTCACATAGCCTCTGCGTGGATGACGCGGGGGAAAAGTGACCCGGTCGGCTTACTATTTTGGGAAGAGGCATATTCCAGGGAATATGCCTCCACATATGCCCTAAGTAGAGACCTACCACCCCTATATAAGGAGGGATAGGGCCTCTGTAGAAGGGGTTGGTCTCTAGGGGATTACTCTTGACTGAGTTGTCTCCTAGAGAGTTGTGTTTTGCTAGTAGTGAGAGTAAGAGAGTTCCTTCTTCCTCCTCTCCCCAATACAGCTCTAGGAGCACTTGTAATCGGTGAAGGTGAATCAAATACAAAACCTCTGTGTGTGGAATCACCACACTATCCCTCCCTGGATTCCCCTAGTGCATTTAGTCCCCACCTTTAGCCTATCCATGGCATCTGCCGTGACACCACCACGATAGTTGGCGCCCACCGTGGGGCTAGCAGCGCTAGCAGGGGTGAAGATCCGGACGGGAAACTTCGTCGGCATCGGCAAACGCATCGTCTCCGAGCTCATTCATCGCTTTGGAGCGCTAGATTTCGTCAGCGACAATGCTGGCTGCTTCGGCAAGCGTCCTCTCCCACGCAACGGTCTCTTCGTCAAGCTATGCACACAAGATCTACGCTGCTGTCGATGTGTCGTGCGTTCATCCACGGCACGTCGTTGAAGGAGGCGAGCCACCCCTTAGTGCGGTTCATGGGGCGCGTATCACTCGCTCCCCGGACCACGCTGAGGTGATGATGACCGCGTGTGGCGTTGGCGTGAGCAAGGATCTGGCACCAGATCCGGAGGTAACACCTAAGGCACCGAGGAAAAAGTAGAGGTCCTCCGCTAGAGAGGCCTGAGAATGTGCTACAGCAGGCAATGGATAGCTTGGCAAACCCAGTAGCAGCAGTAGTAGATCCGGCTCAGGCATAAGCCAAGCTAGAGGAGACTAGGCAAAAAATACTAGAGGGTGCAAAAAAGATAGCCGCAGCTCAGCAGTTGTTGAACATGACACTGCGTAAGTACGCAAAGGCAAATAAGGTAGATGCTGTAAAAGTGAAGGGGAGAAATCTCATGAGTGAAATGAACAAAGAGGGTGATACTAGGATTGAGGAATTAGAAAACTGTTTGTTCGTGGGGCTGCCGAAGTATAGTACCCCGGCAAAGAACCTCAAAGCAGTGGATGCAGCTGCGTCCGAGTTAGGAGGTCTGACGGGTGAAGCCCGTCAAAGACAATAGGATAGAGTCAATGAGTTGGTTCGGATCGTGAACAGGCAAAACGAGGAGTTGCTCAGGGCTAACCTGGAGAGATCTAGGGCCTCCAAGATCGTTCATTCGGCGGTGGGTAACCCAGATAAATCCGCTGGAGCCGCATCGTCTCCTCATGGTGGTCCTAGGAGAGAAAAGGTAGTAACTGCGGCCAGGAGGAATAAGCAGATAGTCCCATAAGACCCGGCAAGGGCAGGGAAAGGTAAAGAAGTGCAAAGAAATGAGGATCGAAGGAGTGTGAGCCGAGGTGAAGCTGGCCGAGGTAACCGCGACCAAGGCAATGCCAGTCAAGGGAATGCTGTAAATGGCAATGCCGGACAGCGTAATTCAGTAGTCGCAGGTCAACCACCGCAGCGGAATATACCATGGCAAGAGCGCAGCGCCGGCCAAGGTATGCAACAGAGAGCGGCTCCACAGGAGCAAGATAGATACAATGATGGTGATTCGGAGATGGTGAACGCTGGCTATCCCAGACCGGACTATCACGTGATAGGGTCAAGATTGGGAAGCAGGAACTTGATGCCTGATGATGCCAGGTTAAAACTGGATCGGCTGCATAGGTCGGAGCAAATTGAATGTCAAGATCCTCCGGGTCCAGCTTGTTTTGGGCCCCGGATCATGAAGGAACCTACGGTACCTAACTTCCAGTTACCTAGAGGCACAAAGACGTATGATGGTAGCACTAAGCCGGAGGATTGGTTGATTAACTATGCAACTGCTGTGAAAATTGCCACAGGCAACTTGAGATGGGCTGTGAGATACGTACCCCAGATGCTGGAGGGGCCAGCGAGGGTATGGCTAAACAATTTGCCACCCGGAAGTATTAACTGTTGGATCGATTTTGAGGAGATGTTTGTTAGCAACTTCTCAAATACGTATCAAAGCCCAACAAGCCACAGACCCTAGGAATGTGCAGGCAGAGACTGAATGAGACTGACCGGGAGTTTTTAACCTGTTGGTGCACTGTGCGAAACTCGTGTGAGGGTGTGATTGAGTCACAGGCCATAGCTTGGTTTGCGCAAGGATGCAGATATGCAAGCATGCTATGGCAAAGGTTGCAAAGAGATATGCCAACTACCTTGGCAGGAACAATCCGAATTGCTGATTCATATGCCTTGGGTGATCCGACACAACCTAGGCTCACGTCAAACGAGTCAAGCGAGGAGTATTGTCTGCAAGATGGGGCCGGGTCATCCCAGAGAAATGATTTCCGAGGTAAAAGAAGGGATGACATACCGGATTATCGGTATAGTTCGCAACAAGTTGCAGCTGTGAATCAGGATCAACCCGGAGTAGGAAGCAGTCAACGTCAAAAAACTGGAGGACAGCAATGGACACCAAGAAATGATGGCAAGAAAACCTGGACGCGAGAATAGAAAAACCAGTGGCAAGAAAAGAAGGACCGTCCGAGGTACACCTATGAAGCAATGCTGGATCAGCCGTGTAAATTTCACGCGCCTCATCCGAGTAACCCAGCGGGTCACACAACCAGGCAGTGTGAGTGGATGCGAAAGATAGAACAAAGTGGTTCGGGGAATGCTCAGGCACCTCGGAATGATCAACCTCGGCAGGAGTTACGCCGGCAGCAATTGCTCTTCGGAGCGAACACGCAACAACTAATGTTGCCTCCCCCTCCGCTGAGGTATGACAACCATGAGAGAAGGGATGCAGTGCATCAGGTGGAGAACCAAAACCAACAGGATCAGAGGTACCTCGTAAACAAGGGGAGGAATGAGTACAGAGAGCATCATCAGAGTTATTGTGTGTTCACTACGGAAGAGACAGACAGAAAGAGCTTGCAGCGCCGACATATGGAGGTCAATGCAATAATGCCAGCCGTGACGAGGTATATGCCTTGGTCGGATCAGGAGATTACCTGGAGCATCAAGGATCATCCGAAGCTCATGCCAAGTCCTGGTTCGTATGCACTGCTGTTGGATCCAACATTTATTGGGCCTAACATCAATGTGAGGTTCTCAAAAGTGCTGATTGATAATGGCAGTAGCATCAACATCATGTATGTGGACACGATGCGCAAGTTGGGTATCTTGGAGAATATGCTCCAAGCTACAAGGACAACATTCCATGGCATTGTGCCAGGCATTTCTTGTGAGCCCATAGGGCCAGGTCCGGGTTGACGTATTGTTCGGCACAAGAGATAACTGCCGGACTGAGAATTTGGAGTTCGAGGTTGTAAATTTGGAGAGCGCATATCACGCGTTGCTCGGAAGGCCAGCCCTGAACAAATTCATGGAAAGTTGTCACATCAGTTACTTGAAGATGAAGTTGCCCGGGCCAAATGGTGTGATTACCATCGCTGGTGATTTCCGACATTCCATAGAGTGTGCATCTGCCGGATCTAACCTGGCCGAGTCACTCGTGATTGCGCAAGAAAAGAGAAAGATCCAAGAAGTGGCAGCATTGGCTCAGTCCGCGCAGCAGTATATGCCGGCGCTGAGTAACCCGCATGGCAGTGTCTCATTCAAAGTGACAAAAGATACCAAGAAAGTGCTTGTTGATGATATGTTCCCTAAGTGCACCATAACAATTGGTGCCGGGTTAAATGACAAATAGGAAAGCGAGCTCGTCAACTTCCTCCGTGAGAATCGGGATATTTTTGCTTGGTCCACACAGGACTTGTAAGGTGTTCCGAGGGAGTTGGCCGAGCACTCTTTGAATGTCAGACCCGGAGCAAAGCCGGTGAAGCAACCTCTCCGCCGCTTCACCGAAGACAGGAGAAAGGTCATAGGAGATGAGATAGCTCGGTTGTTGGCTGCAAGATTTATCATGGAAGTGCTTTACCCGGATTGGCTATCTAATCCGGTGCTGGTGGAGAAGAAGAAGGATGATCCGAACGTGGCAGTGGTTTAGCATATGTGTATCGATTACACGAACCTGAATAAGGTGTGTCCAAAAGATCCATTCCCACTGCCATGGATAGACCAAGTCATAGATTCCACTGCTGGGTGTGAGTTGTTGTCATTCATTGATGCATATTCTGGTTTCCACCAGATACCTCTGAACCCAAGTGATCAAATAAAGACTACGTTTATCACCCCGTATGGGGCTTATTGCTATCGCACCATACCTTTTGGTTTACGTAATGCAGGGGCAACGTACCAAAGATGTATGCAAAAATGTTTGCATGACCAAATTGGTCAAAATGTGCAGGTGTATGTGGATGATGTTGTGATAAAGACCAAGGAAAGCAAAACGCTCCTTGACGATATCAGGCAGACTTTTGCGAACCTAAGGAGGTTCCGAATGAAGCTTAATCCGGAGAAATGTACCTTCGGTGTCCCGGCTAGAAAGTTGCTCGGATTTCTTGTCTCCAGCCGAGGTATCGAGGTCAATCCAACTAAAATCCGGGCCATAGAGCGAATGGAACTGCCGAAGTGTCTTAACGATGTCCAGAAGTTCACTGGCTACCTGGCATCCTTAAGTCGGTTTGTATGTCGGTTGGGAGAAAATGCACTGCCTCTCTATCAACTCATGAAAAAGTCGGACAAGTTCATTTGGACGCCGCAGGCCAGTGAAGCCTTTATCCAACTAAAGAAGATGTTAGCCACTGCACCAGTGTTAGCCTCTTCACTATCAAAGGAGCCAATGTTGCTCTACATAGCCACAACCAACCGAGTTGTAAGTGCAGTAATTGTGGTAGAGTGTGACGAAGAGGGTAAGTCAGTGCAAAGGCTAGTGTATTACCTGAGCAAGGTATTATGAGCCTCAAAACAGAACTATCCTCATTATCAAAAGGTGGCGTATGGTGTGTATATGGCAGCTAAGAAGCTGAAGCACTATTTCGAGGAACACCCAATCAAGGTAATATGTGAAGCTCCCATATCCGAGATAATGAGCAACAAGGATGCAAGTGGCAGGATTGCAAAGTGGGCAATTGAGCTAGCACCTTATGCGCCACAATATGACAGAAGAGAAGCAATCAAATCTCAGGTTGTGGCGGACTTTTTTGTGGATTGGGCCGAGGTGCAATATGAGCCGCCGCTGCCAGATCTGAACTACTAGAGAATGCACTTGGACGGGTCAAAAACAAAAACCGGGTTAGGTGCTGGAGTTGTGCTTACCTCGCCAAAGAAGGACCAGCTGAAATATGTGCTGCAAATCCACTTTACTGCATCAAACAATGTTGCAGAATATGAGGCACTTGTACATGGGCTCAAAGTGGCGAGGGAGATTGGAATACGTCGGATCCAATGCTTCGGTGACTCGGATCTCGTAGTCCAGCAAGTCTCCGGACAATGGGATGCTTTGGATGCAAACATGGAATTATACAGATTTCATGTGCAGAAGATATCTGGTTACTTTGAGGGATGTGAATTTCACCATATACCCCGGGTGGAAAATGAGGCTGCCGACGTATTGTCGAAGCTCGGATCAACCCGACAAGCAATTCCACCGGGCGTAGCATTAGAGCACCTCAGAAAACCATCTATCAGGCCATCCCCGGAGTCCGACTCAATTTTTATCCCGGCAAATCTGGAATCAGAGGCTGTGCCCATGGACATTGATGTGGGAAGTGGTTCACAAAACCTGGGGACTGCCTCGACAAACCCAGGGACTGCACAGGGTGATCCGCTAGAAGTTATGCCGGTGGATCAGATGGAAATTGATGAGGATGTGTTCCCAGTGAGAGCTGTACCAGCTTGGGCATAACCCATATTCCAATTCCTGAAAGATGGAACCTTACCCGATGAGGAGGTACTTTCCAGGCAAACTCAGAGGAGAGAAAAAGCATACATGATCATCAATGCCGAGCTATACAAAAGGAGTGTGACTAATGTCCTCCAGCGATGTGTTGACCCAGAGGAAGGACTTGACATCCTCCGAGATATACATCAAGGGGAATGTGGGCATCATGCATCGTCCAGAGCCTTGGTAGCAAAAGCTTTACGCCATGGGTTTTACTGGCCAAGTGCCTTGGAACAAGCAGAAGATCTGGTGAGAAAATGCAATGGCTATCAGAGATATGCGACAAAGACACATATTCCAATGTCGGAGCTCAAGACCATACCTATTACATGGCCATTTGTCGTTTGGTGCTTGGATATGGTTGGTCCGTTCAAACCAGCAAGAGGGAACATGCCCCACATCTTGGTCATGGGTGACAAATTTACGAAATGGATTGAAGTGAAGCCAATAAGAAAGTGTGATGGAGCTACTGCCGTAACTTTCCTCAAAGACATCATCTTGAGATACGGTTATCCTCACAGTATCATAACGGATAATGGCACAAATTTTGCTGAAGATCCGGCATAAGAAGATCCGGCTGGATGTTGCCTCGGTAGCCCACCCTGCATCGAACGGGCAAGTGGAAAGATCCAACGGATTGGTGTTATCCGGGATAAAACCCCGGCTCATTGAGCCGTTGCAATGATTAGCGAGGTGCTGGATAGAAGAACTACCAGCAGTACTGTGGAGTTTAAGAACAACTCCGAATCGATCAATGGGCTATACGCAATTCTTTCTGGTATATGGGGCAGAAGCTGTATTACCAGCCGACATAGAGCATGACTCGCCTAGGGTCAACCAATATACAGAAGCCGAAGTGCAGGAAGCCCAGCAAAATGATGTTGATCTGCTGGAAGAAGAGAGAGAATTGGCATTGTCTAGATCCACCATATATCAGCAAAATCTCCGACGCTATCATAGCCGGAAAGTAAGCCCCCGAGTTTTCCGGGAAGGCGATCTGGTACTCCGGTTGATACAACGTACTGCTGGCATGCATAAATTATCCCCCCATGGGAAGGGCCATTCATTGTGAGCAAAGCATTGCACAATGATTCTTATTATCTTATCGATGCAAAACCAGAGGAGAAGAACAAGGCGGACAGGTCCGGCAAGGAATCCAAACGTCCATGGAATGTAGCTCTACTTCGTCCTTTCTACACTTAGCAGAGAAGTGTATGTATCAGAGTCGGTATGTATGCTGGTAATGAGCTTATCAATGAAATCTTGGCACCTCGAGTAGTAACTCGGGGACTGCCTTAATAATATTGGTTGTCTTCTGTATCTTCTATTTACATGTCGGCTGGCATAAGTTGCTTCTACTTAAGCCGGATTAGTAGTGTGTGAGCACCAAAAACCTAACTCTTCGACTTGCTGCTGTCCAACAAGATTTGGCTTCATGGCAAGCAAGAGAACAAGTTGGGAATTGCGTAGCACATGAAAAACGACTGAGGAAAGAAACTTAATCGAGCCGACGTTTGTTTTTTGGACTAACCTTGTGCTTATTTTAAATTTATTACGCTGAATTATTTTGAGCCAATCCTAAAGTTTCCAAGTATTGTTAAGTCAATTTTGGAAACTCGAACTCGTAAGTCATAAAACCGAATCAAGGTAGACGCAAGCCGAGCCAAGAAATTGGAGGAACAAGAAAATGAAATTCGGGGACTACACCCAAGTTAATCCGGCATAAAAACTTAGTAGCAAAATATAACTGATGTGCTTAGATACAATTGCACCCGGCATACCAGGGATCTGATAAACTTCAAAAAAAATTCGCTCAAGGAGCAGCAGGAGGAGGTAATTTAGCGCCAGCGGGTGCAACTCCAGCCTCGGCTTCAGCTTCATCTTGATCTTCTTCGACGTCCGAGGCTTCGCTGTCATCATCTTCACCCGAACCATCTTCGACGTATTCGTCGTCAACGGCATCGAGAAAGCTTGGTCCCTCATTCCATTGATGGATGGGGGCATATTGAATGAGGTTATGGGCGCAAGCCTTGCGACGAGCTACACAATCCGGATTGGTGGACCACCTTGACCCGGTGCGCATGTGCTCGAGAAGATCGAGATTGATTTTCTCGTACCATGTGAGAACATAGTGGAGAACGGTCTCAGCTCCCACACGTCCGGCGGATTCCCTCCAGAGGTCTAGCTGGGTCTCACACTCCATCAACTTGTTAATTAGGGCAGTGGAACCCTCCGGAGTGTCTTCGCCAGGCCAAAGGGCATTAAAGACCTGGACTGCTGCGCTTAGAATATGCTTGCCGTGGTTCTTCATGATTTCAACTCTAGAGGACAAGCTGACAAGCAGGCCCTCCAGATCAAGAGGAATGGCGCCAGAACCAGATGGAGTACCTCTCTGCAGGCAGAACTTGGTAACAGCAGTGGATGCAATGGCATCACCCTCTAGAAACTTGTCTTAAAACAAGACAAGTGAAATAAGTACAAGAGGTTGACCTGGAGAGATTCATGCCGGTTTAAGGAAAAGAACTTACGAGAGATGTGGCTGTGGATCCAGGTCAGCTCCTTAGTGCACTTGTCACGCCTCTCCCGGAGTTGCGCAAGTTCAGCATCCGCCGACTCAAGCTTGACGTTGGCCTCCTTGAGAAGATCCTGGTCCTTGGCAATCTGGAGATTGAGGCGTTCTCTTTCTTCGGTAAAATCTTGGCCTGCCTTCTCTAGTTCGCGTTTGTGCTGCGCCTTAAGCTTCTTCATATCTATCTTAAGCCGGACAATTTCTTCATATTTGGTCCGGAGGAGGGCAAGCTCATCGTCTTTCTTCTTGAGTTCATCTTGGTGCTGCCCTGCTTGTTCGAGAAAATGCAGCATCATGTCAGGCACGGGCACACTATCTTCAAGAGAGGCTGAAATAGTTTGTTGACCCGGCAAAGCCGAGGTATGAATATTTGCCGAGCTAAGGAGAAAGGGAGATAGAAAGCACATCAAGGTGGAGCAAGATTAACTTACCCTTTATCTGGTCCAAATTTTTCCTCATAAGGATATTTTCAGCCTCCACACCAGCTGCGAAATCCGAATGAGGGATTAGTTCGGCAGAAAAGGATGAAGAGATATGGAAAATTGACGAGGAGAAATGTCGTGGTGGTGTCACGGCAGATGCCATGTATAGGCTAAAGGTGGGGACTAAATGCACTAGGGGAATCCAGGGAGGGATAGTGCGGTGATTCCACACACAGATGTTTTGTATTTGATTCACCTTCACCGATTACAAGTGCTCCTAGAGCTGTATTGGGGAGAGTAGGAAGAAGGAACTCTCTTACTCTCACCACTATCTAGCCCTCAAAGCAATCTCTCTGTAACTAACTAGCTAAACTCAACTAGCGGAACCCCTTCTACAGAGGCCCTAGCCCCCCTTATATAGGGGTGGCTAGGTCTCCACTTAAGGCATACGTGGAGGCATATTCCAAGGAATATATCACCTCCCAAAATAGCAAGCCAACCGGGTCGCTTTTACCCCGTGTCACCCATGTAGAGGCTATGTGAGCCTCTGCGGCGCCTGCGTCAGCCGACACGGGCATCGTCACCTCTGTCGGTCACGCCTCGGTGGTCCTGCCTTTGTCCGCTTCGCTCATGCAGTGCGTACCGGGGTTACTTTTGACCAGCGAGATACCTTCCTTCTCCTAGAAGCTTAATATGACCCGGATCATAGTTGATCCGGCCACACCTGTTCCTGCATACAAGTTAGATTCGTCTTTCCGACTTACGGCTTAAGTCGGTTGAGACCTAGTTAGGTGGACGGCCCCTGGTCCGGGTTACTCCGTGATTCGGCCTGCCTTGAGGTGACCCGGCCAGCATCCGCTTTGGCCTTGCCGAACCTCGGCTAACTCGGCCTTTACACCCCGGCATGACCCTACCCGGGGGTATCCCCCCAACATTAGTCCCCGAAGCTGGTGCGGTCTTAGCTGCCTTGGCCGCTAAGGCCACATCAGGTTCAATTTCACTGAGCTTTGGATGTTATTTCCGAGTTACCTCCTTATCTCGGATTGTATGGATTTACGTTCCCTTGGCACATTCCAAGTTTTCACTTGCTGGCCAGGTTACCATCTTATCTCAGATTCTATGGATTTACTTTCCCTTGGCACGTTCCAAGTTTTCATTTGCTGGCCGGGTTACCACATCCTCATCCGGGTCTTCTTTCCTTCTCTCGTATGCTTATCCACGTGGAGGCTAATCATTAGGTTGCCTCATTTTAAGGGCCAGCCATAGTAACCGGCGCAGTAGTTGTCAGTTATCACTGTGTGTGGGTCACGTCACGCCTGCCTCCTCGTTAACTGCATCAATGCGTCGTGTTATGGGATCCGCTACTCCCTATGGCCTCCCGTGTGGCTTATTGCTGATTGGTTGATCCAGGCTATACACGGCCACACTGTGTGGCATAACCACAAAACACGATCCCACTTCCCCCTCGAGGGAGTGGTTAAATAGGGGAGGGGCACGCCCCTTAGGTCTTTCCCCCCTTCCGCGCCCCTCTGCCTCTAGTTCCTCTTCTTCGTCTTCTCCCGCGACAGCGCCGCCGCCACCGCTTTTGAGTAGCAGCGCCGCCGCCGCACTGCATCCACACGCCTCTGTGTCGCCGTCGCCGCTGCGCACCACCTCCGCCACGGGTCGCTGTCAGTCTAGGCCGCTGCCCCCCACTGCCGCTAGTTCCAGTGAGGGCAGCAAACTCGAGATGACAGAGGAGGAGCTCGCCGTCGCCGAGCAGGATATGGAGGAAGACGCCGCCACGGTGGACCGTGGTGCGTGGGCCGGATCCTGGATCTGCTAGGATGACCTAGACTGGCTCTACCGCACCAGGCGCATCCCCGCCGGCGTCACCGCATGCCTCACCTCCGCCGAACTCGCGCCCTCACCCAATCCGGGTGAGTATGTGGTGTTCTTGTCACATTTCCAGCGGGGTTTCGGTTTGCCGGTTACCGATTTTTTCCATGACTGGTTGAGCACCTACGAACTCCAGCCGCACCACCTTCCTGCCAACGCTATCACCTCTCTCTCTGCTTTTGCCTCCACGATTGAAGGCTATGCCGGATTATGGCCCACGAAGGAGCTATGGGTCTGGTTTTTCTTCCTTCGTCATAATGTTATTCCGAACATCCAACTTGACCAGGAGGACAAGTAGCTTACGCAGTTCGGCGCTGCGTGCATTTCTCCCCGGAGGCTCTCCGTCTTTCCCCGGGTTACCGGGCTAGAATCCTGCAAGGGATGGGCCCGGACCTTCTTTTATGTCCGGAATGACGGCACCAAAGACCTGATCCGGCTTCGCCCCTATACTCCGGGTCCTCCTAACCCAGAGTTGTGGGACGTTATCCCCAAGAAGCCCACCATCCTGGACAACCGGGTTAACAAAAGATTCACGGAGCTGAAGGAGCTCGGGTTGCGCAACGAGGACGCCATGATCACATTCGTGTGCAACTGGATCTCCCCCCTCCAGAAGCGCACTCACAAAGTGTGCCACATGAGCTGGGGCCGCGACCCCAACCGGACCTCGTCCTTCGAGTTGAGCAACACGGAGATCTATCGCCGGGTCAAGGCCCTCTTCACCACCCACAAGGACTTCTCCTTTGAGTGGACGTGGGGAATTGAGCACTATTGCCAAGATAGGCTTCCTCCCGTGGTAAGTTTCATGCCGCAAACTTTCTCCGAATTAAATCTTATGTCGGTTGCGGTTGTATTTTTAACTCTGTTGTCTGTTCTTTTCCTTAGAAATTCCTTCAGCAAACCATCAAAGATGGCACCGATCCCACCCTCAAGTGGGCGCCTGACTGGGAGACCTCGGACGAGGAGGAGCCGGATCAGGACTTGTTCCTTCCAATGACCGACGCGACGAAGCGACCCACCGGTAAACTCTCTTCCATTAGAGATTGGCCCGACGATGAAGATGACTCAGATGTGGAGGTGATGGAAGCATTTGACGATGTCCCCCTTTCTTATGATATTCCGGCATCATCTAACCATGGTGGGTAGATCCATGAGGACCCTCCCCTTGTCGTGGGTGACCCTGTTCCGGTTGCGCCGAAGAAGAAGCGGGGAGCTGCATCAACTTCCTCCTCTGGACCTTCTCAGCCAGCCAAAAGGCAAAAGAAGTCCGGGGACAAAACTGCCTCCAAGCCTGCAACCAAGGCCCCAGCACGAAGGGCTCGGAAGCCCAAGGAGCCCCTGACCTCGGATGCGTAAGCCTCTTTTGCCTCTACAACTTACTCTTCCTTTTATTGTTATAGTTTCTCATCCGACACTTTTTGATTCGGCAGGGCCACGGTGGAGGTCCCCCAGAGTGGATCTAGCATTGCTTCGCCGCTCCGACTCAGCCCTTCTCCCCTCGTGGGGACGAGTCACGCCTGCCGAGCCCTATTCCAGAGGGTTCTATGGCTACTCCGGGTTCTACTCCACCTCGTCAAGAGGGGGGCAACCTTGGAGCGGGGGAGACTGGCCCAGCCGAGGCAGCGACATCCACTACTTCGGCTTCACCGCAACTAGCAACTACCGAGACTACCTCAACACCCCCACCGAAGAAGAAACCAACATCAGCACCAACACCAACTCCAGCACCAGCACCAGCAGCAACTCCAGCACCAGCACCAACTCCGGCACCAACACCCACTCCGGCAGCAAGAACAAAAACACCAACACCAAGAGGGACATCAGCAGCGCCAAGCTCCTCCTTCCTCATCCGAGACTTCCCAGTCTCGGCGAGAAAGCACCCAGGCAGCCCCCAAGGGGAAATCTGCTGCAACCACATCCTCCTCTCAGTAGCCCAAGAGCAAGAAGGCCCCTGATGCCACCAGGGCAGCATCCATCGAGGCTAGACAGCGCACTCTCGTGTCCATGCTCTCCAAGAAACCTCCAGCACCGAAGGACGCCCCTGCCGAGCCAGCTGATGCGCAACAACTTGTTCTGCACACCAGCCCGGCCCTTGCCCTGGTTGAGAGGAGGGAGGCGCATGCGAAGGGCTTGGTGGCGCCCCATATGCCCACCAGCGAGCGATACCCTCTGACCTTGATTGAGTTCGTCAACAATTGGAACCAGGCGGAGTTCGTCCATGACGACAATCTCTCGAAGAGGTTCGGTCCCGCCGAATTCTCCGCTCAGATGAACACAGCCTTCAAGGCACTTAACCTCGCGGGTCGGATGATGGAGGTACGTTACTCGTTTTCCTTAGCCAGTTGTAGATATTAGTAATATAACCATTAGTCCCCGAGCCTCCGGGGGAGTAACTTGTTACTCGGCCGGATGCTCCTTAGAAAACTAACGTAGCTCCTTGATAACTTCGAATATGCACACACCTAGATCCGGGTTAAGTTCCACTTGGCCCGGATTTTGTACACTTCGAATATGCACACACCTAGAGCCGGGTTAAGTTCCACTTGGCCCGGATTTTGTACACTTCGAATATGCACACACCTAGAGCCGGGTTAAGTTCCACTTGGCCCGGATTTTGTACACTTCGAATATGCACACACCTAGAGCGGGTTAAGTTCCACTTGGCCCGGATTTTGTACACTTCGAATATGCACACACCTATAGCCGGGTTAAGTTCCACTTGGCCCGGATTTTGTACACTTCGAATATGCACACACCTAGAGCCGGGTTAAGTTCCACTTCGCCCGGATTTTGTACACTTCGAATATGCACACACCTAGAGCTGGGTTAAGTTCCACTTGGCCCGGATTTTGTACACTTCGAATATGCACAAGGCTAAGTTGTATTTTTGTACTCTTTTCAGGTGACCACCAACCTCCGGAGTGCTGAATTTCAGCGTGTCCTGGACACTCATAAGATGCTGCGTGCAAAGCAGACTGCACTTCTCGCTGAACACGAGAAAAGGGGTAAATTTCTTCCTTGACCTTTCTCTTGCTTGCCATGAAGCCAATTCTTGTTGGACACCAGCAAGTCGAAGAGTTGGGTTTATGGTGCTCACACACTACTAATCCGAGTTAAGTAGAACAACTTACTCCGGCTGACGTATAAATAATAAATACAACTAATATTATTAAGGCAGTCCCCGAGTTACTGCTCGAGGTGCCAACATTTCATTGATAGGCTCATTGCCGGCATACATACCGACATATGAGAAGCCTCGGATACATACACTCCTTTGCTAAGTGTAGAAAGGACGAAGTAGAGCTACATTCCATGGACGCTTGGATTCCTCGCCGGACCTGTCCGCCTTGTTCTTTTCCTGTGGCTTTGCATCGATAAGATAATAAGAGTCATTGTGCAATGCTTTGCTCACAATGAATGGCCCTTCCCATGGGGGATAACTTGTGCATGCCAGCAGTACGTTGTACTAACCGGAGCACCAGATCTCCTTCCCAGAAAACTCGGGGGCTTACTTTCCGGCTATGATAGCGTCGGAGATTTTGCTGATATATGGCGGATCTGGACAATGCCAATTCTCTCGCTTCTTCCAGCAGATCAACATCATTTTGCTGGGCTTCTTGCACTTCGGCTTCTGTGTATTGGGTGACCCTAGGCGAGTCATGCTCTATGTCGGCTGGTAATATAGCTTCTGCCCCATATACCAGAAAGAATGGCGTATAGCCTGTTGATCGATTTGGAGTTGTTCTTAAACTCCACAGTACTGCTGGTAGTTCTTCTATCCAGCACCCCGCTGATCTTTGCAGCGGCTCAATGAGCCGGGGTTTTATCTCGGATAACACCAATCTGTTGGATCTTTCCACTTGTCGGTTCGATGCAGGATGGGCTACCGAGGCAACATCCATCCAGATCTTCTTATCTCAGCAAAAACACGCAAATGCTCCTTCCGCAAAATTTGTGCCATTATCGGTTATGATGCTGTGAGGATAACCGTATCTCAAGATGATGTCTTTGAGAAATGTTACAGCCGTAGCACGGTCACATTTTCTTATAGACTTCACTTGAATCCACTTTGTAAATTTGTACACCATGACCAAAATGTGAGTCATATTTCCCCTTGCTGGTTTAAATGGGCCAACCATATCCAAGCACCATACGACAAATGGCCATGTAATTGGTATGGTCTTGAGCTTCGACATTGGCATATGTGTCTTGGTGGCATACCTCTGACAACCATTGCATTTTCTCACCAGATCTTCTGCTTGTTATAAGGCACTTGGCCAGTAGAATCCATGTCGGAAAGCCTTTGGCATCATGGCTCGGGACGAGGCATGATGCCCGCATTCCCCTTGATGTATATCTCGGAGGATGTCAAGCCCTTCTTCCAGGTCAACACATCGCTGAAGGACATTAGTCACAGTCCTTTTGTATAGCTCGGAATTGATGATCGTGTATGCCTTAGCTCGCCTCTGAGTTTTCCTGGATAGCACCTCCTCAGTGGGCAAAGTTCCATTTTTTAGGAATTGAAATATTGGTAGTGCCCAAGCTGGTATTGCTCGTACAGGGAACACATCCTCATCAATTTCCATCTGATCCACCGGCATAACTTCAAACGAATCCCGCTGAACAGTCCCCGGGCCTTGTAAAGCAGTCCTCGGGTTCACTGAGGCAGTCCTCGGGTCTCGCGCACAACCTCCCATGTCAATGTCCATGGGCACAGCTCCGGATTCTGTATCCTCCGGGATGTAAATTGAGTCGGTTTCTAGGGACGGCCCGATGGATGGTTTTCTGAGGTGCTCTAATGTTACACCCGGTGGAATTGCTTGTTGGGTTGACCCGAGCTTCGACAACATGTCGGCAGCCTCATTTTCCACCCGGGGTACATGGTGAAATTCGCATCCCTCAAAGTAACCAGATATCTTCTAAACATGAAATCTGTACAGTGCCATGTTTGGATCAAGGGCGTCCCACAGTCCCGACACTTGCTGTATTACCAAATCCGAGTCGTCAAAGCATAGGATCTGACGTATCCCAATTTCTTTTGCCACTTTGAGCCCATGCACAAGTGCTTCATACTTAGCGACATTGTTTGATGCCACGAAATGGATCTGCAGCACGTATTTCAGCTGGTCCTTCTTTGGCGAGGTAAGTACAACTCTAGCACCTAGCCCGGTTTTTGTTTTTGACCCGTCAAAGTGCATTCTCCAATAGTTCGGATCTGGTAGGGGCGGTTCGTACTGCACCTCGGCCCAGTCCACAAAAAAGTCCGCCACAGCTTGAGACTTGATTGCTTCTCTTCTGTCATATTGTGGCGCATAGGGAGCTAGCTCAATTGCCCATTTTGCGATCCTACCACTCGCATCCTTGTTACTCATTATCTCGGATATGGGAGCCTCACATATTACCCTGCTGTGATGCTCCTCAAAGTAATGCTTTAACTTCTTAGCTTCCATATAGACACCATACGCCACCTTTTGATAGTGTGGGTAGTTCTGCTTTGAGGCAGATAATACCTCGCTCAGGTAGTACACTGGCCTTTGCATCGACTTACCTTCTTCGTCGTGCTCTACCACAATCACTACACTTACAACTCGGTTGGTTGCGGCTATATAGAGCAACATTGGCTCCTTTGATAGTGCAGAGGCTAACACTGGCGCAGTGGCTAACATCTTCTTTAAGTGGGCAAAGGCTTCATTGGCCTGTGGCGTCCAAATGAACTTATCCAACTTTTTCATGAGTTGATAGAGAGGCAATGCCTTTTCTCCCAACCGACACACAAACCGACTTAACGATGCCACGCAACCAGGGAACTTCTGGACATCGTTAAGGCACTTCGGCAGTTCCATTTGCTCAATGGCTTGGATTTTAGTTGGATTGACTTCGATACATCGGCTGGAGACGAGAAATCCGAGTAATTTTCCAGCTGGGACACCGAAGGTACATTTTTCCGGGTTAAGCTTCATCCGGAATCTTCTTAAGTTTGCGAACGTCTGCCTGATATCGTCAAGGAGCGTTTTGCTTTCCTTGGTCTTGATAACCACATCATCCACGTACACTTGTACATTTTGACCTATTTGGTCGTGCAAACATTTCTGCATACATCTTTGGTACGTTGCCCTTGCATTACGTAAACCAAATGGCATAGTGCGATAGCAATAAGCCCCATACGGGGTGATAAATGCAGTCTTTATTTGATCATCCGGATTCAGAGGTATCTGGTGGAAACAAGAATATGCATCAATGAATGACAAGAACTCATATCCAGCAGTGGAGTCTATACCCTGATCTATTCTTGGCAGTGGAAATGGATCTTTTGGACACGCCTTATTCAGGTTCGTGTAATCAATACACATACGCCAAACCACTGCCACATTTGGATCGTCTTTCTTCTTCTCGACCAGCACCGGATTAGACAGCCAATCCGGGTAAAGAACTTCCATGATAAACCCTGCTGCTAGTAACCGAGCTATCTCATCTCCAATGACCTTTCTCTTGTCCTCAGCGAAGCGGCGGAGAGGTTGCTTCACCGGACTTGCTCCGGGTCTCACGTTCAAAGAGTGCTCGGCCAACTCCCTCGGAACACCTTGCAAGTCATGTGTGGACCAAGCAAAAATATCCCGATTCTCACGGAGGAAGTTGACGAGCTCGCTTTCCTATTTGTCACTTAACTCGACACCAATTGTTACGGTGCGCTCTGGGAACATATCATCAACAGGAACCTTCTTGGTATCTTTTGTGGCTTGAAATGCAACACTTCCATGCGGGTTACTCAGCGCCGGCATATACTGTTGCGCGGACTGAGCCAATGCCGCCACCTCTTGAATTTTTCTTTTCTCCTGCGCAATCACAAGCGACTCCCCTAGGTTAGACCCGGCTGATGCACACTCAATGGAACGTCGGAAATCCCCAGCAATGGTAATCACTCCATTTGGCCCGTGTAACTTCATCTTCAAGTAACTGATGTGGCAGCTTGCCATGAACTTGTTCAGTGCTGGTCTTCCGAGTAACGCGTGATATGCACTTTCTAAGTTCACCACTTCAAACTCCAAATTCTCAATTCGACAGTTATCTCTCGTGCCGAACAATACGTCAACCCGGACCTTGCCTATGGGCTCACAAGAAATGTCTGGCACTATACCATGGAAAGTTGTCCTTGTAGCCTGGAGCATGTTCTCCGAGATACCTAACTTGCGCATTGTATTTGCATACATGATGTTAATGCTACTTCCATTGTCGATCAGTACCTTGGAGAACCTCACATTGATGTTAGGCCCAATGAATGTCGGATCCAGCACTAGCGCATACGAACCAGGACTCGGCATAAGCTTGGGATGATCTTTGATATTCCAGGTAAGTTCCTGGTCCGACCAAGGCATATACCTCGTCACTGCGGGCATTACCGCATTGACCTCCATATGTCGGTGCTGCAAGCTCTTTCTATCTATTTCCTCAGTGGCGAACACACAGTAACTCTGATGATGCTCTCTGTACTCATTCCTCCCCTCATTCCTGGGGTACCTCTGATCCGGCTGATGCTAGTTTTCTACTTGATGCACTGCATCCCTTCTTTCATGGTTATCATACCTCGGCGGAGGGGGAGGCAACATTATCTGTTGTGTGTTCGCTCCGGAGAGCAATTGCTGCCGGGGTAACTCCTGCCGAGGTTGATCATTCCGGGGTGCCTGAGCATTCACCGAACCACCTTATTCTATTTTGCGCATCCACTCACATTGCCTTGTTTTATGACCCGCTGGGTTACTCGGATTTGGCGTGTGAAATTTACACTGCTGATCCAACATTGACTCATAAGTGTACCTCGGACGGTCCTTCTTCTCTTGCCACTGTTTCTTTTGCTCTGGCGTCCAAGTTTTCTTGCCATCATTTCTCGGAGTCCATTGCCCTCCAGTTTTCTGACGTTGATTGCCCCTGCTCCGGGCTGATCTTGATTCACAGCCGCAACTTGTTGCGAACCGTACCGGTGATCCGGTCTGTCATCTCTTCTTTTACCTCTGTAGTCATTCCTCCGGGATGATCCGGCTCCATCTCTCTGGTAGTACTCATCATTTGACTCGTTTGACACGAGGCTAGGTTGAGTCGGATCACCCAAAGCATACGAATCAGCGATCCGGATCATCTCTGCCAATGTAGTTGGCATTTTCCTTTGCAACTTTTGCCACAGCTCGCTTGCGTATCTGCACCCTTGCGCAAACCATGCTATGGCCTGCGACTCTATCTCGCCCTCACATGAGTTTCTCACGGTACACCACCGGGTTAAAAACTCCCGGTCCGTCTCATTCGGTCTCTGCTTACACATAGCTAGGGTCTGTGGCCTATTTGGCCTCTGATACGTACTTGAGAAATTGCTGACAAACATTTCCTCAAAATCGATCCAGCAGTTAATACTTCCAGGTGGCAAATTGTTCAACCATACCCTCGCTAGCCCCTCCAACATCTAGGGTACATATCTCACAGCCCATCTCAAGTTGCCTGTAGCAATTTTCACAGGTGTAGCATAGTTTATCAACCAATCCTCCGGCTTTGTACTGCCGTCATACGTCTTTGTGCCTCTGGGTAACTGGAAGTTAGGTACCGGTGGCTCCTACATGATCCGGGGCCCAAAACACGCAGGACCCGGAGGACCTTGACATTCAATCTGTTCCGACCTATACAACCGATCCAACTTTAACCTGGCATCATCAGGCATCAGATCCCTGCTTCCCAATCTCGACCCTATCACATGATAGTCTGGCCTCGGGTATCCTGTGTTCACCATTTCCGAATCTCCATCGTTATACCGGTCTTGCTCTCATGGAGCACCTCTCTGTTCCATACCTCGGCCGGCACTTTGCTCTTGCCTTGGTATATTCCGCTGTTGCGGTTGTCCTGCCGAGTTGCGCTGTCCGGCATTGCGATCTACTGTGTTTCTTTGACCGGCATTGCCTTGGTCGCGGTTACCCCGGCCAGCTTCACCTCGGCTCACACTTCGTCGATCATCATTTCTCTGTACTTATTTTCCTATCCCTGCCCTTGTTGGGTCATACGGGACGATCTGTTTGTTCCTCCTGGCTGAGGTTACTACCTCTTCTCTCCTAGGATCACCATGAGGAGACGATGCAGCTCCAACGGATTTCTCCGGGTTACCTACCGTCGAATGAACGATCTTGGAGGCCCCAGCTCTTTCCGGGTTTGCCCTGAGCAATTCCTCGTTTTGCCTGTTCGTGATCCGAACCAACTCATTAACCCTGTCTTGCTATCTCTGACGGGCTTCACCCGTTAGACCCTCTAACTCGGATGCAACTGCATCTGCTGCTCTAAGGTTCTTTGCCAGGGTACTATACCTTGGCAGCCCCACGGACAAACAGTTTTCTGCCTCCTCAACCCCAGCATCACCTTCTTTGTTCATTTCACTCATGAGATTTCTCCCCTTTACTTTCACAGCATCAACTTTATTCGCCTTTGCGTACTCACGCAGCGTCATGTTCAACGACTGCTGAGCCGCGGCTATCTTTTTTGCACCCTCTAGTATTTTTTGCCTAGTTTCCTCTAGCTCAGCCTGTGCCTGAGCCGTATGTACTACTGCTGCTACAGGGTTTGCGAAGCTATCCATCTCTTCCCGCAACACATTCTCTGGCCTCTCTAGCGGAGGACCTCTACCTTTCCTCGGTGCCTTCGGTGTTACCTCCGGATCTGGTGCTGGATCCTTGCTTGTGCCAGTGCCTGGCGCAGTCATCATCACCTCAGCGCGGTCCGGGGAGCGAGTGATACGCGCCCCGTGAACCATGCTAAGGGGTGGCTCGCCCGCCTCGACGACGTGCCGCGGATGAACGCATGATACATCCACAGCGACGTAGACCTTGTGCGCGCCGAGCTTGATGAAGAGGCCGTTGCGCGGAAGAGGACGCGTGCCGAAGCAGCCAGCGTTGTCGCTGACGAAATCCAACGCTCCAAAGCGCTGAACGAGCCCGGAGACGATGCGTTCGCCGGTGCCGATGAGGTTTCCCGTCCGGATCTTGACCCCTGCTAGCGCCGCTAGCCCCACGGTGGGCGCCAACTGTCGTGGTGGCAGATGCCATGTATAGGCTAAAGGTGGGGACTAAATGCACTACGGGAATCCAGGGAGGGATAGTGTGGTGATTCCACACACAGAGGTTTTGTATTTGATTCAGCTTCACCGATTACAAGTGCTCCTAGAGCTGTATTGGGGAGAGGAGGAAGAAGGAACTCTCTTACTCTCACCACTATCTAGCCCTCAAAGCAATCTCTCTGTAACTAACTAGCTGAACTCAACTAGCGGAACCCCTTCTACAGAGGCCCTAGCCCCCCTTATATAGGGGTTGCTAGGTCTCCACTTAGGGCATAAGTGGAGGCACATTCCAAGGAATATGCCTCCTCCAAAAATAGCAAGCCGACCGGGTCGCTTTTCCCTTGTGTCACCCATGCAGAGGCTATGTGAGCCTCTACGGCACCTGCGTTAGCCAACACGGGCGTCGTCACCTCTGTCGGCCACGCCTTAGTGGTCCTGCCTCTGTCCGCTTCGCTCATGCAGTGCGTACCGGGGTTACTTTTGACCAGCGAGATACCTTCCTTCTCCTAGAAGCTTGATATGACCCGGATCATAGTTGATCCGACCACACCCGTTCCTGCATACAAGTTAGATACGTCTTTCCGACTTACGGCTTAAGTCGGTTGAGACCTAGTTAGGTGGACGGCCCCTGGTCCGGGTTACTCCGTGATTCGGCCTACCTTGAGGTTACTCGGCCAGCATCCGCTTTGGCCTTGCCGAACCTCGGCTAACTCGGCCTTTATACCCCGGCGTGACCCTACCCGGGGGTATACCCCCAACAAGAAAACTTACCCCTTTTATCGTGTTTGGCGAGCAGCGCACTATGCTTTGTGCGCAGCATCTTGTGAGTATCAAGGAGACGTTGAACTTCAGCGCTCCGACGATTGGTGGTCACCTGAAAGAGCAAAAATGGACAACTTAGTCTTGTGCATATTTGAAGTGTAACAAATCCGGGCCAAGTGGAACTTAACCTGGCTCTAGGTGTGTGCATATTCGAAGTGTACAAAATCCGGGCCAAGTGGAACTTAACCTGGCTCTAGGTGTGTGCATATTCAAAGTGTACAAAATCCGGGCCAAGTGGAACTTAACCCAGCTCTAGGTGTGTGCATATTCGAAGTGTACAAAATCCGGGCCAAGTGGAACTTAACCCGGCTCTAGGTGTGTGCATATTCGAAGTGTACAAAATCTAGGCCAAGTGGAACTTAACCCGGCTCTAGGTGTGTGCATATTCGAAGTGTACAAACTCCAGGCCAAGTGGGACTTAACCCGGCTCTAGGTGTGTGCATATTCAAAGTTATGAAGGAGCTACGTTAATTCTCTAAGGAGCATCCGGCCGAGTAACAAGTTACTCCCCCGGAGGCTCGGGGACTAATGGTTATATCACTAATATCTTCTGCATGCTAAAGAAAAGGTGCAATAACGCACCTCCATCATCCGACCTGCAAGGTTGATTGCCTTGGCAGCGGTATTCATCTGGGTAGCAAATTCGGCGGGACCGAACTTCTCCGGGAGATCGTCATTATGCATGAATTCCACCTTGTTCCAGTTGTTCACAAACTCGATCAAGGTCGGAGGATATCGTTCGCCACTGAGCACGTGGGGTGCAACTAGACCCTTAGCATGAGCTTCCCTCCTCTCAACCTGGGCAAGGGCCGGACTGGTGTGCAAAGCAAGTTGCGTATCAGCTAGCTCGGCAGGGGCGTCCTTCGGCGGGGAGTCTTTTTTGGGAGCATGGACGCAAGTGTGCGCTGTCCAGTCTCAAGGGACGTTGCCCTGGCGGCGTCAGGAGCCTTCTTGCCCTTAGGTTGCTGCTGTGAGGCAGAAGTTGCTGCAGCAGGTTTAACCTTGGGAGCTGCCTTGGTGCTTCCCTTGGTGCTGCTGGTGTCTTCTCGCCGAGCCTTGGAAGACTCGGACGAGGCGGAGGGGCTTGGTGCCTTGGTTGTAGCTGCTGGTGCTGGAGCCGAAGATGGTGCTGGTGCTGATTTTCATTTTGGTGGGGGTACTGTGGGTATCTCGGATGAAGCTGTTTGTGGTGGAGCTGAAGTGGTGGTTGCTGCTGCCTCGGTAAAGCCAGTCTCCCCCGCTCCAAGGTTGCCCTCTTCTTGACGAGGTGAGCTAGAACCCGGAGCAGCCGCTGAACCCTCTTGAATGGGGCTCAACAAGCGTGAATCGTCGCCACGAGGGGGACAAGGGCTATGTCGGAGTGGTGAAGCAATATCGGATCCGTTCTGGGGAACCTCTACCGCAGCCCTACCGGATCAAATCATAAATGATGAGAAACTATAACAAAGGAAGAACAAATAAATAGCAAAGGGTGAAGTGGCTTACTCATCCGAGGTCAGAGGCTCTTTGGGCTTCCGAGCCCTCCGGGCTGTGGCCTTGGTTGGAGGCTTGGTGGCAGTCTTGTCCCCGGACTTCTTTCACCTTTTAGCTGGCTGAGAAGTTCCAGAGGAAGATGTTGATGCAGCTCCCCTCTTCTTCTTCGGCGCGACCCCGAACAGGATCACCCACGGCTAGGGGAGGATCTTCATGGATCTGCCCACCGGGGTTAGCTGATGCCGGAAAAGCATAAGAAAGGGGACAACATCAAATGCCTCCATCACCTCAATGTCTGAATCATCCTCATCGTCGGGCTAATCTCTAATGGAAGAGAGTGTACCGGTGGGACGCTTGGTCGCATCTGCCATAGGCAGGAACATCTCCTGATCCGGTTCCTCCTCGTCCGAGGTATCGCGATCGAGCGCCCATTTGAGAGAAGGCTTGGTGCCGTCCTCGATGGTTTGCTGAAGAAACATCTAAGGGAAAGAAAAGGCAACAAGGTTAAACCTACAATAAGGACCGATATGCAATTTAATTCAAAAAGAGTTTGGGGCACGAAACTTACCGCAGGAGGAAGCCTATCTCGGCAAAAATGTTCAATCCCCCACGTCCACTCAGAGGAGAAGTCCTTGTGGGTGGTGAAGAGGGCCTTGACCCGGCGGTAGATCTCAGTGTTTCTTAACTCGAACGAGGAGGTCTGGTTGGGGTCGCGTCCCCAACTCATATGACAGAGCTTATGTGTGCATTTCTGGAGGGGGGAGATCCAGTTGCGAACAAACGTGATCATTGCGTCTTCATTGCGCAATCCCAGATCCTTCAACTCCTAAAACCGCTTGTTGACTTGGTTCGCCAAGACGGTGGGCTTCTTGGGAACCTTGTCCCATAAGTCCGGGTTAGGAGGACCCAGAGTATAGGGGCGCAGCCGGATCAAATCTTCGGAGGTGCTGTTCCGGACGTAGAAGAAGGTCCGGGCCCATCCCTTGCAAGAGTCAAGTCCCGTGACTCGGGGGAAGATGGACTGTTTTCAGGGAGAGATAGACGCAGCGTCGAACTGCGTAAGCTGTTTGTCCTCCGGATTAAGATCAATGTTCGGAATCACGTTTCGGCGAAGGCCAAAGAACCGGATCCAGAGGTCCTTTGTGGGCCATATTCCGGTGTAACCTTCGATGGTGGAGGCAAAGGCGGAGAGAGATGTGATGGCATTAGCCAGAAGGTGGTGCGACTGAAGCTCATATGTATTTAGCCAGTCATGGAAGAAATCACTACCTGGAAGACCAAATCCGCGTTGGAAGTGAGATAGGAACACCACATACTCACCCAGATTGGGTGAGGGGGCAAGCTCGGCGGAAGCAAGGCGAGCGGCGACACCCTTCGGGATACGCCTGGTGCGATAGAGCCAATCCAGGTCGTCCTAGCAGACCCAGGATCCAGCCCACGCGCCACGGTCGGTGTTCGCCGCGTCTTCCTCCATCTCCTCCTTCTCGACGGTGAGCTCCTCCTCGGTCATCTCTAGATCACTATCCTCACTAACGCAAGGAGCGGTGGGAGGCGGTGGCCTGGACTGGCGGGGACCCGTGGCGGAGGAGATGCGCAGAGGTGGCGGCGGCGCTGGAGCGCGTGGAAGCAGTACTGCGGCGGCGCTGCTACTCAGATGCGGTGGCAGCGGCGCTGTCGCTGGAGAAGATGAGGAAGAAGCAGAGGCAGAGGGGCGCGGGAGTGGGGAAATGACCCAAGGGGCACGCCCCTCCCCTATTTAACCACTCCCTTAAGGGGGTAGTGGGATCGCATTTTCCAGACGGGCCACACGGTGTGGCCGTGTATGATGTGGATTGGCCAATCAGCGACGAGCCACAGGAAGGACCACAGGGTGCAGCGGATCCTACGACGCGGCATGCACGACGTGACGTGCACCAAAGTAACTTCTGACAATAACTGCGGTGGTTACTATAGCAGGCCCTTAAAATGAGGCAAATTAATGATTAGCCTCCACGTGGGGAAGCGTACGAGAGAAGGAAGAATGACCCGGACGAGTACGAGGTAACCCGACCAACAAGTAAAAACTTGGAATGTGCCAAGGGAAAATAAACCTATGGAATCTGGATTATGAGGTAACTCAGAGAAGGAGCAAGGAGCTCAGTAAGATTGAACCTACTGTGGCCTTAGCGGCTAAGGCAGCTAAGACCGCACCAGCTTCGGGGACTAATGTTGGGGGGATACCCCCGGGTAGGGTCATGCCGGGGTATAAAGGCCTAGTTAGCCGAGGTACGGCAAGGTCAAAGAAAGTGCTGGCCGAGTCACCTCAAGGCAGGCCGGATCACGGAGTAACCTGGACCAGGGGATGTCCACCTAACTTGGTCTCAACCGACTTATGTCATATGTCGGTAAGATGTATCTAACTTGTATGCAGGAACAGGTGTTGCCGGATCAACTATGCAGGATCCGGGTCATATCAAGCTTGTAAGAGAAGGAAGGTATCTCGCTGGTCAAAGGTGACCACTGTACGCAGAGCGTGAGCGAAGCGGACAGAGGCAGGACCACCGAGGCATGGCCGACAAAGGTGACGATGCCTATGTCGGATGATGCAGGCGCCACAGAGGCTCACGTAGCCTCTGCGTGGATGACACGGGGGAAAAGTGACCCAGTCGACTTACTATTTTGGGAAGAGGCATATTCCAGGGAATATGCCTCCATGTATGCCCTAAGTAGAGACCTAGCCACCCCTATATAAGGAGGTCTAGGGCCTCTGTAGAAGGGGTTGGTCTCTAGGGGATTACTCTTGACTGAGTTGTCTCCTAGAGAGTTGTGTTTTGCTAGTAGTGAGAGTAAGAGATTTCTTCTTCCTCCTCTCCCTAATACAGCTCAAGGAGCACTTGTAAACCTTGGAAGTGAATCGAATACAAAGCAACTGTGTGTGGAATCACCACACAATCCCTCCCTGGATTCCCCTAGTGCATTTAGTCCCCACCTTTAGCCTATCCATGGCATCTGTCGTGACACCACCACGACACTGGAGGATGATGCCATGGACTTCTACACCGATGATGATGACTCCGACTTCATCGATGATGTGTAGATGCACTAGAGCAATATCGTAGGAGTGAGGAGTATCGGTCCCATTGTATCTTAGCTTCCAGAATGGTTCTTAAAACCATCTATTTTCCTTTGATGTTGTGGTGTGTGTGTGTTTGTATCGTGTGCTTTGCTTAAATGAATGAAAAGAAGTTACTTGCAAAACCTGAGTCAAAATCAAAGTTTTAAGGTTTGAAACCAAAACCATGAACCTTAGAACTTTCCCTCTTACCCCATTATCTATCTCAATCTACAGATGACTTGTGGAAACCAAGGGGGGAGCAGCTCATCGCAAGATCCAATGCTACAGATTCTGCAGACGCTCATTGCAAACCGTGAAGCTAGTAGGGCAGAGCGCCAAGCTAATCTAGCAACCCTGTAGCAGATCGCCCAGATGGATCACAACAATCAGAACCATGGAAATCAGGATCATCATGGATCCAAACTCAAAAACTTCCAGAATACCAATCCCCTAATCTTTAGCAAGTCTGAAGACCCACTAGATGCTGATGACTGGTTGCAGACAATGGAGAACAACTTAGAAGTAGCTGGAGTGGATGCAAACGAGAAGGTTCTTTTTGCCACCCACTATTTGGCAGGAGATGCAAGAGCATGGTGGAACAGCACCCGCAAAATGAACCATGGTCAAGTGATGACATGGGAATCCTTCAAGATCAAGTTCAGCCGCACGCACATGCCGCAGGGTCTAGTCACTAGAATGAGAGATGAATTCAGAGAGTTAAAGCAAGGCAGAATGACTGTAGTGGAGTACCGTGACAGATTATTGTCCCTCGCCAGGTATGGACCTGATGAGATCAACATGGAGGCCAAGAAGAAGGAGAGATTCCTGAACGGACTACATGATGAGATGTAGACGGTTCTCGTCAACATTCGTTTCGAGGATCTCGAAGAGCTAGTCGACTCTGCCATTCAGATGGAAGGGAAGATCAATCAAGCGAACGACAACCGCAAACATCGTATGATGCACCAAGCTAGATCCAGCAACCACCCAAAGTAGCGCCCCAACCCGTCTGCCGGATATGCCCCGCGGAACAATCGACCCCCAATGTTTCGCCCAAGTTACCCCAACTGTAGCAGAGGAAATGTGAAGTCCGGAGGAAACAACAATCACCTCATCAACTCCAGCAATTTCAACCGTGCACTTCCCAACAACAACAACAACAACAATACTGCACCTAGAATTGGAAGCAATGCTGTGCCCGTGGCAGCAAAAGACAAGTCTCAGATTACTTGTTTCGAGTGTGGATTGAAGGGTCACTACTCAAATGAGTGCCCCAAGAAGATTGTCGCCACTGCCAATGTGAATGCCCCAGCTCAACAGCAGCGTCGTGTTCAACCCGGACGAAGATTCGCCCCAGGGAACCCTCACAACCGCAACGGCCGTCTCTTCCACATGAACGCCGAAGAAGCCCAATAAGCGCCAGATGTAGTGCTGGGTATGTTTTCTGTCAACTCAGTTTTAGCAAGAGTGTTGTTTGATTCTGGAGCATCGCACTCATTTGTCACCGAAGAATTTGCATGCACTAGTAAGATTCACCCAACCAACTTGAAGCATGTCATGATAGTTCAAATCCCCGGTTCAACTACAAAAGCTAGAAAAATTTGCAAAGTTGTGCCTATCAGAATACATGGGATAGATTTTTACGCCAATCTAATAGTACTTGGGACCAAAGGTTTGGAAGTAGTACTAGGGATTGATTGGATGTCAAAGAATAAAGGATTGATTGACTGTGCCAAGAAAGCCATCACCATGACCAGTAGCTCTAGAGTCTCAGTAGAGTATATATCTGAAACCTTGCCCCGTCAATTCAAGTGCAACAGGAGTCTAGCCCTACCCACCATAGACCAAGTCAGAGTAGTCTGTGAATACCCCGACGTATTCCCAGATGAATTGCCAGGTATTCCCCCGGATAGGGATATTGAGTTCATTATCGAACTAATCCCTGGAACCGGACCCATAGCCCAGAGACCCTATAGCATGAACGCCTGAGAGTTAGTGGAATTGAAGAAGCAGTTGGATGCTATGTTGGCAATAGGCTTGATTCAACCAAGCGCATCGCCATGGAGATCGCCAGTGTTATTCGTCGACAAGAAAGATGGAGGCAACCGTTTGTGCACAAATTACAGGAAGCTGAATGACATCACAATCAAGAACAAGTACCCATTGCCAAAGATAGAGGATCTATTTGATTAGTTAACTAGTGCCAATGTGTTCTCTAAGATTGATCTTAGGACTGGTTATCACCAACTTAAGATTCATGCATGGATATTCCAAAGACTGCCTTTACTACTCGTTATGGATTATACGAGTATACGGTCATGTCTTTTGGATTAACCAATGCTCCCGCTTATTTCATGAATCTCATGAATAAGATCTTTATGAATTTTCTAGATAAGTTTGTCGTTGTGTTTATCGACGATATCCTTATCTACTCCAAGTCAGAGGAAGACCATGAGCAATGATGGGGATATGCCAAATGGGTTATGCCCAGCAGAACGTTCCGATTAGGCCAAAAGGTTTCATGAATGGGCCTGCAGGACGGCGACCGGAATGCAACTAACGGGAAGGCCCGGCGACTAGAGACTGGAGGCCCAGGAGCGTACCATAAGCCAAGTTGGATTAGGTCAAATCCATATCTTGTTCGGTGGTAGCTTGTAAACCCTAGCGAGCTGCCTCATATATAAACCTCCCTAGGGTATCCTGAGACTTACGTTCCATCATACACCCCTTCAAGCGACTCACTGCTTAGACGCCGAGCTCTCGCCCCTTCTAACTCGCTCTCCAATAATCTAATCTAGCAGGAGTAGGTCATTACCCTCCGGGGGGCGAACCTGGATAAATCCATGTGCATCCGCCCCCATCTCGCACCGCGGATGGCCGCCCGCTCTCGCCCCCGATTCAATCAATCGCTGCCTGCTGTAGCGACTGCAGTGGCCATTTCCACGACAGTGGCGCCCACCGTGGGGCATAGCAGGACTAGCCTGAGTTCTGCGGCGAGACCATATTCACTGATCGACCGACCACTCGCCACCGGCCGCATGATCGCCATAGGCGGGGTCTTACAGATCCTGCCCAGCAGCTACATCCCGGCGTCACGCCCGGTCACTCACGGTGCGGTGATTCCGGTCGGCTCCATCAACCTCTTCGTCGGCTTCACCGGCGTGGTCGACCTAGCAGCGACGGTGATTATTGGCGGATCACCGCCGCACCACGATCTGCTCTCGGAGGAGCAGGTCCGCTCCATCAGGAGCCTCGTCACCGAGTATGACTCGGCCGCCAGCAACGCAGCCGAGACCAACGCCGCCACATACGATGAGGCCCTAAATGATGACGCCGACTCCGCGACCCCTGCATCGGTTGACGGATCTATCACCGTGGCATCACGAGAGGACTCCATCACGCGAGTCTCCAACCCGGAGGATTTCGAGGACTCCTCCATCCTCGGGATCTTTGACTCCGATTCCGGCTCGAAGTCGCCTGAAGACTTTCGCGCCAGATCCAATCGCTTTAACGCGGTATATATGGTGAGCAGCATAGCCACCCCACCAGATCTGTTCTCCACGCCAATCCTGCTGACCGCCATGGCCACAGGGGTGGAGGAGGCCCGCCTGCGACTCGCGGAGGCGCAGCGCAATGAGCTCGCCGAGCGTGAGAAATATCGCCTCGAGCGGGAAACGGCGCGGGAGCTATCACTCTATCACCAACGCCGCATCAGGACCCGCCTGAACTCCAACGTCCAGGGCCGCGTCCTGAACTTCAACGACGAAAGCGACCCCGCACGCGCGGCCAAGCGCGAATACTGTAAGAACGCACACCAGGTGGAAGCAACAGACCACCACCCGGTGCACCGGCGACCGGAGCCCCTCCACCACCCATTGGCCGCGTGCCCCCGTTGGACCAGCCGCGGATCATCATCTCGCCACAAGCCCATGATGCCAACGGACTCCCACTCTACTCCACCCCGATGGAAAACATTGTCGCAGACGACGCCACGGTCGCCAACGTCGACGTCCAGGGAGATGGCGCGCTGCAGATCCAGTATGCCAAGGCCCTACTCACCAGGGCCGTCGAGCAACAAGCTACAGGAGTCAACCCGCGGGGGCGGATGTATTCCCGCTCCTCAGCAAGCAGGGCGGCCTCGAGTGGCCACCCCACCATCGCCAACGCCGTGACCTTCCCACCACCACAGCCACTGGTGAACCAGCCGTGGGCCGCCAACCCCGCACTCTCCACCAACGAACCGCGACCAGTGAACAACATGGTCACCGCCAACGGGCAGCCCATCAACGCCCGCACGCACATCATCGACAACCAAGACTGGCGGGCACGCCAGCCCAACGACTTGAGGCACACCCTCAGTAATCGCGGGGACCCCGAACCGAGGGGCTCGCTCAGCCGAGTCGGCCCCCAGTGCTTTGGCCCTATGATCAGAGGGGAAAAGTACCCCGCCAACTTCAAGGCGCCCAAAGAGATTGAAAAGTACGATCCAACGTACAACCCAACAATGTGGCTAAACACGTACCCACCCGGATTTTTAATCCCAGATGCCTGTTATGTCATTCATCGCAATCCCAGGATTACCATTTTTGCGAGACATAACAAATTGGATATCACAGTACATCATCCATTACAAACCATAAATAAGGTCTTACACAAATAAGGATCTCATGATCCGGTCTTAATACAACAAGCAGCGGAATAAATAATAAGTGTAGCGGTGGGGTCCATCTTCAGGGGCACATGCAATGCTGACGAAGGCAGATAGTCCTAGTTATCAGAGCCGTCCTACTGGCCATCATCTTGGTAGTCTCCTTCATAGTCTGGCCATAGGAATATCCAGGGACAAAAGCCATGAGTACTCTTTAAGTACTCGCAAACTACCACTAACAAGTAAGATAGTGCTACGGGGAAATGCTAACTCTATGTTTATTTGTAAAGTTAAGTTTGAAACCTAAGCTGAGTTCAGAAACCAAAGAAAGATAAAGTAAAGTTCTAGAATTACTTAAGTTGGGATGCTAATGTCATAGTCACAACCCTGTTGTGGTCAAGTCAAGATTCATATTTCATAAGTCCTTTTGAAAATATCTGACAACAAAACAGTATGGCCACTCCAACTGTCCATAACCGCGGACGTGGCTATTCGAATAGTTTGACACTCTCCAACGGTGGTACACTTTCACCACAAGATTCGATACATCTGTCAGGGATAACCCTGAATAATCATACTTAGTATGCAGATAATCAAACATAACCTTTCCTTTACACACTCTAGTATAAGCACCTCTCCTATGAGTATGGCCTCCCAACCATGACCATCTGTCATCTTGGGCACTGCATAGGTGGACAACATCAAGAGGTAGCCTCGGCTCAAACCTCTCCCGCGAGGGAACTAATACTAATGCATATAAACTTCCGTCTAAGCCTTACCCAATTCAGGTATTGTGGTTGTACGGTTAAATTGGAATGGTATCGCATCCGAATCCAACCATCAGTTTTGTAAAAGGGTTAAGGCTCATGCCTCAACATTTTCATCATCATAAACCATTTGTGTTTCTCAACACATGTCCATCTCAATAGAATGACTCATCATTCTAAGGTTTTCATAATTCATTTTCACCAAGTGTTCCCATCTAAAGTGACTCAAGTTTTGATTTAGCTCTAAGCTACTAAGTTAAGAGTGTTCACTAAGGTGGGATGCTAATCTCAATCTCATGCCACAGAATGACATCTAAGGTTATATAGATAGGTCGAGTTTTATACTTTTTATGATACCTTCAAACAAGTAAGGGACTTTGTAAAGTAAAGGAAAGTAAAGCTTGGAATTAAAACTTGGAATAGGTATAAGTCTAAAATGGTATAACAAAAGCATGCCTAATGCCTTTGCTTAGGTTATCTAGCTTGCAAGGGTTAGCTTGCATTGTTAATGATGGCTTGCTAGTATAATACTTGCAATGTGAGTAGATCGTTTTGTTCTTGAGGACATGGGAGAAGTCTTGTTGTTAGTAGTGGAGTTGCCTATACATGGAACTGCCGAAGTGTCTTAACGATGTCCAGAAGTTCATAGGTTGCCTGGCCTCGTTAAATCGGTTTGTATGTCGGTTGGGAGAAAAGGCTTTGCCTCTTTACCAACTCATGAAAAAGTCGGATAAGTTCATTTGGACACCACAGGCCAATGAAGCCTTTGCCCACCTAAAGAAAATGTTAGCCACGGCACCAGTGCTAGCCTCACCACTATCAAAGGAGCCAATGTTACTCTATATAGCCGCAACCAACCGAGTTGTAAGTGTAGTGATAGTGGTGGAGCGAGATGAGGAAGGTAAGTCGGTGCAAAGGCCGGTGTATTATTTGAGTGAAGTGTTGTCAACCTCAAAGTAGAAGTACCCACATTATCAAAAAGTGGCATATGGCGTGTACATGGCCGCCAAGAAACTGAAGCACTACTTTGAGGAGCATCCCATCCGGGTCATATGTGAGGCCCCTATATCCGAGATAATGAGTAACAAGGATGCAAGCGGCAGAATTGCAAAATGGGCAATTGAGCTAGCTCCTTATGCTCCGCAATATGACAGGCGAGAAGCCATCAAATCTCAAGCTGTGGCGGACTTTTTCGTGGACTAGGCCGAGGTGTAGTACGAACCACCACTGCCGGATCCGAACTATTGGCGAATGCACTTCGACGGATCAAAAACCAAAACCGGGCTAGGTGCCAGAGTGGTACTCACGTCGCCGAAGAAGGACCAGTTGAAATATGTGCTACAGATCCACTTCACCGCATCAAACAATGTCGCTGAGTATGAAGCACTTGTGCATGGGCACAAGGTAGCAAAAGAAATTGGTATACGTCGGATCATCTGCTTTGGCGACTCGGATTTGGTGGTGCAACAAGTGTCCGGAGTGTGGGACGCTCTTGATCAAAACATGGCACTATACAAATTTCATGTGTAGAAGATTTCTGGTTACTTTGAGGGATGCGAATTTCATCATGTACTCCAGGTGGAAAATGAGGCTGCCGACATGCTGTCAAAGCTCGGGTCAACCAGACAAGAAATTCCACTGGGTGTAGCATTAGAGCACCTCAAGAAACCATCCATCAGGCCATCCCCGGAATCCGAGTCAATCTACGTCCCGGAGCACACAGAATCCGGAGCTGTGCCCATGGACGTTGACACGGCAAGTGGTGCGCAAAACCCGGGGACTGCTTCGGCAAACCCGGGGACTACTTCGCAAGACCCGGGGACTGCTCAGCATGATCCGGTTGAAGTTATGCCGGTGGATCAGATGGAGATAGACGAGGACGTGTTCCCCGTGCGGCCAATACCGGCTTGGGCATTGCCTATATTTCAATTCCTAAAGGATGGAATGTTACCCACTCAGGAGGTGCTGTCCAGGCAAACACAGAGGAGGGCAAAGGCCTACACGATCATCAATTCCGAGCTATACAAAAGAAGTGTGACCAATGTCCTTCAGCGGTGTGTTGACCCGGAAGAAGGGCTTGAAATCATCCGAGATATACATCAGGGGAATGCGGGCATCACGCCTCATCCCGAGCCTTGGTAGGAAAAGCTTTCCGACACGGATTCTACTGGCCAAACGCCTTAGAACAAGCAGAAGATTTGGTGAGAAAATGTAATGGTTGTCAGAGGTACGCTACCAAGGTACATATGCCAATGTCGGAACTCAAGACCATCCCAATCACTTGGCCATTTGCCGTATGGTGCTTGGATATGGTTGGCCCGTTCAAACCAGCAAGGGGAAATATGACTCACATTCTGGTAATGGTGGACAAGTTTACGAAGTGGATTGAGGTAAAGCCTATAAGAAAATGCGATGGAGCTACGGCCGTAATGTTTCTCAAAGATATCATCTTGAGGTACGGTTATCCACACAGTATCATAACTGATAATGGCACAAATTTTGCGGAAGGAGCATTTGCTCGTTTCTGCCGAGATAAGAGGATCCGGCTTGACGTAGCTTCGGTAGCCCACCCCGCATCGAACGGGCAAGTGGAGAGATCCAATGGATTAGTATTATCCGGGATAAAACCCCGGCTCATTGAGCCGCTGCAAAGATCAGCGGGGTGCTGGATAGTAGAACTACCAGCGGTACTGTGGAGTTTAAGAACAACTCTGAATCGATCAACAGGCTATACGCTGTTTTTTCTGATATATGGGGCAGAAGCTGTATTACCAGCCGACATAGAGCATGATTCGCCTAGGGTCACCCAATACACAGAAGCCGAAGTGCAAGAAGCCCGGCAAAATGATGTTGATCTGCTGGAAGAAGCGAGAGAACTGGCATTGTCCATATCCGCCATACATCAGCAAAATCTCCGACACTATCATAGCCGGAAAGTGTGCCCACGGGTGTTCCGGGAAGGCGATCTGGTGCTCCGGTTGGTACAACGTACTACTGGAATGCATAAATTATCCCCCCCATGGGAAGGGTCGTTCATCGTGAGCAAAGCATTGCACAATGATTCTTACTATCTTATAGATGCAAAGCCACATGAAAAGAACAAGGCGGACAGGTCTGGAGAGGAATCCAAGCGACCATGGAATATAGCTCTACTTCGGCCTTTCTACACCTAGCTAAGAAGTGTGTGTATCCGGGTTATCTCATATGTCGGTATGCATGTCGGCAATGAGCTTATCAATGAAATGTTGGCACCTCGAGCAGTAACTTGGGGACTGCCTTAACAATGTTTGTTATTTTCTATGCGTCAACTGGAGTAAGTTATTCTACTTAACTCGGATTAGTAGTGTGTGAGAACCAAAAACCCAACTCTTCGACTTGCTGCTGTCCAACAAGAATTGGCTTCATGGCAAGCAAGAGAACAAGTTTGGAATTGCATAGCACATGAAAAACGACTAAGGAAAAGAATTTATTCGAGCTGACGTTTATGTTTCGGACTAACCTCGTATTGATTTTCAAATTGTTGTACAGTTTTAATTTTGAGCTAAGTCTAAAAGTTTCCCAGTATTGTTAAGACAATTTTTCAAGCTCGGATTCGTAAGTTGTAAAACCGAATCAAGGTAGACACGATCTGTGCCAAAAGATTGAACGAACAAGAAAAAGAAACTCGGGGACTACGCCCAAGTTAATCCGGCATAAGTACTCAGTAGCAAAATATCACATGTGTTTGGAATACAATTCCACCCGGCATATCGGGGATCTCATAAATTTTCAAGTGTTTTTTCTTAAGGAGCAGCGGGAGGAAGTTCGGCATCATCGTCGCCCTCTTCGATATCCGAGGCAGTGTCCTCTTCGTCTTCACCCGAATCATCTTCAACGTTTTCAACTTCCTCTTCGCCTGCGACTTCTAGGAAGCTCGGACCCTCAGTCCATTCATGAATGGGGGCATATTCGATGAGGCTGTGGGCGCAAGCCTGGCGCCGAGCTACCCACTCCGGGTCATCCGTCCATTTGGATCCGGTGTGCAGGCGTGTGAGGAGGCTGAGATCTATCTTCTCATACCACGTCAAAATGTGGTGAAGGATGGTATCGGCTGCAGCACGTTCAGCGGACTCTCGCCAGAGGTCGAGCTGGGTCTCGATTTCCGAAAGTTTTTCAGCGAGCTGTGTCACTCTCTCCGGAGCATCATCTGCGGGCCAGAAGGCGTTGAAGACTCGGACTGCAACATCGAGGAGGTCCCTGCCGTAGTTCTTGATGATTTTCACGCGAGATGACAGGCTGACCAACAGGTCCTCAATGTCAAAGGGAATGCTCTCACCCTCAGGAGCGACCGGAGTACCCCTTTCTCGGCGGAAATTGGCGACAGCAGCACTGGCAATAGCAGTACCCTCTGGAAAGTGGCCTGGGAAACAAGGCAAAAGACAAGGTTGAGAAAACAAGGCATATGAAGTAACCCGGAGAAATAAGGCGGATAAAGGAAAAGAAATTACGTGAGATGTGACTATGAATCCGGGTCAATTCCTTGGTGCAAGCTTCACGCCTCTTCCGAAGCTGCTCGAGCTCAGCATTTGCCGACTCAAGTTTGACCTCGGCTTCCTGAAGAAGCTCATGGTCCTTAGCATTTTGGAGTTTGAGGCGCTCGCGTTCTTCGGTGTAGTCCTTGCCAGCCTTTTTTAGCTTGTTTTGGTGCCGCGCCTTCATTTTAGCTATCTCATCGTCTTTGGTCCGGAGGAGGGCGAGCTCATCATCTTTCTTCTTCAGCTCGGCTTGGTGCTGTCCTGCTTGTTCGTGAAAATGCAGCATCATGTCAGGCACATGCAAACTTTCTTCAAGCAATGCTGAAATAGTGCATTGGCCCGGCAGTGCCGGAGAATGAATGTTTGCCGAGCCAGGGAGGAAAGCCGATGGGAACCACGGTAAAGACAGACAAGAAGGACGTACCCTTGATCTGCTCCAAGTTCTTCCGCATTATCTTGTTTTCAGCTTCCACCCCAGCTGCGGAAACCGAACAATCAGATTAGTTCGGCAAACAAAGTTGAAGAAAATTGAGGAAAGGATGAGAAAGAAATTTACCCCTTTTTTCGTACTCCGCGATGAGTGCAGCCTGTTTCGTGCGAATATTCTTGTGCGTATCCAGCAAGCGTTGGAATTCAGCACTTCGGCGGTTGGTGGTCACCTAAAAAAGAGACAGAAACTTAAGTCAGCCCAGTGCATATTCGAAGTGTACTAAAATCCGGGCCAAGTGGAACTTAACCCGGCTCTAGGTGTGTGCATGTTCGAAGTGTACTAAAATCCGGGCCAAGTGGAACTTAACCCGGCTCTAGGTGTGTGCATATTCGAAGTGTACTAAAATCCGGGCCAAGTGGAACTTAACCCGGCTCTAGGTGTGTGCATATTCGAAGTGTACTAAAATCCGGGCCAAGTGGAACTTAACCCGGGCCAAGTGGAACTTAACCCGGCTCTAGGTGTGTGCATATTCGAAGTTATCATGGAGCTACGTTAGTTCTATAAAAGAGCATCCGGCCGAGTAACAAGTTACTCCCCCGGAGGCTCGGGGACTAATGGTTATTATCTAAAATTTGCAAAGGAGAAACGACGTACCTCCATCATTCATCCAACGAGGTTAATGGCCTTGGCGGCGGTATTCATCTTAGCGGAAAACTCGGCGGGGCCGAACTTTTCCGGGAGATCAGATTCCTGGACTACCTCTGCCTTATTCCAGTTCATGACAAATTCCATCAGGCTCGGAGGATACCGTTCACCCGTGGGCATATGGGGCGTCACCAAGCCTTTTGCATGTGCTTCCTTCCTCTCCACCAAGGTAAGGGCGGGGCTGGTGTGCAAAACCAACTGCTGGGCTTCGGTTGGCTCAGCAGGCGCGTCCTTTGCCGCAGGTGTTTTCTTAGGAAGCATCGAAATGAGGGTACGTTGCCCAGGCTCGGCAGCACTGGGCTTGGCAGCGTCTTGAATCTTCTTGCCCTTGGTTTGCTGGGAAGAAGAAGCCGTAGCAGTGGTTTTCAGAGATTGAGAAGATTCGGAAGATGCAGAGGAACTGGGCGCTGGTGCTCTCGTTGCTGGACTTGGCGCTGATGTTTTCGCAGCCGGAGTGGGTGCTGATGCCGGAGTTGGAGATGGTTCTGGTTTGGCTGCTGGTACTGGAACGGATGCTGGAGTCGAGGTAGCCTTAGTGGCTGCTGGTTGTGACGTTGCCAAGGTGGTGGGTGCCGTAGCTCCGGCCGGGCCGGTTCCCTCCGCTCCAGGATGACCCGGAGCGGCCGTAGAGCCCTCCGGAATAGGGCTCAGCGGACGTGACTCGTCGTCACGACGAGGTGAAGGGCTAGGCCGGAGAGGTGAAGAGATGCTGGATCCACTTTGAGGGACCTCCACCGGAGCACTGTGAAATCAAACAACGTCAGAAGAAAAAATTACGACGAAGTAAGAAGAACGAGTTACAGAAGAAAGAAGGACTTACGCATCCGAGGTTTCGGCTGCTTTGGGTTTCCAAGCCCTTCATGTTGGGGCCTTGTCTGCTGGTTTGGGGGCAGTCTTGTCCCCGGACTTCTTTCGCCTTTTAATGGGCTGAGATGGTCCGGAGGAAGAACTCGAAGAAGCCCCACGTTTCTTCTTCATGGCCACCGGAACAGGCTCGCCCGTAGCGAGAGGGGGATCCTCGTGAATATGACCGCTGGGGTGAGCTGATGGCGGAAAAGCAAAATAAAGGGGGACAGCCTCAAAAAGTTCAATCACCTCGATTTTCGAGTCATCTTCATCATCGGGCCAGTCTCTAATAGAAGAGGATTTACCTGTGGGTCGTTTCGTGGTGTCGGTCATAGGGAGGAACATCTCCTGGTCCGGCTCTTCCTCATCCGGAGTTTCCCGGTCCGGCGCCCACTTGAGGGACGGATCGGTGCCGTCCTCAAGGGTCTGCTGAAGGAATTGCTGAGGAAAAGAGCGAACAAAAGAGTCAAAAATTGCAACAATAACTGACATGTAATTAATCCGGGTTAAGTTTGCAGCATGAAACTTACCGTGGGAGGAAGCCGGTCACGGCAGAAATGCTCAATCCCCCAAGACCAATCAGTGGAAAAGTCCTTATGAGTGGTGAAGAGAGCCTTCACCCGGTGATAAATCTCCGAGTTGGTCAACTCGAAGGATGAGGTCCGGTTAGGATCGCGGCCGTAGCTCATGTGGCACACCTTGTGGGTGCGCTTCTGAATGGGTGAGATTCGGTTACGCACAAAGGTGATCATGGCGTCCTCGTTGCATAGCCCGAGCCCCTTCAGTTCCGCGAACCTTTTGCTCACTTGGTTGGCCAAGGCTGTGGGCTTCTTGGGGATCACATCCCAAAGGTCCGGGTTAGGTGGACCCGGAGTGTAGGGAAGCAACCGGATCAAATCTTCGGTGCCCGTGTTCTGGACATAGAAGAAGGTCCGGGCCCATCCTTTGCAGGACTCTAGCCCGGTGACCCGGGGAAAAACCAAAAATCGCTGGGGTGAAATGGAGGCCGCTCCAAATTGAGTGAGCCGCTTGTCCTTCGGATCAGCGTGGATGTTGGGAATGACGTTGCGACGAAGGCCAAAGAACCGGATCCACAACTCTTTCGTGGGCCATAGTCCGGCGTAGCCTTCGATCATAGAAGCAAAGGCACAAAGAGAGGTGATGGCGTTGGCTGGAAGGTGGTGTGGTTGGAGTTGGTACGCACCGAGCCAGTCCTGGAAAAAATCACTCACCGGCAAGCCGAAGCCACGTTGGAAATGGGACAGAAATACGACGAACTCACCCGGATTGGGTGAGGGGGCCAATTCGTTGGAAGGAAGACACACGGCGATGCCGGCCGGGATGCGTCCGGTCCGGTAGAGCCAGTCCAGGTCATCCTGGTAGACCCAGGAGCCGGCCCACGCGCCGCGGTCCGCCACCGCGGCGTCTTCTTCCATCTCCTACTCAACAACAATGAGTTCCTCTTCAGTCATCTGGTCCTCGAAGCCCTCGCTAGCACTGGAGGCGGCGGGGGACAGTGGCCGAGACTGGCGCGGACCCGTGGCGAGAAATTCTTGTCGCGGTGGCGGCGGCGCGGAGGTATGACGGAGAAGCACGGCGGCGACGCTGCTATTTGGCGATTCTGGTGGCGGCGCGGTCGCAGGGAAGAGGAAGAAGAATGGTAGCAGCAGAGGGGTGCGGAGGGGGAAAAATCCTAAGGGACGCACCCCTCCGCTATTTAACCACTCCCGTCAGGGATGAGTGGGATCGCACCCTGTGGACCCGCCACACGCTGTGGCCGTGTATCACCCGTCCGGGCCAATCAGTGAGGAGCCACACGGAGGGCCACAGGGCGGAGAGAGTCCTGTGACGTGACGCGCTGATGCGGTAAATGAGGAGGCAGGCGTGACGTGACCCGCGCACAGTGATAACTGACAATTACTGCGGCGATTACTGTACCGTCCCTTAAAATAAGACGACAAAATGATTACCCTTCACATGGGTTAGCGTACAAGAGAAGGAAGCAAGACCCGGATGGAACTGTGGTAACCCGGCCGGCAAGTGAAAACTTGAAATGTGCGAAGGGAACGTAAATCCAAGCAGTCCGGGGTACAGAGGTAACTCGGCAACAACGACCGAGGCACAAAATTGAACCTGGTATGGCCTTAGCGGCCAAGGCAGCTAAGACCGCACCAGCTTCGGGGACTAATGTTGGGGGGATACCCCCGGGTAGGGTCACGCCGGGGTATAAAGGCCGAGTTAGCCGAGGTTCAGCAAGGCCAAAGAAGATGCTGGCCGGGTCACCTCAAGGCAGGCCGAATCACGGGGTAATCCGGACCTGGGGGCGTTTGCCTAACTAGGTCTCATCCGACTTAAGCAGTAAGTCGGAAGTGAATGTTTTACATGTATACATGAACGGGTGTGGCCGGATGAACCCTCATCCGGGTCATAGCAAGCTTCTAGGAGAAGGAAGGAATCTCGCTGGTCAAAAGGAGCCCCGGTACGCACTGCCTGAGCAAAGCGAGCAAGGACAGGACCACCGGGGCATGGCCGACAAGCGTGACGATGCCCGTGTCGGCTGACGAGGGCGCCGTTAGAGGCTCACGTAGCTAAAGCATGTGTGACGCGGGGGAAAAAGCACGCCGGTCGGCTTACCACTTTGGGAGGAGGCATATTCTTAGGAATATGCCTCCACGTATGCCCTAGGCAGAAACCGAGCCTCCCATATAAAAGGGGGGCTAGGGCTTCTGTTGAAGTGGTTGGTCTCTCGACGATTCAGTTTTGGGCTAGGGTTTCAGGTGAGATCTGTGGGTGAGAGTACGAGAGCTCCTTCTTCCTCCTCTCGCCAATACAGCTCTAGGAGCACTTGTAACCTTGGAAGCAAATCAATACAAACTTCTGTGTGGAGAATCACTTCACTATCCCTCCCTGGATTCCCCTAGCGTGTATTAGTCCCCACCTTTAGCCTATACATGGCATCTGCCGTGACACCACCACGACAGATTCAATAGATTGTTATTTAAGTTGTGGTGTACTTCTTCTAGTGGTCTCCTGTGAACGTCGACTACATGACACTTCACCTATATGGGCCTAGGGGAATGCATTGTGTATTTGGCTACTAATCGTAGGGGTTGCCAGAGTGACAGAAACCTGAACCCCCGTTAGGAAACCATTGCACAAGGGACGTAAGGGTCTTAGAGTTTAAACCTGCGGTTAGGTTTCTACCTTAATTACTTTCTTGTACTTACGGATGTTTGCAAGGGGTATAATCACAAGTATGTATTAGTCTTGGATGGGGCGGTACATTAGCACAGGTTCACCCACACAACACTTACCAAGCTAAAGAAGATTAATCGACTATATGAAGCGAAAGCACTTGACAGGCTTCCCATGTGTCCTTGAGAACGTTTGGTCATCTATAGAAATACAATCGGCTTGTCCTTTGCTAAATAAAGGATTGGGCCACTTGCTGCATTTATTCCTACTGTCTTTTATTTACTCGTACTTTGTTTACTTGCTTTATCGAAAACCCCTAAAAATCTGTTTGCTAAGTATTTACAGAGAATTCCTGATCCATACCACTAGCCAGCACCTTCTGCTCCTCGTTGGGTTCGACACTCTTACTTATTGAAAATACTACGATACACCCCCTATACTTGTGGGTCATCAAGACTATTTTCGGGTGCCGTTGCCGGGGAGTGAAGTGCTATTGGAGAGTGGAACTGGTAAAGGAAACTTCTACTGTGAGTATTGTTTACTTCTGCTAGCTGCTTTATTTTTGTTATGGATAATTCGCTGAGTTTCTTATTTGGTAATGCTGCTACCACTGCTAAGGTAGTAGATAAGCCACCACCTGCTGAGAAAGATGTTTTCAAAATACCTACAAGAATTATTGATCGTGTTATGGATAACTACTATGTTGGGGATGGAACTTTCCATCCCGGTGATCACTTGCTCTTTATACATGAATTATGCGGGTTGTTCAAGTGTGCAGGTATTACTACAGATCAAGTTAAGAAGAAGTTATTCTCATTATCACTGAAAGGAAGAGCTAAGGACTGGTATAAGCTGCTTAAGAATGGTCAAGCTCTGGAATGGGAGGAAATAGTGCCTCTCTTTTATTCAAAGTTTTATCCTCCTAGTGAGACTCATAAAGATCGGAATCAAATATACAACTTTTGGCCTCTTGATGGAGAGAGTACAGCTCAAGCTTGGGGGAGATTGATGTTACTAATGCTCAAATGTCCCATTCATGAGCTCCCCAACAATATTACTATCAACAACTTTTATGCAAGGCTCCCTCTACATGATAAAGATTTATTGGATACTTCTTGTGCTAGATCATTCACTCGTATGGAAGAAGAAGATAAATGGGACCTTCTAGATCGTATTCAAGACAATGCTGAAGCTTGGGATAATGACAAAGGTAGAAATTCAGGTATAAATTATGATTATGAATGCATTGAATCTTTTATGAGAACTGATGACTTTTGAAATATTAAAAATGCTTATGGTCTAGACTCTCAAGCTATTGCTTCTTATTTTAAGGCTTTTGCTTCCAACATTGAAGTGCCTAAAAAGAAGTGGAATAAGTATCATGAACCTTATAAAGATATTGCTAAGAGTGTTCCTGCAAGAAATACTGAAGTTTATACTGCTAATCATGTTTTACCTAAACCTTATATTGAGAAAATGCCTTTTCCAGTTAAGGTAAAGGAGCATTCTATGATAGCTAGTATGGTTAATGAAAGTACAAGTAAAGCTGTTGAACCTGATAAAAAAATGGTTGATGTACCTATAATAGCAAATGTGAAAGACTTTGTCACTAAGTATGAGGAAGAGGGACACACTATCCTTTGTAAGGATACCTCTAATATTGTTTCACATAGTAGTGTTATGAGAGCTAGTATTCCTGTGTTTTCTGTTAGAATAAGTGATCAGTGCTATGATGGTCCTTGTGATAGCTATATTGTTAAGTTTATACATGATACTGAAAGTTACTATGAAAGAGGGAAAAGTGTTCGTATGCATCTCAATAATATTAAGTTTCCTCGTTTTATGCTGAAAGTTTTTATGTTGAACTTCTTTTGCCTTCTTATGCAAGTTGCCTTTGGTTTCAACAACTTGTTTGTTTACAAAATCCCCTTGCATAGGAAGTGGGTTAGACTTAAATGTGTGTGTTTTTGCTTCTTAATGCTCTCTTTCACTTCCATTCATATCCCTATGAGAGGTTCTTTAAAATTATCACGCCCATCTTAATGGCTATAAAGAAAGAGCTTTACGGGAGACAACCCAACTTGTTTTTGCTTTCAGTTTGTTTTTGTTTCTTTGAGTCTTGGAAGTTATTACTTCGGTAATAACCGCTCCTTATCCGTTTTGTTTGGTTTTTGTGTCAAGATCAACCTCTAATGAGAGAGAAGTAATATTTGGGGAAGTTGCTATCCCGAAACAGATTTTTGTGCTTCACCATAAAATTTCGCGAGAGATCTCTGTATGTCGGATTGAGCTGTAATTATTTGTGCTTCTGCCCCAGGTTATTATTTAACTTTCGTTAGTTTTGCACTTTTCGATTTGAGCAATAAAAGATTTTCTAAAAAATTGATCTTTACCTGCTGGTCTGTTTTGACAGATTTTGCCAATCTTGCATTTGCTTCTTTATTCGATTTCCTTTTTGAATTCTTTTTGGGTTTTCGGAAGGAGTTGCTACAGTAGCTTTTGTTTTGATGGTTTTAAGTTGAAGTTGGACTCAAAAAGTTTTATCGCTTCACGTATACTAATGTTGCTAATGAGAATTGTGTGAAGTTTTGTGTGAAAGAAATTTCCAGGAAGTGGAGACAATGGTGTAATAAGGAAGAGAAGGGTTTTATGACTCAAGTAATAAGTATATGAAGATGAAGATATTGATGATTCAAATGGTGACTCCAGAAGGATCCACTAAATACCAAATTCAGAGACCTGCAGAGTCCGTGTTCAAATAGGTAACAATTCTGGTAAGAAAAGATCCGCGAAAATACAATCCAACTATATTTTTGCAGTTTTCAGGCAATAAGGAAATCTACGAAGCGAAAAAATGGACAGAAACGGAGCCAGGGTGGCTCACACCACCCTGTGGCACGGGCCCACCCCTGGCCGCGCCACCAGGTGGTGAGGCCACCCAGGACTCCGCCTCTGACTCGTTTTCTCCCAGTGCCTTCCTTTTTGATATGAAACTTCGTAATATATAACCCCCCGGATCCCCCGAGGTCTGTATATCGTGTTTTCGTTGTGTTTTTTTCGATCTGTTTCTTCCAAGACACACTCTTTGAAAGTTTAGAAGCACAATGGTGTCCGCCAAGGATAAAGGGAAGGAGCCCATGGAGGAAGACCTCCAAGACCCCGGGAAGGAGAAGGAGATCAAGAGTGAAGGTGAAGAGGAGCAAGGCCAACGTCCGCACACCGGCACTACCATTACAAGCATTGGAGTAGTGAAACTTGCCAGGGTTAGAAGGACGGCACGGATGCAGACTGGGGGGAGAGCTCCTCGTCACAGTTTGGCTCCACGGTCACTTCCTCCACGCACCAGGAATCCTTTCCATACCCTTATCCATGAGCATCAATACCAGAATATGCCTAAGGAGAAATCCCTCCAATTGGGATTTGCCTCGTTCTAGCCATGCAGGAAAAGAAGACTTCAAGGAGGAAGAGTGGGGAAAGAATAGCAAGAGCTGGAATTCTCAACCCGACATGATCATGAGCCGCATTGCAAAACTTGCAGCTTATTCGTAATCTCACCTTTGAGATTGAGGACTTGGGGAAACTTATCAGAGAGCTCATTGAGAGGATACCACCACCACCGAAGGAGTAATTCGTCATCAGGTTTGGCATCCCCTTGGTTTGTTCCAAGCTTGGGGGAGTGCCGCGGTATCATATCACTATCTTCTATCCTTTTACCTTTTTAGTAGAGTCATATCATGAATAGAGGAGGTATTTTGTAGTATGGTTTGCATTATGGAAGTGTCCCCTCTCTCTAGATATGTATCCCTTGGTGTGAGTTTCCGTTATGGAATATTAATGAGAAGTTCTTTCATTCACTCTTTTGCATAGCTTATCTTAGTTTTCAATTCGTGGTTATATGATTGATCTTGTTGTTAGTATTGGTATCACTTTGGGATCATTGAGTTAATTTAGTTGGTTTTGGAAAACCTGGCTCGGTCAGTAGCAACACCTTTTTGTGAGTTGAAAAGAAAAAGATAGAAGTACTCTAGAGGAAAATAATTTCATCATCTTTCTTTCTTGATTTGCTCATAAGTCTAGTATTCTCTAGTTAAGATCTTTTGTGCTTCCAAGGAAGATTCATGTTTGTATTTATCACTTGTATGTTTGTTTGTTTCCTTCAACTCTTGCTAGCCAAAAACCTGTACTGAGAGGGTATTCTTCTTGTGCATCCACCTCCTTTAAACCAAAACCCATGCCATTTGTGTCCACCATACCTACCTAGTAGCATTATTGCTATTCCAAGTAAATTCTTGTTTTGTCTACCTCCCAAATTAAACTTGTTATGTGAAAATTAGTGATTAAAGCTCTCACGAACTTGATGGCACACTTTATTTTCTTGCATTTAATAAACTTGAACCATTGGGTCCTTCTTTGTTGCGTATATACTTGCGCTTTATGAGTTGAAGTTAGCCGAACCATGTATCATGGGGACCGCTTTCAACACTTCATTGGTACTTGTACCTAGTTGATATCATGTTCTTTTGCTTATGGATCCCAGCGGTGTGAAATAAAAGTGGAACTCGTAAGATCATGGAGTTTATATGTGTGTTAGAGAAACGCCTAGGCCGCTAGCCTAAGCCATGCCTAATCATGGTGGAAACTTGCAGCATAACTATAGTGATCATTCTATGAAGCATCCTCAATAAAAACCTATGCAAATAGCAAATAAAAAGATCGCTGAGATGCTCACTATGTGCTTGCCTTGTCATTTTGATTATGGGATAGTTCCTGTGTCATGTGCAAGGGGTACCCCGTTGGCGGTTCTCAATGATACGCATGTATTTACAATGACAAGAGCTTGCTCGTGACTGAAGTTGAGTAGCATGAGGATCGGTACTCATAAGTAAGGGGCATGAGATTTGAACTTATAACTTGTCAAGCATATCCTCTTAGTTGTGTCACTCTAACCTTAATCACCTAAATATGCCTATGATAGGGGAAATGAGAGCTGAAAGCTAGTAAGTATCATAATTTTTGGGAGCTCTTTATGAGACTTGCAATCCCTGCTTCCCTCTGCGAAGGGCCTTTCTTTTACTTTGTAGTTGAGTCAGTAAACCTATCCCCTTCTATCTCAGCAAGTATTTTGAGTTGATGTGTTTCATTCATTCATATGATGATTTATTCATTCATGTTTCTTATGTTCCTTGTTTTGCACATTTCTCTTATCTTGAAGTTTACTACTTTGAAAGCTTTCTTTGAAAACCAGCTATTTGTGAACTTCAGCAAATTATCAACTATTCCTCGACCAAGAGCTTAGTTTGCCATTACCAATTATGATTTACTCTATGTATCTTTATTGTGTTTCCTTTATTCATTGCAAGTTTAGTTATATAATAGTGAGTTGTTTTCTATTATGATCTATGTATTAGATGAATGTGATACTTCTATCCGTATTCTTTTATCGACTTTTCACTCCATAAACCTGAGGTCATGTTTATTGAGCTCAGTTTCGCTTGGGGACAAGCGAAGTCTAAGCTTGGGGGGAGTTGATACGTCCATTTTGCATCACGATTCTATGTCTTAATTCACTATTATTCATTGATATATTTCGTATTGAGAGATGATACTTATGTTATTTCATCTACTTTTGCATGGTTGATGACTTTTTGAGCATGGACCGCTGCAGTCAGGATTCTGATGGAAAAGGTGCTGTTTGGAGGCAAAATTCGCGAAGATCAGAAAATCCAGGAAAATATACGGAAAATCCTATTTTTCCAGAAGACTCAGGATGCCAGAAGATGGAGTGGAGGTGGACCACAGGGGACCCACACCACCCCATGGCGCGGGCAGGCCTAGGCCGCGCCTGGGAGTGGTGTGGCCGCCTTGGCCCACTCCAGCCTCTCTCCTCTGGCGTATATCATCCTCCCGAAACACTAAGACTCAGGGAGCGACCACAGAAAGATTCCGCCGCCTCTACGGGGTGGAAAACACCGAGAGAGAAAGATCTCTCCGGCAGACAGATTTCTGCCGGGGGAATTCCTTCCCAGAGAGGGGAGATCGTCACCATCAACACCACCATCAAGATGGACTTCATCGGGATCATCATCACCATCATCATCACCATCAGCACCCTCATCACCATCTCCATATTGCTATAACAATTGCGTTGAATCTTGCATAGTTCATAGGGGAAACTTTCCCGATGTTGATTACTCTTTGTAGTTGATGCTATTGAGTGAACCATTGAATTATTGTTTATGTTCAGATTGTTATACATCATTATTCCATCTCTGATCATGATCCATATGATGTTTTGTGAGTAGTTCATTTTGTTCTTGAGGACATGGGAGAAGTCTTGTTGTTAGTAGTGGAGTTGCGTTGAGAAAGATTCAATAGATTGTTATTTAAGTTGTGGTGTACTTCTTCTAGTGGTGTCATGTGAACGTCGACTACATAACACTTCACCTATATAGGCCTAGGGGAATGCATTGTGTATTTGGCTACTAATTTTAGGGGTTGCCGGAGTGACAGAAACCTGAACCCCCGTTAGGAAACCATTGCACGAGGGATGTAAGGGTCTTAGAGTTTAAAGATGTGGTTAGGTTTCTACCTTAATTACTTTCTTGTACTTACAGATGTTTGCAAGGGGTATAATCACAAGTATGTATTAGTCTTGGGTGGGGCGGTACATTAGCACAGGTTCACCCACACAACACTTACCAAGCTAAAGAAGATTAATCGACTATATGAAGCGAAAGCACTTGACAGTCTTCCCATGTGTCCTCGAGAACGTTTGGTCATCTATAGAAATACAACCGGCTTGTCCTTTGCTGCATAAAGGATTGGGCCACTTGCTGCATTTATTCCTACTGTCTTTTATTTACTCGTACTTTGTTTACTTGCTTTATCGAAAACCCCTAAAAATCGGTTTGCTAAGTATTTGCAGAGAATTCTTGATCCATACCACTAGCCAGCACCTTCTGCTCCTCGTTGGGTTCGACACTCTTACTTATCGAAAATACTGTGATACACCCCCTATACTCGTGGGTCATCGGAGTCTCCTTCGGAGGCCTGTTCGAGCTCCCGGGGGACCTCTTCGTCAAGCGGAGGGAGCCAACCCTCCAACACCTGGAATAGCTGAGAACAACCACGAATAAATATCAAACGATGCGACTGCGAATCACATTGCAGAAATGGCGACTAGAAGGAAGACTTACTGTGGGGGCTTCATTCTTCACGGGAGTGTACGGGGCGAGCCCGGCCGATGTGGTTGTGAATTCCGCATCGGTGATCTTCTTCAAGGCAGCCTTGTAGTCTTCAATCTCCCATGACTCTTTGCTGGTCTAGGAGGGATCGTGTTTCCCGCTATACTCATACATCCAATGCGGCCGAGCCACTAGCAGAACTAGACGCCGCCCGAGCCAGCAGTTGTAGAGGTTGACCGAGGACTGCCCCTGGTCCTTTAACCTCTAGATCTGGTCCATCATTTCCGCGACGGCCATCCTCTGGTCTTCCGGAAGCTTCTTCACCGCCAGCCGGCGAGGCTCGCTCCTTTCTGCGACGAACTCGGGGAGAGCCACTTCGCCGGAGGGAGTGGACTCTTTGACGTAGAACCAGCTCTTCTTCCACTCGCTCGCGGCCTTCTTTGGCAGCAGAAGCTTAATGAAGTTGGCCTTCGGCTTCAACTGGAACGTGACGCCGCCGGCTGCCAACATCAAGCCACGGGCCGCCTCGCACTCGATGCGGCCATGGAAGAGCTCCAGCCAAAGTGGGAAGTACGGCCTGCAGCCCAAACAACATTCATAGAAGGCGGCAATGATTGCCAGTTTCTTGATGCTATGCGGGCCAAGATCTGACGATTTGATCACGTAATACGCGCAGAAACGCCGGAAGAACAGTGAGGTGGGGAACCCTAAACCTCTCTCTAGGTGGCTCGGGAAGCAAATGAACTCGCCGACCCGCGGCTTTGGCTCGATCTCGAAGGAAGCAGGGATTTGCCAGTTCCCCTTGCGAAGGACTCCGGCGTCCTCGAAAGACTTGAGCTAGGCCATGGTGCATTTGGATTGCCCCATGAACCTTTGGGAGGTGCCATTGGGAAGGATGTGGAGTCGCTCGGTGCGGAGGGATCGGATCAAAGGAAGAAGAGAGAATGAATGCGCGAGAATGAAGAATGACGGGAAGGATCTGCAAGGCTGATTCGCCACTCCCCTTATAAGGGGGTACTACCCGCCAAATTCGGGGTAGCCGTTACCTGCGGTAATTACGCCGAAGTTACCGATGGAATATCCAACAGATAGTTTGACCAAGTTGACGGTCCAGCTCCTTCGTTCCACTCACTGGCAACTGGCCATGTCCACTCGCCGAAGCAACGACCTCGCAGCCATGGCATTCGCCATAGAAGCGACTAGGAGCCTAGTGAAAACTTCCTTGGTTTATTAGAGTCCATCGTCGATTCGACTGAGGCGTCCAAATTGGACTCGCCTACTCCGACTGCCAAATGACCACCTGCGTATGATTCAACGATGGCCTCGGGGACTACTGATGGGGATATGCCAAATGGGGTATGCCGAGCAGGACGTTCCGATTGGGCTAAAAGGTTTCAGGAATGGGCCTGCAGGATGGCGACCGGAATGCAACTAAGGGGAAGGCCGGGTGACTAGAGACTGGAGGCCCAGGAGCGCACCAGAAGCCTAGTCGGATTAGGTCAAAGCCTCTGAATCCATATCTTGTTCGGTGGTAGCTTGTAAACCCTAGCGAGGTGCCTCATATATAAACCTCCCTAGGGTATCCTGAGACTTACGTTCCATCATACACCCCTTCAAGCGACTCGCTGCTTAGACGCCGAGCTCGCCCCCCTTATAACTCGATCTCCAATAATCTAATCTAGCAGGAGTAGGTCATTACCCTCTAGGGGTGAACCAGGATAAATCCATGTGCATCCGCCCCCATATCGCACCGCAGATGGCCGCCAGCTCTCACCCCCGATTCAATCAGTCGTTGCCTGCTACAGCGACTGTCGTGGCCATTTCCATGACAAGCAACATCTGAGAATTATCCTTGAAACCCTTAGAGAGCATCGGTTGTATGCCAAGTTCAACAAATGTGAGTTTTGGCTGAAAGAAATAGAATTCCTAGGACATATTGTGTCTGCCGGAGGAGTCGCTGTTGATCCCGCCAAGATCAAAGATGTCGAAGAATGGGAAGCCCCAACCACTCAAACCCAAGTCCGTGCATTTCTCGGATTAGCGGGATATTACCACAAGTTCGTAGAAAGATTTTCGAGCATCGCAAGACCCATGACCCAATTGTTGAAGAAGGATAAGAAGTTTGAATGGACCGACAAATGTGAAGCAAGTTTCCAAGAGCTCAAGAAGAGATTGATTTCAGCCCCAGTATTGATCATGCAAGATATCAAGAAGTCGTTTGATGTGTATTGTGATGCATCCAAGATTGGTCTCGGATGTGTATTGATGCAAGAAGTCAAAGTCATCACATATTTATCTCGACAATTGAAGCAGCATGAGTAGAATTACCCTACCCATGATCTTGAGTTAGTAGCCGTAGTTTTCACATTGAAGACATGGCGTCATTACCTTATGGGTAACCGCTGTGAGATTTACTCGGATCACAAAAGCTTGAAGTATATTTTCACTCAGAAGGAGTTGAATATGAGGCAAAGGAGATGGATAGAGTTAATCAAGGATTATGACCTTGACATTCACTATCACCCCGGCAAAGCCAATGTGGTAGCGGATGCTCTTAGCAGATTGCCGTGTAGGCTAAACACTATGATCAAGGAGAAGCAACCAAGTTTGTATGAGGAGTTAGAGCAGTTTAGAACTGAGCTAGTTAGCAAAGGATTTTTAGCTAGCATTGAACTTCAACCCAATTTGATTAGGAAAATCAAGGAAGCGTAGAAGGGAAATGAAAGTATCGACGTAATCAAACATTGTATTGGTACCGGAAAGGTACCTGGATTCACCGAAGACGAAGAAGGACTTCTGTGGTACAAAGGACGTATCTGTGTGCCAGCAGATTCAGAGCTGAAGCAAGTCATCATGCAAGAAGCTCATGATACTCTTTATTCTATCCACCCCGGAGGAACAAAGATGTATCAAGATTTGAAAGAGCAATTTTGGTGGCATAAGATGAAGAGAGAAATCGGAAGTTACATCGCCAAGTGTCACATCTGTCAGAGAGTCAAAGCGGAACATCAGAGACCCGTGGGATTGTTGCAACCATTGCAGATTCCAGAATGGAAATGGTATTCCGTTGGAATGGACTTTATCACCGGTTTGCCTACTTCTAGTAGGGGAAATGACTCAATCTGGGTCATCATTGATAGATTGTCCAAGGTAGCTCATTTTATACCTGTAAAGACAACCTACCATAGTTCGAAACTAGCAGAGTTGTATATTGCTAGAATTGTTAGTTTGCATTGAACCCCAAAGACCATAGTGTCGGATCGAGGAACCCAATTTACCTCGAGATTTTGGCAGAAAGTCCAAGAAGGATTAGGAACCAAGTTGAATTTTAGCACCACTTATCACCCACAAACGATGGACAGACTAAAAGAGTCAACCAAATCTTAGAAGATATGTTGAGAGCGTGTGTGTTAGAGTACGGATCAAAATGGGAAGATTGCCTGCCTTTCGCAGAATTCTCATACAACAACAATTATCAAGCCAGTTTGCAAATGGCACCATTTGAATTTCTATACGGAAGAAAGTGCCGTACCCCTTTGAATTGGTCGCAAGTAGGAGAGAGTCATATTTTCGTACCCGACATCCTATGAGCAGCCGAAGAGAAGGTTCACAAAGTTCGTGAGCACCTCAAGACCGCCCAATCCAGACAAAAGAGTTATGCTGACAAGAGACGGAGAGACCTGACTTTCATGTCGGAGATTTTGTGTATCTCGAGGTTTCGCCATTGAAGGGAACGCAATGTTTTAGTCTAAAAGGAAAGTTAGCCCCCAAATATATCGGACCCTTCAAGATTCTGAATCGCCAAGGAGAAGTATTGTATCAACTAGAACTGCCAGAAAAGATGTCAGCCATCCATAATGTGTTCCATATCTCGTTACTTCACAAATGTCTAGAAGTGCCGGAGAAGACCGAAATTTTCAAGAACATCGATCACCGAGCTGTTGATATCAACAAGGATCTGACGTATCGTGAAGTGCCCATCCGTATCTTGGAGGAAGCCTACAGAACCACCAGGACTCGGAGTATCAAATTTCTCAAGATTCAGTGGAGCAACCATACCGAAGAAGAAGCCACTTGGGAGCGAGAAGGTTACATTAGGACTGAGTTCCCAGATCTCTTTAGTTCCTAGTTTTCTTTCTTAAATCTTGGGACGAGATTTTGTTTAAGGGGGGACCCAATTTGGGGTTAACAAAACCTTTTTCCTTTTTAAATCTTTAAGCATGCATATGAGTGTTGCATTTAAATAGGAGTTGTTTGAAATGCCATGATGGTGTGTTCTAATGATTGTAAAATGATTCTAAGATGAATGCCACATCATCCAGATCATTCCCAAGCAAAATCCAAAGAAAAAGAAATCAAAAAGAATTAAATAAAGGAAATGGTCACTTTTGCCATTTTAATCAACTAGCCCACTTTGGGTATTCCTAGCACTCAATTTCCAACAGAAACAATTCTGGATCTTTGCACCCCTTGCTAGTACAAGTTAAGAGGTACCAAGGCCCACTTTGTGATCTGCCAAAAACATTCAAACTCTAATTTTAAATGACAATTGAAAATGGAATCTAGTTCATATGTATAGATCACCCTATTTCAAAAACCTCTCAAATGAACTCCATTTAAACATCCCAAGCAACCAGAGATGCTTAAGCATGTGACAAACCACTCCACAAAATTTCATTCCAAATTCCAATTTTTGAATTCTTGCAGCCATTTGATCGAACAGTTGGTGGGCAGAATACACCTGGCCTAACTATCACTATTTTTGATCAAATTTTGTCAAGCCATTTGAACCCATATCAATGCCTTTGTCTCCCCTAAACCCAACCAGTCCATCAAGGACCTACCCAATGGCCTAGGGCAACAGTACACCGCCATCCCGAGGCCATGCTCGCCGGCCAAACATGCACAGCCTGCAGGAGACCACCAGCCCCTCTCCGCCGCTCCAGGAAGCAAGGCGTGACCTCACTGTCGTCCATGGTCCACCCCACGGCCCCTGCTAGCCCTTGGACCACCCCAGAGCAGTGCCGCACTGAGTCTCTATGCCGTGCCAGCGCACGCCAGAGCGCCATCACCGCCAGCACGCCACACGCCGTGCCTCGACCATAGACCACGCGCGCCGCTCCGCCTTGACCACCTCAACCCGCCAGACACACCCGTACCCCGCCGCTCGACCCACACTCGCCGGGAACCACGTCGAGCACCACCTCTGTCTCCAAGAGCACGCGATGCTACCGACCAAAATCCACCACCCCTAGCACCACCATTACGCCCTAGCTGACCGCCAGGGAACCGCCCACCGTCCACCTATCTCGCCCACGCCGATAGTCCCTTGTGTCGTCATCACCGATGAGCTCCGCCCACCCCTGATATGTTGCCTCGCCGGGCCTATATAAGGAAGCCACCCAGCATGAATTCATCACACTCCCACACTCCCCTCTCTCCACTAATCCTTCCCCACCTCTCACCGGAGCCGCTCGAGTAGCCAGCCGCCAGAATTTCACCGGAGATAGCGGCAACAGAGGAGGAGACGCTGCCGTTGATTTCGTCCACCCCCGAAGCTGCCATGACTTTGCCTGAGCCCGCCGCCGTCGGCTCGTTCGTTTGCCCGCCTCACCATACTCGATGGAGCCCTGGTACGCCCTCACCGCACCCCCACCGAGCCATTAGGGTTCCCTCTCATCGGCGACGAGTCTGTCGTCCATGATAAGCCCTAGCCGTAGATTCTGTTCTAATCCTACGGTCCACAATGCCCTGTACCACTTCGCGTTTAATGAGCCACTGACAGGCGGACCCCCCATGTCAGCAGTCCTCAGCACCACGGAGTGAATCTGGGCCAGCCCGTTAGTATTCCCGCGCGACCCAGTATGAAATCTAGATTTTTCTTTTTAGACTTAGAGTTAGTTCTGTCCCTTAGTTTAAAAATAGATTCAAAGAGTTTTACAAATCCAAATTGAGTGATTCCAATTTTTTGGAAAGGTAATTAAAATATCTATCCAAGACCATTGGATTTAAATTATTTAGAGTTAGAGATCTCTCCTAGATAAAATAACAAGACAAAAGTTTTTTCACATTCATTTTTTTTATAAAATCAACCATAAGAGCTTTTGAGTTGATTCCAACTCTCAAAAATCACATTTAACCATACCTATCTGAATATGTAACAATATTAAGGTTTGCATGCAGTGACTTTGGACTAGTACCAAAATAATGCTATATAGGCATTTCTAGTTTCTTTAAATCATGAATTATTAAACTTAAACTTATTAAAATGTGATCCAATCTTTAAATCACATTCCCATATATTAGAATATGTGGTGATGACATGTGTCCACATGATCCCATATTTTAATTGGAGAATATTAAATCTTAGTTAATTTCAATGAGTAGAAATTACTTTTCTCAAATAAAATAAATGAAACTAGTTCATTAAACCTTTTGATGTTTGTGATGATACTAGATCATCAAATGTGTGCTTTAGTGTGCTAAGTAGACTAGTTAAGTATTGTTTGGTGATTGTGTATTCCGTATGTATTTATAGACGATAGTACCGACCAAGTCTACGAGGAGGAGGAGTTCTACCAAGAGGGGGAGGTAGAGAATTTCAACCACTGCACCAACCAAAGCAAGCCATCATTAACAATTCAAGCTAGATAACCTAAGCAAGTGCACTAGGCATGCTTGGTTATACTTTTTGACTTACACTTACTACAAGTTTTATTTACAAGTTTTACTTTCTTTACCAAAGTTTCTTACTTGTTTATAGATAGCATAAAGAGTATAAAACTTGGCCTATCTAGTTAGACTTAGATGTCATTCTATGGCATGAGATTGATCTTAGCATCCCACCTTAGTGAACACTCTTAACTTAATAGTTTAGAGCCAAACCAAAAACTTGATCACTTTAGATGGGAATACTTGGTAAAAATGACTTGTGAAAACCTTAGAATGATGAGTCATTCTATTGAGATGTTTTGACATGTGTTGAGAAACACAAGTGGTTATGATGACGATGAAAATGTTGATGCATGAGCCTTAGCCCTTTTATAAAAACTGATGGTTGGGTTCGGATGCGATACCATTGTAATTTTACCGTACAACCACAATACCTGAATTGGGTAAGGCTTAGCCGGAAGTTTATATGCATTAGTATTAGTTCCCTCGCGGGAGAGGTTTGAGCTGAGGCTACCTCTTGATGTTGTCCACCTATGTAGTGCCCAGGATGACAGATGGTCATGGACGTGAGTCCATACTCATAGGAGAGGTGCTTATACTAGAGTGTGTAAAGGAAAGGTTATGTTTGATTATCTGCATACTAAGTATGACGATTCAGGGTTATCCCTGACAGATGTATCGAATTTTGTGGTGAAAGTGTACCACCTCTGTAGAGTGTCAAACTATTCGAATAGCCGCGTCCGCGGTTATGGACAGTTGGAGTGGCCATACTATTCCGTTGTTAGATGTTTTCAAAATGACTTATGAAATGAGTTGTGACTTGACTTGACCACAACCGAGTTGTGACTATGACAACTAAGTTCCCACTTAGGTGTTTTCAAACTTCATTTTATCTTTCTTTGTTTCTGAACTCAGCTTAGGTTTCAAACTTAACTTTACAATTAGACTTAGAACTTAGCATTCCTACTAGAACCATCTTACTTGAAGGAGGACAACTAAGTCCCTGGCTATTCCTATGTCTAGACTATGAGGAGGACTACCCTGAAGGAGGACAGCAGGACGGCTACGACAACTAGGATCATCTCTCATTATTAGCATTGCCTGTGACACTGAAGATGGACCCCACCGCTACGCTATTTATTCCGCTACTTGATTGTACTAAGACTGGATCATGAGATCCTTATTTGTGTAAGACCTTATTATGGTTTGTAATGGATGATGTACTGTGATATCCAATCTGTTATGTCTCGCAAAAATGGTAATCCTGGGATTGCGATGTATGGCATAACAGGCATCTGGGATTAAAAATCCGGGTGTTGACACTCGCCATGCAGGCACATGTTGTTTTCGCCTACTTGATCGACGTGGTCACCGATGCGCCCCCAACCTGAGCAGATGATGTGGTCTCTAGTGCACCCTCCCCCCAGATGTCCTCGTATGCAGAAAATGATAGTGATGGCTCAGGAGCTTCTGCAACTATTGTTTCTTCACCGATTCAAACGCTAGCTCCTCGGATGGTTACACGTCTTCAAAGAGGTATAAGAAAAACAAAAACATACACTGATGGTACTATTCAATATGGTCTTTTTACAACCACAAGTGAACCGTCTAGCTAGTCAGAAGCTCTCTTAGATGATCGGTGGCACAAAGCTATGACAGAAGAATATCATGCTCTCATGGAAAATAAGACCTGGCGTCTTGTTCCTCCCAATTTTACCAAAATTCTTATGGATTGTAAATGGGTATACCGTGTAAAGAAAAATGCAGATGGTACAGTTGATAGATACAAGGATTGCCTAGTTGCAAAAGGTTTTAAATAGCGATATGGCATATATAGACTATGAAGATACTTTCAGTCCTATTGTCAAGGCAGCTACTATTAGACCAATTCTGTATGTGGCTGTTTCAAGATGTTGGAGTTTGAGGCAGCTAGATGTTAAGAACGCATTTCTTCATGGTGTTCTGGAAGAGAAGGTCTATATGAAGCAACCCCTAGGTTTTGAAAACTCTCATTTCCCACACTTTATATGCAAACTTGACAAGGCTCTTTATGGTCTCAAATAAGCCCCTCGAGCATGGTATTCCAGGCTAAGTACAAAACTGCAATCACTTGGTTTTTGTTCCATCCATAGCTGACATCTCACTTTTGTTTACAAGAAGTCATGTGTTATGATATTTGTTCTAATTTATGTTGATGATATTATAGTCACCAGTTCGTCAGATCAAGCCATCACTGCTCTGCTGCATGATCTCAAGGATGATTTTGCTCTCAAGGATTTAGGAGATTTACACTATTTCTTGGGTATTGAGGTAAAGAAGGTCAATGATGGTCTACTTCTTACACAGGAAAAATATGCTAATGATCTCCTTACAAAGGTTGGTATACACCATGTCCTGCTCCTCTGTCTTCAAGTGAGAAGTTTTCTCTTGATGAGGGAACTCCTCTTGGGCCTGATGATATGACAGAATATAGAAGTATTGTGGGTGCCTTACAATACTTAACATTGACACGACCTGACATATCCTTCTCTGTTAATAAGGTTTGTCAATTTTTACATGCTCCAACTAATTCGCATTAGACAACTGCTAAAAGAATATTGAGATATATTCAGGGTACTCTGAAGACTAGGCTTACTTTCCAGAAGTTCTCTAGTCTTCTTAGTGCTTTTTCTGATGCGGACTAGGCAGGATGTCTTGATGATAGGAGATCTACGGGAAAGAGTTGCACTTTGTTAGAGAAAGAGTTGCAAACAAGTTATTGGAGATCAGGTTCATTTCAAGAAGAGATCAAGTTGCTGATGGTTTTACTAAGGCATTGTCGTTTAGAGATCTTGATGAGTTTAAGCGTAATCTCAACATCTCACAAGGTTGTGATTAAGTGGGGCTGTTAAACAATATGTGTAATAAGTTTGTAACATGTAATTAGGGGTAGTTGAGTTTGTCACGTCCTGGTATGGAGTTAGTACTCCACCCGGGTTAGACTCATCACGATCGTTACGATCGATCTCTTCTCCCCTCGTGTTTCTCTAGTTCTTTGTAACCTCCATAGAATCAACACGAAAACCAGCCGAGGCCTAGGCTGTTCCGACCCAAAAACTTTGTCACAAATGACTGTATCCTCAACCAATCAGAATCTAGTGTGCAGGTCGCGTGCTTCTCAACGTCCAGGTATGGCTTCTTTCCTTCTTCTTTTCCTTTTGATTTTTTCCTGTCAAGTTTTTAGTTTCATTTAAAGTTATGTTTCTTTTTTTCCTCGTGATTTGAATTGTTGTTCCAACTATTCTAAAATTTCTTTGCTCTACAGTTAGATATTTTAAGCTAATTATTTGTTCCACATAATATATGATTTGTTTTACCAATATTAAATTTCCTTTTTCTTCTTGTGTCATGCTTTTGTTTTCCTTTCATGTTTTGCTACTTCCTTTTTTCCTTTATTCAGTATTTTATTTTCTAAATGAAGACATTTCCCCTTTTTCATTTCATGATTTTCAAACTTTTGTATCATTTTAGTCTAAAAGTTTGTTCAGTTCATATTGATGATTTGTTCCAATGAATGCCAATATTTTTTCCACGTAGTCGTGTTCCTTTTATAGTCATGTTTTGTTCTACACTCCCTTTTCTTTCATTCTCTTTCATCTATAATTCCGCGCATAGACTCGATTTATTTCTCCGTGCTATAAGGTTTTCCCAACTCTAGTGTGATTGTGTTCCTTGTAGTCTATTTTTTGTTTCCTATGGAGGCGATTTTTGTTCATCTGACACTACATTTATGGTTTCACGAGTAGATTTGATTTGTTCCTTCGCGCTATAAGTTTTTCCCCAGATTTGGTGTGGTTTTGTTTCATAAAGAATATTTTTTGTTCCCTTTGGAGTCAAAATTTGTTCCTCTCACAATAGTTTTTTGTTCCTATCGTGCTCATGTTTTATTTCATGTCCTCTATAAATTTTGTTCCACTTTGTTTGCATTTTTTGCACATGATTTGTTCTTCGTGTATCTTTTCTTAGTTTAGTCTAAAATTTTGTTCATTTTTAGTCGATTTTATTTTACACTTGATCTAAAATTTTGTTTTATTTTTCTGTTCCACTTAATCTAAAACTCATGTTCTACTTATAGTCAGACTTGTAATGCAGTCGCAAAAATGTTGTTCCAAAATTTTATGTTCCACTTTGATTTCCCTCAGGCTTTGTCCAAATATTTGTTCTAGTTTATTCAATTTTTTTTGTGTCTGATAGTACTTGTGATTTTGTTCCATTATACTTAAATTATGTTCCAATAATTTGTTCCGCTTGTAGATGTTTGATTCCTGGTCACCAAACAATTATTTTCATTTTTTAAACTGGTGTGTTCCTCGGGGGCTAACATTTTGTTCAAGACAGTCCAAATTTGTCATCTCGGTAGTATTAGTAATTTCTTTCTCAGGAGTTAATTTTTTTTCCAATTGGACCAATTTTTTTGTCCGTGTGTATATGTGATTTTTTTCCTGGCGCCGTAACTTTTGCCCCAAGTGCATTCGTAATTTTTCCATTTAGCCTAATTTTTAGTTCCTCATGTAGTTGTCATGTGTTCCTTGGAGCTTGAAATTTTGTTGTAGTTAGTCAAATTTGTGTTCTCGGGAGGACTCATGATTTATTCCTCTTGGGTCAAAATTTTCTTCCGATAGATCTAATTTTTTGTTCCGCGTGTATATGATTTTATTCTCGGTGCCATAATATTTGTTCCTGGTGTAGAATATATAAAGCTAATTACTCATGGGTCAATTATTCTAAATTTTTGTTCCGCATGTATATGTGATTCTTTGGTTTTGGCACAGTAATTTTTGTCCCAAGTGTATTCTTAATTTTATTCCATTTAGTTTAATTTTAGTCCCTCGTTGACGCTATGTGTTCCTTGGGAGCTTAAATTTTATTCCAGTTCGTCCAAATTCTTTTTTGGTAGTAGTCGTGATTTATCTCTCTTGGGTTAAAAAATCACATTTTCTTAATGGTCTAATTTTTATGTCTTTAAACTTTACTGTTTTAAATGTGAAAGAATGAAATAATAGTGAGACATGTGCTAACAGTATAATATCACCGAAAATGCGGTTGTTATTTTACTCGCTGACTAGTTTCAGAGCACACACAGATGTCAGCCAACAGTCAGCTGGGCGCCCTAGCACGTATAATACTTGCGGGCCTGCAGAAAAAATGATTTGAAGCAAATAGTTAGTACTATAAGAACATCTCCACTGCCCCCCTAAAGGTCCCATAAGGGCGAAATGGAGGCGCCGGCGCAGAATAACTCACCCAGCCCCCTCCCTCAAAACCGAAATGGTGCGAACGCGCTCACTAAACATCCGGCGCCCCCAGACCGAACCCAACGCGAGGGGGGTCAATCGAGGGCGCTGACGCAACTTGAAATGGTTGGTAGGCCAGCCCTGTCAGCGGGACACCAAAATCTTTCCTCCTTTTCCTCTCTGTTTTATCTCCTAGCTGCCAGTTCCGCCACCCCCCCTCGTCGTCGCCCACTCCTGCTATTTTCCCGCCCCACCTCTCCCCTCCCGTGCGCCGCCCGCCACCACCACCATGCCACCGGAGAGGTACCAAGCTCCCTGCGAGTCGGCGCCCGCGAAGAAAGGGAAGGCCTACAAGCAGCGGCTGGAGGGAATGACCAACGCGGAGTGGGTGTTCGACATTTAGCGTCGGCAGGTGGAAAACGCCAGCCGCCAGATGAGAGAGAAGAACTCGAGGCTGCGCAGGGCGGCGAAGGCACAGTCAGAGCAGGCCCATGTGGGCACTCTTGCGGTGCAGCTTGCAGCCCGCCATGGCAGGAATGGCGGCGCCGACTTACAGCGCTAGCCTCCACATCCTGGGGAGCTAGAGAAGCGTCTCCTCTCGATCGCAGTCCAACGCGTCCCCGTCCAGCCACCCGAATACGACGCCGCACCTCCCTCGTTTCTCACCTGGCCACAACGACTTCGACCCAATCGGTGGTTTTGACTCCAACTCCCTAGCCAATGACACCTCACTGACCCATCGCCGCCTCCCTGCTTTCAATGGCGGCATGTCGCCACAGAGACATGGCTTCACCCAGTTCAGTGCAGGCAGCAGCCCCAGCACCCCCAACATGTTCGGTGGAGCGCACCACGACTGTCGTGGTGGTGTCACGGCAGATGCCATGGATAGGCTAAAGGTGGGGACTAAATGCACTAGGGGAATCCAGGGAGGGATAGTGAGGTGATTCCACACACATAAGTTTTATATTTGATTCACCTTCACAGATTACAAGTGCTCCTAGAGCTGTATTGGGGAGAGGAGGAAGAAGGAACTCTCTTACTCTCGCCTCGTCTCCTAAGACCAACCTCGTCAAACTCAACCCCTTCTACAGAGGCCCTAGCCCTCCTTATATAGGGGTAGCTAGGTCTCCACTTAGGGCATACGTGGAGGCATATTCCTGGGAATATTCATCCTCCCAAAATAGTAAGCCGACCGGGTCGCTTTTCCCCCGCGTCACCCATGCAGAGGCTACGTGAGCCTCTGCGGCGCCTCCGTCAGCCGACACGGGCGTCGTCACCTCTGTCGGCCACGCCTCGGTGGTCCTGCCCCTGTCTGCTTCGCTCATGCAGTGCGTACCGGGGTTACTTTTGACCAGCGAGATACCTTCCTTCTCCTAGAAGCTTGATATGACCCGGATCATAGTTGATCCGGCCACACCCGTTCCTGCATACAAGTTAAATTCTTCTATCCGACTTACAGCTTAAGTCGGTCGAGGCTTAGTTAGGTGGACATCCCCTGGTCCGGGTTACCCCGAGATTCGGCCTGCCTTGAGGTGACTCGGACAGCATTCGCTTTGACCTTGTCGTACCTCGGCTAACTCGGCTTTTATACCCCGGCGTGACCCTACCCGGGGGTATCCCCCCAACATTAGTCCCCGAAGCTGGTGCGGTCTTAGTTGCCTTGGCCACTAAGGCCACATCAGGTTCAATTTCACTGAGCTTTGGATGTTATTTCCGACTTACCTCCTTATCTCGGATTGTATGGGTTTACTTTCCCTTGGCACATTCCAAGTTTTCACTTGCTGACCGGGTTACCACCTTATCTCGGATTCTATGGATTTATTTTCCCTTGGCACATTCCAAGTTTTCACTTGTTGGCCGGGTTACCACATTCTCATCCGGGTCATTCTTCCTTCTCTCGTATGCTTCCCCATGTGGAGGCTAATCACCACATCGCCTCATTTTAAGGGCCAGCCACAGTAACCGCCGCTGTAATTGTCAGTTATCACTGTGGCGCACGTCACATCATGTCTGCCTCCTCGTTAACTGCATCATAATGTCACGGCATGGGATCCGCTGCGCCCTGTGGTCTTCTGTGTGGCTCGATGCTGATTGGTTGATCTGGTTTGTACACGGCCACACGTTGTGGCCTGCCCGCAAACGTGATCCCACTTCCCCCTCGAGGGAGTGGCTAAATAGGGGAGGGGCGCGCCCCTTAGGTCTTTTCCCTCTTTCGCGCCCCTCTGCCTCTAGTTCCTCTTCTTCGTCTTCTCCCGCGACAGCGCCGCCGCCACCGCTTCTGAGTAGCAGCGCCGCCGCCGCACTGCTTCCACATGCCTCTGCGTCGCCGCCGTCGCTGCGCACCTCCTCCGCCACGGGTCGCTGTTAGTCTAGGCCGCTGCCCCCACCGCCGCTAGTGCCAGTGAGGGCAGCGAACTCGAGATGACAGAGGAGGAGCTCGCCGTCGCCGAGCAGGAGATGGAGGAAGACGCCGCCACGGCAGACCGAGGTGCGTGGGCCAGATCCTGGGTCTGCCAGGATGACCTGGACTGGCTCTACCGCACCAGGCGCATTCCCGCCGGCGTCACCGCGTGCCTCGCCTCCGCCGAACTCGCCCCCTTACCCAATCCGGGTGAGTATGTGGTGTTCTTGTCACATTTCCAGCGGGGTTTCGGTTTGCCGGTCAGCGATTTCTTCCATGATTGGTTGAACACCTACGAACTCCAGCCGCACCACCTTCCTGCCAACGCCATCACATCTCTCTCTGCTTTTGCCTCTGCGATCGAAGGCTACGCCGGATTATGGCCCACAAAGGAGTTGTGGATCCGGTTCTTTGGCCTCCGTCGGAACGTAATTCCGAACATCCAGCTTGACCCGGAGGACAAGCAGCTTACGCAGCTCGGCGCTGCATCCATTTCTCCCTGGAGGCTCTCCGTCTTTCCCCGGGTTACCGGGCTAGAATCCTGCAAGGGATGGGCCCGGACCTTCTTTTACGTCCGGAATGACGGCACCAAAGACCTGATCCGGCTTCGCCCCTATACTCCGGGTCCTCCTAACCCGGAGTTGTGGGACGTTATCCCCAAGAAGCCCACCGTCTTGGCCAACCAGGTCAACAAAAGATTCGCGGAGCTGAAGGAGCTCGGGTTGCGCAACGAGGACGCCATGATCACATTCGTCCGCAACCGGATCTCCCCCTCTAGAAGCGCACTCATAAAGTGTGCCACATGAGCTGGGGCCACGACCCCAACCGGACCTCGTCCTTTGAGTTGAGCAACACAGAGATCTATCGCCGGGTCAAGGCCCTCTTCACCACCCACAAGAACTTCTCCTCCGAGTGGACATGGGGAATTGAGCACTATTGCCGAGATAGGCTTCCTCCCGTGGTAAGCCTCGTGGCGCAAACTTGCTCCAGATTAAATCATATGTCGGTCACTGCTGTATACTTAACTTTGTTGTCTTTTCTTCCCTTAGTTATTCCTTCAGCAAACCATCGAGGATGGCACTAATTCGACCCTCAAATGGGCGCCTGACCGGGAGACCCCGGACGAGGAAGAACCGGATCAGGAGATGTTCCTCCCGATGACGGACACGACCAAGCGACCCACCGGTAAACCCTCTTCCATTAGAGACTGGCCCGGCGATGAAGATGACTCGGATGTTGAGGAGACGGAAGCTTTTGACGCTGTCCCCCTTTCTTATGCTTTTCCGGCATTAGCTAACCCCGGTGGGCAGATCCAATGAGGACCCTCCCCTTGTCGTGGGTGACCCTGTTCCGGTTACACCGAAGAAGAAGCGGGGAGCTGCATCAACTTCATCCTCCGGACCTTCCCAGCCAGCCAAAAGGCGAAAGAAGTCCGGGGACAAAACTACCTCCAAGCTTGCATCCAAGGCCCCAGCATGAAGGGCTCGGAAGCCCAAGGAGCCCCTGACCTCGGATGCGTAAGCCTCTTTTGCCTCAGCCACTTACTTGTCCTTCTATTGTTATAGTTTCTCATCCGACGTTGTTTGATTCGGCAGGGCCGCGGTGGAAGTCCCCCAGAGTGGATCTAGCATTGCTTCGCCGCTCTGACTCAGCCCTTCTCCCCCTCGTGGCGACGAGTCACGCCCGATGAGCCCTATTCTAGAGGGTTCTACGGCTGCTCCGGGTTCTACTCCACCTCGTGAAGAGGGGGGCAACCTTGGAGCAGGCGAGACTGGCCCAGCCGAGGCAGCGGCATTCACTACTTCGGCTTCGCCCAACCAGCAACTACCGAGACTACCTCAGCACCCCCACCGAAGAAGAGACCAACATCAGCACCAGCACCAACTCCAGCACCAGCACCAGAAGCAACTCCAGCAGCAACTCCGACAGCAAGAGCAACAGCACCAACACCAAGAGCAACATCAGCAGCGTCAAGCTCCTCCGCCTCGTCCAAGACTTCCTAGTCTCGGCGAGAAAGTACCCAGGCAGCTCCCAAGGGGAAATCTGCTGCAACCACTTCCTCCTCTCAGCAGCCCAAGAGCAAGAAGGCCCCTGATGCCACCAGGGGAGCGTCCGTCGAGGCTGGACAGTGCACTCTCGCGTCCATGCTCTCCAAGAAACCTCCAGCACTGAAGGACGCCCCTGCCGAGCCAGCTGATGCTCCACAACTTGTTTTGCACACCAGCCCGACCCTTGCCCTGGTTGAGAGGAGGGAAGCGCATGCGAAGGGCTTGGTGGCGCCCCATAAGCCCAGCGGCGAGCGATACCCTCCGACCCTGATTGAATTCGTCAACAATTGGAACAGGGCGGAGTTCGTCCATGATGATGATATCCCGGAGAAGTTCGGTCCCGCTGAATTTTTGGCTCAAATGAACGCAGCCTTTAAGGCACTTAACCTCGCGGGTCGGATGATGGAGGTACGTTTCTTGTTTTCCTTAGCCAGTTGTAGATATTTGTAATATAACCATTAGTCCCCGAGCCTCCGGGGGAGTAACTTGTTACTCGGCCGGATGCTCCTTAGAAAACTAACGTAGCTCCTTGATAACTTCGAATATGCACACACCTAGATCCGGGTTAAGTTCCACTTGGCCCGGATTTTGTACACTTCGAATATGCACACACCTAGAGCCGGGTTAAGTTCCACTTGGCCCGGATTTTGTACACTTCGAATATGCACACACCTAGAGCCGGGTTAAGTTCCACTTGGCCCGGATTTTGTACACTTCGAATAGGGACACACCTAGAGCCGGGTTAAGTTCCACTTGGCCCGGATTTTGTACACTTCGAATATGCACACACCTAGAGCGGGTTAAGTTCCACTTGGCCCGGATTTTGTACACTTCGAATATGCACACACCTATAGCCGGGTTAAGTTCCACTTGGCCCGGATTTTGTACACTTCGAATATGCACACACCTAGAGCCGGGTTAAGTTCCACTTGGCCCAGATTTTGTACACTTCGAATATGCACACACCTAGAGCTGGGTTAAGTTCCACTTGGCCCGGATTTTGTACACTTCGAATATGCACAAGGCTAAGTTGTATTTTTGTACTCTTTTCAGGTGACCACCAACCTCCGGAGCGCTGAATTTCAGCGTCTCCTGGACACTCATAAGATACTGCGTGCAAAGCATACTGCACTTCTCGTTGAACACGAGAAAAGGGGTAAATTTCTTCCTTGACCTTTCTCCGTTTTTCTTCATCTTTTTCTGCTGAGCTAACCCATCATTCGGTTTCCGCAGCTGGGGTGGAGGCTGAGAATAACCTCATGAGGAGGAGCTTGGACCAGATCAAGGGTAAGTTACTTTTGTCCGACCTTGCTATGCTTTCCATCTCCTTTCTTCCTTGGCTCGACAAACATTCATACCTTGGCTCTGCCGGGTCAATACACTATTTCAGCATCTCTTGAAGATAGCATATCCGTGCCTGATATGATGCTGCATTTTCTCGAACAAGCAGGACATCATCAAGCCGAGCTTAAAAAGAAGGATGATGAACTTGCCCTCCTTCAGGCCAAGGATGATGAGATCGCCGAACTCAAGGCCGATATGAAGAAGATGAAAGCACGGCACCAGTCCGAGCTCCAAAAGGTTGGCTAGGATTACACTGAAGAGCGCGAGCACCTCAATCTCCAGATCGCCAAGGACTAGGATCTACTCAAGGAGGCCGACATCAAACTTGAGTCGACGAATGCTGAGCTTGTGCAACTTCGCCAAAGACGTGATGACTATACCAGGGAGTTGACCCGGATCCACAGCCATATCTCACGTAAGTTCCTTTCCCTTATCCGGCATATTTCTCCGGGTTACTTCACATGTCTTTTCTTTACCTGCTTCTCTTGTATCGTTTTCAGGCAAATTTCCAGAGGGCACTGCCATTGCGAGCGCCGCTGTTGCTGATTTCCGCCGAGAGAGGGGTACTCCCGTTGCTCCTGATGGTGAAGAGATTCCCTATGACATGGAGGACCTGTTGGTCAGCCTGTCATCCCGTGTGGAAATCATCAAGAACTATGGCAAGGATATCCTTGACATTGCAGTCCGAATCTTCAACACGTTTTGGCCTGCAGAAGACACTCCGGAGAGAACCACAATTCTTGTTGAAAAGTTGATGGAAATCGAGACCCAGCTCGACCTGTGGAGGGAGTCCGCTGGTCGTGCCGCAGCTGAGACCGTTCTTCACTACGTACTCACGTGGTACGAGAAGATCGACCTCAACCTCCTGGCGCGCATGCGCACCGGATCCAAATGGAGCAATGTCCCGGAGTGGGTAGCTCGGCGCCAGGCTTGCGCCCATAGCCTCATTGAATATGCTCCCATTCATGAATGGACTGAGGGACCGAGCTCCTAGAAACCGCTGGTGATGAGAATGTTGAGAACGTTGAAGATGGCTCGGACGAGGATGAAGAGGACGATGCCTCGGATATCGAAGACGGCGAAGATGACGCCGAACTTCCTCCTCCTGCTGCTCCTTGAGTGAAAACACTTTAAAATTTATCAGATCCCCGGTATGCCAGGTGGAATTGTATCCAGTACACATGTGATATTTTGCTACTAAGTTTTTTATGCCGGATTAACTTGGGCGTAGTACCCGAGTTTCATTTTCTTGTTCGTCCAATCTTTTGGCTCGGCTCGTGTCTACCTTGATTCGGTTTTACGACTTACGAATCCGAGCTTCAAAAATTGTTTTAACAATACTTGGAAACTTTAGGCTTAGCTCAAAATAATTCAGCATAATAATTTGAAAGTAAATACAAGGTTAGTCCGAAAATCAAACGTCGGCTTGATTAAGTTCTTTTCCTTAGTCGTTTTTCATGTGCTAGGCAATTCGAAACTTGTCCGCTTGCTTGCCATGAAGCCAATTCTTGTTGGACAACAGCAAGTCGAAGAGTTGGGTTTTTGGTGCTCACACACTACTAATCCGAGTTAAGTAGAACAACTTATTGCAGCTGACGTATAAATAATAAATACAGAAGACAATAATCGCTATTAAGGCAGTCCCCGAGTTACTGCTCGAGGCACCAACACTTCATTGATAAGCTCATTGCCGGCATACATACCGACATATGAGAAGACTCGGATACACACACTTCTTTGCTAAGTGTAGAAAGGACGAAGTAGAGCTACATTCCATGGACGCTTAGATTCCTCGCCGGACCTGTCCACCTTGTTTGTTTCCTATGGCTTTGCATCGATAAGATAATAAGAGTCATTGTGCAATGCTTTGCTCACAATGAATGGCCCTTCCCATGGGGGGGATAGCTTGTGCATACCAGCAGTACGTTGTACCAACCGGAGTACCAGATCGCCTTCCCGGAAAACTCGGGGGCTTACTTTCTGGCTATGATAGCGTCGGAGATTTTGCTGATATATGGAGGATCTGGACAATGCCAATTCTCTCGCTTCTTCCAGCAGATCAACATCATTTTGCCGGGCTTCTTGCACTTCGGCTTCTGAGTATTGGGTGACCCTAGGCGAATCATGCTCTATGTCGGCTGTTAATATAGCTTCTGCCCCATATACCAGAAAGAATGGCGTATAGCCTGTTGATCGATTCGGAGTTGTTCTTAAACTCCACAGTACTGCTGGTAGTTCTTCTATCCAGCACCCCGCTGATCTTTGGAGCGGCTCAATGAGCCGGGGTTTTATCCCGGATAATACCAATCCGTTGGATCTTTCCACTTGTCCGTTTGATGCGGGGTGCGCTACCGAGGCAACGTCCAGCCGGATCTTCTTATCCTAGCAGAATCGCGCAAATGCTCCTTCCGCAAAATTTGTGCCATTATCGGTTATGATACTGTGGGGATAACCGTATCTCAAGATGATGTCCTTGAGAAATGTTACGGCCGTAGATCCATCACATTTTCTTATAGGATTCACTTCAGTCCACTTTGTAAATTTTTCCACCATGACCAAAATGTGAGTCATATTTCCCCTTGCTGGTTTAAACGGGCCAACCATATCCAAGCACCATACAGAAAATGGCCATGTAATTGGTATGGTCTTGAGCTCCGACATTGGCATATGTGTCTTGGTGGCATACCTCTGACAGCCATTGCATTTTCTCACCAGATCTTCTGCTTGTTCTAAGGCACTTGGCCAATAGAATCCATGCCGGAAAGCTTTTGCCACCAAGGCTCGGGACGAGGCATGATGCCCGCACTCCCCTTGATGTATATCTCGGAGGATGTCAAGCCCTTCTTCCGGATCAACGCATCGCTGGAGGACATTGGTCACGCTCCTTTTGTATAGCTCGGAATTGATGATCGTGTATGCCTTTGATCTCCTCTGAGTTTGCCTGGATAGCACCTCCTCAGTGGGTAATGCTCCATCTTTCAGGAATTGAAATATATGCAGTGCCCAAGCTGGTATTGCTCGCACAGGGAACACATCCTCATCAATTTCCATCTGATCCACCGGCATAACTTCAACCGGACCACGCTGAGCAGTCCTCGGGTCCTGCGAGGCAGTCCCCGGGTTCACTGAGGCAGTCCCCGGGTTTGCTGAGGCGGTCCCCAGGTCTCGCGCACCACCTCCCATGTCAATGTCCATGGGCACAGCTCCGGATTCTATATCCTCCGGGACGTAAATTGAGTCGGTTTCTGGGGACGGCCTGATAGATGGTTTTCTGAGGTGCTCTAATGCTACACCCGGTGGAATTGCTTGTCGGGTTGACCCGAGGTTTGACAACATGTCGGCAGCCTCATTTTCCACCCGGGGTACATGGTGAAATTCACATCCCTCAAAGTAACCAGATATCTTCTGCACATGAAATCTATACAGTGCCATGTTTGGATCAAGGGCGTCCCACAGTCCCGACACTTGCTGTACTACCAAATCCGAGTCACCAAAGCATAGGATCCGACGTATCCCGATTTCTTTTGCCACTTTGAGCCCATCCACAAGTGCTTCATACTCAACGACATTGTTTGATGCCGTGAAATGGATCTGTAGCACATATTTCAGCTGGTCCTTCTTTGGCGAGGTAAGTACAACTCCGGCACCTAGACCGGTTTTTGTTTTTGACCTGTCAAAGTGCATTCGCCAATAGTTCGGATCTGGTAGCGGCGGTTCATACTGCACCTCGGCCCAGTCCACAAAAAAGTCCGCCACAGCTTGAGACTTGATTGCTTCTCTTCTGTCATATTGTGGCGCATAGGGAGCTAGCTCAATTGCCCATTTTGCGATCCTACCACTCGCATCCTTGTTACTCATTATCTCGGATATGGGAGCCTCACATATTACCCTGATGAGATGCTCCTCAAAGTAATGCTTCAACTTCTTGGCTGCCCTATACACACCATACGCCACTTTTTGATAGTGTGGATAGTTCTGCTTTGAGGCAGATAATATCTCACTCAGGTAATACACTGGTCTTTGCACCGACTTAGCCTCTTCATCGCGCTCTACCACAATCACTGCACTTACAACTCGGTTGGTTGCAGCTATATAGAGCAACATTGGCTCCTTTGATAGTGGAGAGGCTAACACTGGCGCAGTGGCTAACATCTTCTTTAAGTGAGAAAAGGCTTCATTGGCCTGCGGCGTCCAAACGAACTTATCCGACTTTTTCATGAGTTGGTAGAGAGGCACTGACTTTTCTCCCAACCGACATACGTAACCGACTTAACGATGCCAGGCAACCAGTGAACTTCTGGACATCGTTAAGACACTTCGGCAATTCCATTCGTTCAATGGCCCGGATTTTAGTTGGATTGACTTCGATACCTCAGCTGGAGACAAGAAATCCGAGTAATTTTCCAGCCGGGACACCGAAGGTACATTTTTCCGGGTTAAGCTTCATCTGGAACCTTCTTAAGTTCGCGAACGTCTGCCTGATATTGTCAAGGAGCGTTTTTCTTTCCTTGGTCTTGATAACCACATCATCCACATACACTTGTACATTTTGACCTATTTGGTCATGCAAACATTTCTGCATACATCTTTGGTACGTTGCTCCTGCATTACGTAAACCAAATGGCATGGTGCGATAGCAAAAAGCCCCATACGGGGTGATAAATGCAGTCTTTATTTGATCATCCGGATTCAGAGGCATCTGGTGGAAACCAGAATATGCATCAATGAATGACAACAATTCACATCTGGCAGTTGAATCTATGACTTGATCTATCCTTGGCAGTGGAAATGGATCCTTTGGACACGCCTTGTTCAGGTTCGTGTAATCGATACACATACGCCAGACCACTGCCACATTCGGATCATCCTTCTTCTTCTCGACCAGCACCGGATTAGATAGCCAATCCGGGTAAATAACTTCCATGATAAACCTTGCTGCTAGTAACCGAGCTATCTCATCTCCAATGAACTTTCTCCTGTCCTCGGCGAAGCGGCAGAGAGGTTGCTTCACCGGCCTTGCTCCGGGTCTCACGTTCAAAGAGTGCTCGGCCAACTCCCTCGGAACACCTTGCAAGTCATGTGTGGACCAAGAAAAAATATCTCGATTCTCATGGAGGAAGTTGACGAGCTCGCCTTCCTATTTGTCACTTAACCCGGCACCAATTGTTACGGTGCGCTCTGGGAACATATCATCAATAGGAACCTTCTTGGTATCTTTTGTGGCTTGGAATGAGACACTTCCATGTGGGTTACTCAGCGCCGGCATATACTGCTGCGCGGACTGAGCCAATGCCGCAACCTCTTGGATTTTTATTTTCTCTTGTGCAATAACAAGTGACTCGGCTAGGTTAGACCCGGCCGGCGCACACTCAATGGAACGCCAGAAATCTCCAGCAATGGTAATCACTCCGTTTGGCCCGGGCAACTTCATCTTCAAGTAACTGATGTGACAACTTGCCATGAACTTGTTCAGTGCTGGTCTTCCGAGTAACGCGTGATAGGCACTTTCCAAGTTCACCACTTCAAACTCCAAATTTTCAGTTCGGCAATTATCTCTCATGCCAAACAATACGTCAACCCGGACCTTTCCTATGGGCTCACAAGAATTTCTTGGCACAATACCATGGAAAATTGTCCTTGTAGCCTGGAGCATGTTCTCCGAGATACCCAACTTGCGCATTGTATCTGCATACATGATGTTAATGCTACTGTCATTGTCAATCAGTACCTTGGAGAACCTTACACTGATGTTTGGCCCAATGAATGTCGGATCCAGCACTAACGCATACGAACCAGGACTCGGCATAAGCTTGGGATGATCTTTGATATTCCAGGTAATTTCCTGGTCCGACCAAGGCATATACCTCGTCACTGCGGGCATTACTGCATTCACCTCCATATGTCGGTGCTGCAAGCTTTTTCTGTCTGTTTCCTCAGTGGTGAACACATAGTAAGTCTGATGATGCTCTCTGTACTCATTCCTCCCCTCATTTCCGGGGTACCTCTGATCCGGCTGATGCTGGTTTTCTACTTGATGCACTGCATCCCTTCTTTCATGGTTATCATACCTCGGTGGAGGTGGAGGCAACATTAGCTGTTGCGTGTTCGCTCCGGAGAGCAATTGTTGCCGGGGTAACTCCTGTCGAGGTTGATCATTCTGGGGTGCCTGAGCATTCCCCGAGCCACCTTGTTCTATTTTACGCATCCACTCGCATTGCCTCGTTGTATGACCTCCTGGGTTACTTGGATTTGGCATGTGAAACTTACACGGCTGATCCAACATTGACTCATAAGTGTACCTTGGACGGTCTTTCTTCTCTTGCCACTGTTTCTTTTGCTCTAGCGTCCAAGTTTTCTTGCCATCATTCCTCGGCGTCCATTGCCCTCCAGTTTTCTGACATTGATTGCTCCCTGCTCCGGGCTGATCCTGATTCACAGCTGCAACTTGTTGCGAACTGTACCGGTGATCCGGTCTGTCATCTCTTCTTTTACCTCTGTAGTCATTCCTCCGGGATGATCCGGCTCCATCTCTTTGGTAGTACTCATCATTTGACTCGTTTGACACGAGCCTAGGTTGAGTCGGATCACCCAAAGCATACGAATCAGCGATCCGGATCATCTCTGCCAATGTAGTTGGCATTTTCCTTTGCAACTTTTGCCACATCTCGCTTGCATATCTGCACCCTTGTGCAAACCATGCTATGGCATGCGACTCTATCACACCCTCACACGAGTTTCTCACGGTACACCACCGGGTTAAAAACTCCCGGTCCGTCTCGTTCGGTCTCTGCTTACACATAGCTAGGGTTTGTGGCCTATTTGGCCTCCAATATGTACTTGAGAAATTGCTGATGAACATTTCCTCAAAATCGATCCAGCACTTAATACTTCCAGGTGGCAAATTGTTCAACCATACCCTCGATGGCCCCTCCAACATCTGGGGTACATATCTCACAACCCATCTCAAGTTGCCTGTAGCAATTTTCACAGCTGTAGCATAGTTTATCAACCAATCCTCTGGCTTTGTACTGCCGTCATATGTCTTTGTGCCTCTAGGTAGTTGGAAATTAGGTACCGGTGGCTCCTTCATGATCCGGGGCCAAAAACACGCAAGACCCGGTGGACCTTGACATTCAATCTGCTCCGACCTATACAGCCGATCCAGCTTTAACCTGGCATCATCAGGCATCAAATCCCTGCTTCCCAATCTCGACCCTATCACATGATAGTCCGGCCTTGGGTATCCTGCGTTCACCATTTCTGAATCTCCATTGTTATACTGGTCTTGCTCTCGTGGAGCACCTCTCTGTTGCATACCTCGGCCGGCACTTTGCTCTTGCCTTGGTATATTCCGTTGTTGCGGTTGTCCTGCCGAGTTGCGTTGTCCGGCATTGCCATTTACAGCGTTACCTTGACCGACATTTCCTTGGTCGCGGCTACCTTGGCCAGCTTCACCTCGGCTCATACTTCGTTGATCGTCATTTCTCTGTACTTCTTTTCCTTTCCCTGCCCTTGTCGGGTCATACGGGACGATCTGTTTGTTCCTCCCGGCCGAGGTTACTACCTCTTCTCTCCTAGGACCACCATGAGGAGACGATGCGGCTCCAGCGGATTTCTTCGGGTTACCTACCGCTGAATGAACGATCTTGGAGGCCCTATCTCTTTCCGGGTTTGCCCTGAGCAATTCCTCGTTTTGCCTGTTCGCGATCCGAACCAACTCATTGACCCTATCTTGCTGTCTCTGACGAGCTTCACCCGTTAGACCCTCTAACTCGGATGCAGCTGCATCTGCTGCTCTGAGGTTCTTTGCCGGGGTACTGTACCTCGGCAGCCCCACGGACAAACAGTTTTCTGACTCCTCAATCCTAGTATCACCCTCTTTGTTCATTTCAATCATGATATTTCTCCCCTTTACTTTTACAGCATCAACTTTATTCGCCTTTGCGTACTCACGCAGCATCATGTTCAACGACTGCTGAGCCGCGGCTATCTTTTTCGCACCCTCTAGTACTTTTTGCCTAGTTTCCTCTAGCTCGGCCACTTGCCTGAGCCGGATCTACTACTGCTGCTATAGGGTTTGCCAAGCTATCCATCGCTTCCCGCAACACATTCTCTGGCCTCTCTAGTGGAGGACCTCTACCTTTCCTTGGTGCCTTGGGCGTTACCTCCGGATCTAGTGCCGGATCCTTGCTTGTGCCAGCGCCAGGCGCAGTCATCATCACCTCAGCACGGTCCGGGGAGCGAGTGATACGCGCCCCATGAACCACGCTAAGGGGTGGCTCACCTGCCTCGACGACGTGCCGCGGATGAACGCATGACACATCCACAGCAACATAGACCTTGTGCGCGCCGAGCTTGACGAAGAGGCCGTTGCGCGGGAGAGGGCGCGTGCCGAAGCAGCCAGCGTTGTCGCTGACGAAATCCAGTGCTCCAAAGCGCTGAACGAACCCAGAGACGATGCGTTCGCCGGTGCCGATGAGGTTTCCCGTCCGGATCTTGACCCCTGCTAGCGCCACGAGCCCCACGGTGGGCGCCAACTGTCGTGGTGGTGTCACGGCAGATGCCATGGATAGGCTAAAGGTGGGGACTAAATGCACTAGGGGAATCCAGGGAGGGATAGTGAGGTGATTCCACACACAGAAGTTTTATATTTGATTCACCTTCACAGATTATAAGTGCTCCTAGAGCTGTATTGGGGAGAGGAGGAATGTCTCACCATTGGGCCATGACCCGGCATGCCTGCAACAAGTGGCACGACGTCGTGGAGGAGGTGCGCCACGTCCATGTCAGCAGCACCAACAACGATGATCAGGCTAGCATCCCCCATCTCTACCCTCTCCCGTCCATTTGAACCTTCTTTCCGATTGTTGGTATTCTTCGTAGATGCGTACCATGATCGCCACCTACCGCGAGGACACTGACGACAATGAGTTTAAGTTCATCCACGTATTTGAACAGATCGAGGGGTGTGATAAGTGGGCGGAGATGCGGACCACTCTCACTAAGGCCAAGACCATCGCCTACGATCCCCGAGCAGTGCCATCGGCGGCCTCGAAGGGCCGACCCGTTGGCCACAGGAAGGCCAAGGCCATGAGGGACACGACACCGACCATCGAGAAACTACACTTGTCCATCCTGACCTGCATGGTCGACGCCTCCATGCACGCTACCATGACGGCAGAGCAAGCCACCAGGTTGGAGGAGATCGCCGTGACAAGGTGGGCATCGGTCATCGAGCGACATGACATAAAGCTCGGCCTCATCAAGGCCAACATGGTGGTAAAGAATAGGAGGGAGGACTTGGTGATCTTGATGGTACACGAAGGACATGGATGCCGAGGTGAGGGTGTGGTGTGTTGATCAGCGCACCTTGATCCTCTCCGAGAACTGAGTGTCCACCAACCAGAACCAGAGGCAGACCCAGAAAATTGTCGAAGCCTGGGCACGCCACAAGGAAACTAAAAAATTTCTTGATATATCAAACAAAGAAATATATCAAGACATTACCAATGATGTGGTAATTAGCCATATGCCTACGAGGTAAATGTTATGGTTTAAATAGGGCCAGACACTCGCTGGATGGATCCACTTAGTCGGATAGTGAAGTCCCCAATACGCTTGACCGAATAACGTATAAGGTCTTTACTCGAGTACCTAAAGAGTAAGAGAAACTCTAGCAGATCCCGCATCCGCGTGCCTACAAAAGGGCAGCTGCAGGGGCCAGCAAACGCATTTTTCGGTGCTGCGGCCGGGCAGATCCTACACCCCTGAGCGGCAATAAGGAATATTCCCTTTGCCAGTCGGGATGCGGATCTGACCGGCCATAGCGCCCGCATCGGCCTGTAACAGGAACATCATATGCAAATAGAGGGTTTTAGCTCCAAGTTTACAACAGTAGTTCGATACTAAATGGTACGAAATAACATAGTTTTACACAACAGTTTAATGCCTAGTTCAGAAACATTGCTAGGGAATCACCCCTCCTAGAACACCGCAAGATCAATGCAACCAAAGATAAATCAAGACGCGTTGGATCGATGGATGATCAAGGCTCCAGATCAAACACGGCGGAGGCATCGCCGACGTTGCCACCAGCCGCCGGATCGTCACCAAAGCCACCGGTACCATGGCTGGGAGGGGTCCATGGTCACCGTTGTGGGGCACGGCGGCAGCGTACGCAGCCGGGGTGGGGAGATCGGCGGTAGCGGAAGCAACAACGGCGGGGAAGAAGGGAAAGCGCATGCTGATTTTTCCCTCCTGCCAACGAGTTACCGCGGATGCAAGGGACGCTCGGTTCGGCCCCCAAACCTGCTTGTCTGCGGGTTTGGCTCGCGGGAATGCGGACGCCGGCAAATTTTATGCGGGCCGCGCTCGGATACGGTGTGTGGATATTCCTCAGTTTCGACGGAAAACTGCATAACAGTGGTTATTATGCCGTTTCGGTGTTGATGCGGGATCTGCTAGAGTTGCTCTAAGGATGATACACCTCAATGCGTTTTTAGAAGGCCGATATTACAGCGCAATACCACAAGACAATGAGACGATGCTTTTTAGATGAGAATCCCTAGTAGGAAATCAGGCAAACCAACAATCAATGAATGGAAATCTTGTTTGTTGGATTATTAGTTGGTAAATCCTGAATTATCCTCAATGGGTAATCTAGTACGACATCCCGGGTCAAAACGGAAAATGTAATCTCTTTGCCTCAAAACAGATGTCGCAGATTTGTCAAAATTTAGATGAATCTGAACACTATTTAGTATTAGATATATTTAAATTTTAACAAATTTCTGATATCTATTTTGAGACAGATAAAGTAAATGATTTATAGGAGGACATCGACCGAGTAATTTTTGTTATACTAGGCAGCACGGGTGTGGCAAGGGTTCCAGGTGGTGCGGGTTGGCGATTTTTGAGAATAGAACGAGTCTATTCGCTGAATCGTTTTGGTCAACGTCTCGCTGTGCGCTCGCGTGCTTTGTTTTGCTGGACCTGGACTTCACGCGGCCCAAGCCACAGCCCATCACGGTCAAGGCCAGCAGTTTTTGCCCACGCTCAGTCCGATTTTTGCTAGCTAAAAACCATATCCCGCAGCAGCCGCGCGAGCGTGAAGCCCGGGCGAGCGCCGGGTGACAGGGGCGCTGCGTCCGCCCGTGATCACAACAGCAGCCCAACACCGGTGACTGCGATCCCGACACCGATAGGCACCCAGGCCAGCACCACCGTTCCGCCACCGGCAACCCTAGAGGCGCTTCCTATCGCAGATGATCTCTTCCCGTTTGATTTTCGTGGTCCTCGTATGTTTATTTTGACCGATGAACTTGTATTCCGGTGATTTGCGGCGATTGCATCGCCGATTGCATCGCCTCAACTATGTTGTGCCCGATGACAGCAATTCTATGTCAAATTTCTAACGACCTTTTAAATGTTTAAATTTGCAATTGCGATTTTGGGGGGTTGTTTGTGAAGGGAATATGCCTGAGAGGCAATAATAAAGTGGTTATTATCTTATTCCTTATTTATGATAAATTTTTATTTTGCATACTATAATTATATTAATTGGAAACGTTAATACATGTGTGTTTAATAAACAAATAAGGTTCCTAGTTATGCCTGTCTTATAAACTAGCTCGTTGATTAATAAGATGATCAAGGTTTCCTGATCATGGACATTGGATGTTGTTAATAACAAGGTCACAACATTGGTTGAATGGTGTGATGAACATTCATCCAAAGTATAGGAATACAATCAAATTCATTGTGTTTAAATTGCTATAACATCATACAAAATAATTCTAGTCCTTAGACCATGAGATCATGTTAATCACTAACACTAGAAGAGTAACTTGATAACATCAAACGTCGCACCATAAAAGGTTGACAATAAAGGTGGATTCAGATACTCTAAAGGTGTTATGTAGAGGCTCATGGATCAAGAGTGAGATTTTGTCCATCCCGATGACAGATAGATTACTCTAGGCCCTCTCAGTGATATCACATTGAGATAGCTTGCAAGCAAGTGATGTGATCACTAGAATGTTATATCACGGGAACGAGAAAAGAGTTCATGTTGGTAACAAGATCAAACTAGGTATGGAGATACCGATGATCGAATCTCAAACATGTAATATATCGCGATATAAAGGGATTTAGTTATGACGTTAAAAGGTTCACACGATCACTAGAGTCATCGTTGAATGTGTGGGAGTCAGTACGGATCTATAGGCCCCACTGTTGATTATTGATCGGAGAAGGGTCTCGATCATGTCTCCATTATTCACGAACCATAGGATGACACACTTAAGGTATACGAACACCCTTTGGAGCAAATAATACACTAGAGAAAGATTATGAAAGCGCTGGGATTGTTTTGATGGACACCGGAATTGTTTCGAGTGATTGCTGAAATTGGTTCTGTATGTGATATCGAACTGTTGCAAGGGGTTTATGTGAATGTTTGTTAATTGAAGTAATTAACAAAATTCTGAATAAAACAAATAAAAGTGTTTTATTTAAAGTTAAAAATGCATTTAATTTAGTGGACATTAAATGCAAGTGAGTGGAGTTGAAATTTGTGTGAGTGGGCTTAGTGGAAGCTCCACCGATATGAATGAGGGAGAGGTGAGGGCACCCACCATGGCCGGCCAGCCATGGCCATGGGGCTGCGCCCCATCCCCTATAAAAGGAGCCACATGGCTCCTCTCCTCTTGCACCATCTCTTCACGAAGGTTCTCTTCCCCCTCTAGAAATTCCCCATGGTATCGGACTAGCGAGATATATGTCCCCGGTGGCTTTTTCTGGAAGGATTTGCTGCTTTCGCTGCTTTGCTAGAGCAAGGACTCGGAGGTTGTCAGGGTAACGGACGTGTGTGTGATCACGGATGCACCGCTTCTCTGCGGTGTTGGACCTGTTGGTGATGGACCTGCTAGACTTCATCACGATCTTGAGATCGGTAAGTGTATGACTACATCATCCATGAGTACAACCTCATAACACTTTGTCACTCTTCAAGGGTATGTTCTCTATGGATGTATATCCACCCGTTGTATCTAGGTAGATAAATATTGGTGCTTAGTTGTTCACATCGTAGGATTTTTTTTGTTTTCTATGCTGCGAACCCAACAGTGGTATCAGAGCCCGATCTATGCGTAGATGCTTTGCACGGGTAGAACACATAAGTGTATGTGGGCGATCATGATCATGTTATTGCATCTTATATGTATTTTGGATATTGGTGGCATAGTGGGATGAAGCAGTCGGACTAACTTTACATGTCCTCGCACATGAGACCTATTCCATGCTTGACAAGCAACTAGTTTTGCATAAGTGGCTAGTAGGTGTCTGTCTCTCCTACTATAGTCAATATCTGATTTACAACGAGTTGCTAATAATTTGGTTATCATCATTGTGGTTCCATGTTCGTAGGTAATACCAGTTCTATCTTTGAAAGCCCTAAGCCATGTGAAACTTGCAATTGATAAATAAGAAGCGTCTAGTTTAGATTGTTGCTGGGCTAGTGTCATGATATGGTAATGTTATAATTTGAAGTATAGTTGATACTCTTGGAAATTATAGCATACCTAACGTGTAATTTCCATAGACCTTGGCCTTACACATAAAGGAATGATAAAGATCATACCACGATGCACATGATAGTGATCAAGTGCAAGAACCATATCATTTCACTTTATGCATATGATGTTTTGTTTGCATCTTATATTGCTTGTTTGGCGCTTTAGTAGCATTATAAGATGATCCCTCATTTAGATATCAAGATAAAATGTGTTCTTCCTTAAGTATGCACCGTTAAGAAACTTTGTTGTTTCGAGACATCACGTGATGATCAGGTGTATTGACTATACGCTTTCATACAATGGGTGTAAGACAGTTTTACACACGCGAGTACTAAGGTTTTTACTTGGCGAGCCTAGCATGTATAGATATGGCCTCGAAACATGGACTGAAAGGTTAAGCATGAGTCATATGGTAGATATGATGCCCATATAGATGCTCGCCTTTGAAGATACACCGACTCACGTGATGATCGGACTTGGTGTAGTAGATTTGGTTCATGTAATCACCAAACAACTCGAGGGATGTTGGTTTTGAGTGGGAGTTCATTTCTAATTTCGATTAGTCAAACTCAATTTATCATAAACTAAAATCAAAGTGAATTTGCATAATTTGTTGTAGTCATTGGCATCCATTTACTACCTTGCGCTTAGTTTTAATTGAGATAATAGAACTATAGAATTTTGGATTTTTGCTTTACAAACCGGTATCATATTGTTTTAAGTGTAATTTAAAGTTTAGAAGTCCTATTGCAAAATTTTAGCAAACTCTATTTACTCCATGAAGTTTAATAAATAGTATTAAATCAAGAGTAATAATTCTAGTGTTAGTATCTAAAGTATCATATTTGCCTCCATGATTCTTGATATTCAAAAGTTGTTTTAATATCAAGGTTATCTAGGAGGTGGACTAATTGTTTCAGAAACCATCTTGTGTGGAAGATATTGTGATATATGAAACAATGTTTATGGTTGCAATATGATAGAGTGTAATTTGGAAAAATACATGTTCTCATATTGTATGAGAATTTGCAAAGGTTGGAGATGCTAGACGTCCTAATCTCCCAAAAGGGTTCTGGGAACTGACATTATACTCACGATTCGTCCTTATAGGCTATAGTAGCTTGATCATGAAAGTTGTCATGATAAGGATGAATAGAAGATGTAGGTAAAATGTTTACTACACTAATAGATTACTAAAGAATGGATTTTTGAAAGAACGCGAAACATTTGATGATGGTGATCAACTTCAAAGTGCAAGTCCAAAGGTATTAGTATTTGATTATACATGGTTTGGACTATGTGTTATATGTATGGTGCCACTATTGATGTTGATAGATTCTTTTAAAAGAAAAGGAAATGCTGAAAGAGGATCTATAAAATATTTGTCAGGAAAGAGAAAAGACTGGAAATGTCCAACTAAGGTATATAGATGATATACATGTTATGGTTGTATTTTTTGCTTGTTAAAAATGTGGTTCTTGGGTGTTGGATACTGAATTGGTTGGTGTGAAATTTCATACAGAACAATGCAATTCATGAACTACAATGGCCTGAGTAACTAGCAAGAGAATATGTGATGATGTTCATCAAAAACAAATAAAGTGTTATTGTGTTCATCATTCACATCAAAGCTTGCATTCAAGATTTCTTTAAAGAATTGTTATTTTGTTCCGGTATTATGAGAACAATGGTTGTTCAAATAATTACCGTATTCCATGGAAGATGGATGAACTTTTACAAGTCTAGTTGGAGAAATCACGTCCATAAAAAATAATGCTAAAATGTCGCAAGACAAATGATTGAAAGATCACTTATGAAGTGACATCACTGTTTAAATTATATTGGAAAGAAAACATGAAGATACTCCATGTTGATGGATTTTTGGAGTCTTTGATTTTGATCAATTGACGCTTATGAGACTTCCCTCGAGATAATTGAAACTTCGTTTATAGGCCAAAGAGGAATGGATGACTAACTTATTGGACATTGTGCATGTTGATGTATATAGTCCATTATATGTAGCCATGTGCAGTGGATCTTTTGACTTCAGATGCTTTCTCCCAAAATATGTGTGAATATATCTGTATATTTACTTAATAAGGAACAAGTATGAAACATTTGAAAAATTTCAAAGACTTTCAAGATAAAGTGGAAAATTATTGTAACAAGAAAATAAAGAATTTATGATTCGATCATGAAGGAAGATATTTGAGTTACATGTTTAGCAAAACACCTAAGATTTGAGGAATTTTTCCATGTATTTGTGTTTCCCCATAAACCATAGGAGTATGGAATGTTCGAGAGATGAAATCAAACCTTGTTTGACATGGTAAGATCAAAGGTGCCATTTATAAAACTGCCATTATGTTTTAAGGATTAAACCTTTAGATACTACCGCTTTTACATTGAAAATAGCACCATCGTGATCCTTTGAAATGACACCATATGGGTTATGGTTCAGGATAAAACCATAGTTGTTTTTACTTAAATTTTGGTATGTTAGGCATAAGTAAAACGTTTACAACCAAAGTAGGATAAGTATGTCTTTGTAGGTTATCCCAAAGCAATAGTTGGGTATTCCTCCATAACACCGAGGACAAAAGAGTTTGTCACTTGGAACGTGAAGTTTCTTGAGAAGGAAATTTTCGCGAAAAGTTAAGTGGGAGGACAATAGAACATTGATAAGGTTATTGAACCTTAGCTATATGTGCTAAGTAGCGCAGCACCGGAAAGTGTTCCAGTAGTGGCCATAATGCTCATGGCTCCCATGATTACAAAGGTTGTGATCTTGGAGATTAGAGTTCCTATTTGAACCATATGCATCCGGTAATAATCAAATAGTGATATTTGATAAACAAGACGTTATTGTTTTGACAATGATGAACCGACTGCATACAAAGAAGCGATGATGGGCCCTGACTCCATCAAGTGACTATAAGTCATAAAATCCGTGATAGTTTCCATACACGAGAAATCAAGTTATTGAACTTGGAAGACCCTCCGAAAAGGCGTGAAGCCTATCGGTCGTATTTGGATCTATAAAGAAATAGACATGGATGTTTGACATCTATGAAATAGTTGACACGTCAGAAAGGAGTTTACGAAAATGTTCAAGGAGTTGACTATGAAAAGATTTGATCTTTCATAGCGATATTTAGTTTTGACGGATTAATGTAGCAACCACTACATATAATTTGGTATATGGTAGTTGAACAAACAAAACGAAGTTCTTCTAATAGAATGGTTACCTAGGACATGTACATGACACGATCCGAATGGTTTTGTCAATTCAAAGGATGCTGAAAGGGCATGCAAATTTCAATGGTTGAAGTAAGCATAGAGGAGTTGGAATCTTCACCATGATGAAACTGTTAAAATGATTAATTTCATCAGAGACGATGAAGATGCTTTCATTTGCAAGAAATTAAGTGAGAGCGCTGATACAAATTCCCAATACATTATGTAGAGGACATGTTGTTGATTGTAAATGATGTATCTTTTATTAACACGGGTTAAGAATTTCATTAAAATTGGATTTTGATGAAAGACTTGGGCAAAAACGGAATATTTGGCATCAATGTCTATATGGATAGATTGAGGCGCTAATATGATTATGCCAGACATACATATCTGAGATATTGAAAGGGTTCAATATAGAAACAACAAGAAAGGTTCTTGCTACATGGAAAGGATTGAATCAAGATTCAAGTGTATTAACACTTGGTGAGTAAAATCACATGAATATTTTGATCAATAATACTGTGATATGTACATATCCATATATGTCCTATGCTCTAAATGTTGTGAGCATATACCAGGATGATTCATAAGATGATCATTGGATGATAGTAAAGATATTCTTACGAGCTTTGGAAGAACTAAGAATATATCATGTATAAATGACAAATAGTTAAAAGTAGTTCATTGTAAAGTGTTACATTGATACTAGTTTGTCACAAGATACAAATTAAATTTATCTCAATTTAAACTATGGGTGGCACAATGTAATGGAAAGGAGGTTCCATGATGGATTTGAATGAGTTCCAAAGTTGATACATTGTGATGGATACTACAATAAAAGGCTAAGTATATGACTGCTATAGTAGCAACAAAGGAGGGAATTTGGTTAAGTAGTTTGTTATCAAACTAGGTGTGGTTCACAATGGGCTAGTACTATGAAGATATATTGTGCGGCAATTATATCAACATGTTTTAACCCAAAGGAACTAAAGGTCTCACCAAAGGACTAAATTTATACAATGCCATCTCATTAGAGAATAAGTGATGCGTAGATACGCAAAGACATACAAATACACACGGACCTAAAAATATTAGATCCGTAGATTATGTTAACCACTAGCAAACGCGTATATACAACACCATAAAGCCATGGGTGTTGAATGCGCAAGTTTATAGACTAGATTATTGACTCTAGTGCAAGTGGGAGACTGAAGGGAATATGCTCGAGAGGCAATAATAAAGTGGTTATTATCTTATTCCTTGTTTATGATAAATGTTTATTTTGCATGTTATAATTGTATTAGTTGGAAACGTTAATACATATGTGTTTAATAAACAAATAAATGGTTCCTAGTTATGCCTCTCTTATAAACTAGCTCGTTGATTAACAAGATGATCAAGGTTTCCTGATCATGGACATTGGATGTTGTTAATAATGAGGTGACAACATTGGTTGAATGGTGTGATGAACATTCATCTAAAGTATAGCAGTATGATCAAAGTCATTGTGTTTAAATTTCTATAACATCATACGAAGTAATTCTAGTCCTTAGACCATGAGATCATGACAATCACTAACACTAGAAGAGTAAATTGATAACATCAAACGTCACACCATAATAGGGTGACAATAAAGGTGGGTTCAGATACTTCGAAGGTGTTATGTAGAGGCTCATGAATCAAGAGTGGGATTTGTCCATCTCGATGACAAATAGATATACCCTGGGACCTCTCAGTGATATCACATTGAGATAGCTTGCAAGCAAGTGATGTGATCACTAGAATGTTATATCACGGGAACATGAAAAGAGTGCATGTCGGTAACAAGATCAAACTAGGTATGGAGATACCGATGATCGAATCTCGGACATGTAATATATCACGAGACAAAGGGATTTAGTTAGGACATTAAAAGGTTCACACGATCACTAGAGTCATCGTTGAATGTGTGGGAGTCAGTACGGATCTCCAGGTCCCGTTGCTGATTATTGATTGGAGAAGGGTCTCGATCATGTATGCATTATTCACGAATTGTAGGGTTACACACTTAAGGTATACCGTCACCATATGGAGCAAACAAGATACCATAAAAAGATTATGAAAGCACTGGAATTGTTTCGATGGACACCAGAATTGTTTCGGGTGAAATTACTAAAACTAGTTCTGCATGTGATATCGAAATGTTGCAAGGGGTTTTATGTGAATGTTTGTTAATTAAAGTAATTAACACAATTCAGAATAATATAAATAGAAGTGTTTTATTTAAAGAGAAAAACATATTAAATTTAGTGGACATTAAATATAAGTGAGTGGAGTTGAAATTTATGTGAGTGGGCTTAGTGGAAGCTCCACCCACATGAATGAGGGAGAGGTGGGGGCACCCACCATGTCCGGCCAGCCATGGCCATGGGGATGCGCCCCATTCCCTATAAAAGGAGCCCCATGGCTCCTCTCCTCTTGCACCACCTCCTCGCGAAGGTTCTCTTCCCTCTCTAGCAATTCCCCATGGTCTCAGATTAGCGAGATACATGTTCTCGGTGGCTTTTTCTGGAAGGATTTGCTGCTTCCACTACTTTGCTGGAGCGAGGACTCGGAGGTTCTCAGGGTACCGGACGTGTGTGTGATCACGGATGCACCGCTGCTTTGCGTGCTAGACCTACTGGACTCACTGAACTTCATCATGATCTTGAGATCGACAAGTGTATGACTACATCATCCACGAGTACAACCTTGTAACGCTTTGTCGCTCTTCAAGGGTATGTTCTCTATGGATGTATATCCATCCGTTGATTGTATCTAGGTAGATAGATCTTGGTGCTTAGTTGTTCACATCGTAGGATTTTTTTTGTTTTCTATGTTGCGAACCCAACAGTTTGGGGGGCGGCTTGGAGGCAGTGACCCCCGATAGGAGGTACCTGCACCGACCACCCCTATAAGGCTAACCTCTCGGACCGTATGGGGGCGAGTGGAGATGCTCTAAGAAACATAACATGCAAAGCGGAAGGAGGTGAAATAATCACTAGCAAACGACAAACGTTAAGAGCATCTCCACTCAGGTTCCCAAGAGGCCATTCCCAGGGCGAATTTTTCATCCGGACAGAAAAAATGGCCCAGTCGCGTTCCTAGGATGCCGAATTTGTCCGGATTTGGCCCAACTTTCATCCGGCAATCCCAGGCTGAACCTAGGGCGCTGGGAACCTCCTAGGAACACCGGACGCAGAGGAAACGCCAAAAAATGCGCCCGCCTGTGGCCCCGTGCGGTGACTCAGCATACCATTGCATGATGTAGTACACTATAGTCGTTGACATAACACCAATTAAACACCGTTCACTAGTATTACATCCCTCAGAGTGGTACAACAGAAACACAGCAGATCCAAGACATGACTATTGATTACAACTCGACTGTTTACAAAAGATCCAGGGAACATTCTAGGTTAAAGAGGAAGAAACAAACTTCTTACAGAGAAGAAACAGATATAACAACTCATAACTAACTAGTGACTAAGACTAGTGATGACCCGCAAGTATAGGGGGTGTATCGCAATATTTTCGAGGGAAGTGAAACCCAATTTATTGATTCGACACAAGGGGAGCCAAAGAATATCTATCAGCCTTAACAACTGAGTTGTCAATTCAGCTGCACCTGGAAACAATCTTGCTCACAGCAGTTTATTAGTAGCAACAGTTTTGTAGTAGGAATAGCAAAGTAACAGCAGTGGCAAAGCAAAGTCAGTAGTAACGAAAGCAGTAAACAATGGGATTCGAGTGCGGTAGGCATAGGGATGGATAGATGGGTGTTGCATGGACAAGACAATTCACATAGCAAACAGAACATAGGGCAATTGCAGATAAATAAGATAAAGCACCCAAGTACTAGACAATCCTAGGCATGTGTTCCATATATAGTCATATGTGCTCGCAATGAGAACTTGCACAACATCTTTTGTCCTGCCAGCCCGTTTGCAGCGGGGCCTCTAGGGAACAACTGGCAATTAAGGTGCTCCTTTTAATAGAGCATCGGAGCAAAGCATTAACACTCCATGAACACATGTGATCCTCACATCAAAGCCATTCCCTTCCGGTTATCCCGATTTCTGTCACTTCGGGGCCATAGGTTCTGGACAACAACGTGTGTATACAACTTGTAGATAAGACCAGAAACAATACTATCATAATGAATCAATAATAAGTTCAGATCTGAAATCATGGCACTCGGGCCCTAGTGACAAGCATTAAGCACAACAAGTCGCAACAAAGTCATAAAGCACTAATAAAAGATACTAGGCACCATGCCCTAACAATCTGATGCCATTACATGAACGATCTCATCCAATCCCTACCATCCCCATAGCCTACAGCGGGGGATTACTCACTCATAGATGGGGGAAACATGGATGGTCGATGGAGAAGCGATGGTGATGATGATGGTGATGATCTCGTCCAATTCCCTGTCCCGACAGGGTGCCAGAATGGAGTTTCTGGTGCTGTTTCGTGGAATCTGGTGGTGGCGGCGGAGCGGAACTCCTTCTGGAAAATGTTGAACCCCCCGAAGTTTTTAGGTCAGAAGGCTCCTTATAGGCGAAGAGAGAGGCCGAGGGGATTCCTGGGGGGCCCACACCACCCCCTGGCGCGACCTGGCTTGGCCCATGCCACCAGGTGGTGTGGCCACCCCAGGTCTCTTCTCCGTCTCGTATTCTAGCTCCTAGAGTTTTCGGGTGAAATAGGATTTTTGGCATATTTTCCGGGATTTTTCCTGATAGTTGATTTTCTGCACAAAAAATAGACACCAAGGCAATTCTGCTGAAAACAGCGTCAGTTCACATTAGTTGCATCCAAATCACACAAATATAGAGGAGAAACAATAGCAAAAGTGTTTGGGAAAGTAGATACGTTTTGGACGTATCAACTCCTTTATACATTGCAAATGTATCTATAATTTTTTATGTTCCATGCTTGGTTTTATCCACTTTCTTGTGTTTTGTTCCAACTTTGGAGTACTTTTATTATGATTTCTTGGACTAACCTATTAACAAGAACCACAGTGCCAGCTGCCTGTTTTCTGATGTTTTTGGTTCCAGGAAAGTCAGAAAATGAATATTCTCGGAATTGGACGGGACAAAAGCCAAAGTGCCTATTTTTCGGAAGGGATCAAGTTCCAGAATACGAGACGGAGAGGGGCCAGGGGCCGGCCACACCACCTGGCCGCGCAGCCAGGCTTGGCCCACGCCAGGGGGTGGTCTGGCCTACCCCAGCACCCCCTCGGCCCTCCTTCCACCTATAAGTTGCCCTCGGGACGAAAACCCTAGGTACCCGATCAAAAATCCACGAAAGAGTCTGTAGCCGTCGTCGTCTCTGTCCCTAGATCGGGGGGGATCTGAAGCTCTTCCCAGCACCCTGCCGGAGAGGGGAATTCACCCTGGAGGCCTTCTTCATCACCATGCAAGCCTCCGGTGTGATGCGTGAGTAGTTCATCCTTGGACTATGGATCCATGTAGTAGCTAGATGGCTGGTTTCTCCTCCTTTGTGCTTTCATGTTTAGATCTTGTGAGCTCCGTTCATGATCAAGATCATCTATTTGTAATCCATACATGTTGTGTTTGCGGGGATCCGATGGATATTGAGATTCTATTTCAGATTGATTATTGATTCTATCATGTCTTTGTTATTTGAGATCTAGCATGCTTTCCGTTGTTAGTAGCTATCTTGGCCAAGTAGATGCTAGCAACTCCAAGAGTTAGTATTTATGCTCGATAGTGGGTTCATGCCTCTGGTAATCTGGGGAAGTGACAGAAATCTCTAAGGTACTAGATGTGTTGTTGCTACTAGGGAGAAAACAACGATATTTTGTTCATAGAGCAATCGTATTGTTTAGTTTACACGCAGTTCATAAAGCAATAATCTGTTGCTTGCAACTTAATACTGGAGGGGGTTCGGATGATAACCTGAAGGTGGATTATTAGTCATAGATGCAGTTGGATGGCGGTCTATGTATTATGTTGTAATGCCCAATCAAGTCTCAAAGGAGTAAGATGATTAATATATGCATGTATTGCTTTCTCGGTGTTTGTCAATTGCCCCACTGTAATTTGTTCACCCAGCATGTTATCTATCTAAGGAGAGCCACCTCTAGTGAACTATGGATCCCGGTCCTTTTTCTTTACATACAATCTATAAATTGTTTATGCTTTGTGTTTACTTTCTGCAAACTTTTACTTCTTTCCATTCGATACGTTTAATCCTTTGTTTTCCGCAAAACACGGTGAGATTGACAACCTCACCGCAAGTTGGGGACAAAGTTCCGTGGTTGTGTTGTGCAGATCTCCATGTTGCTACTAGCACCAGTAGTGCGCCCTGCCAAAGCTCAGCTAGTAACACCTTTTAGGTGTTTCCTTGCTCCTACTGGTTCAATTAAACCTTGGTTTCATAACTGAGGGAAACTTGCTGCTGTGCTCATCATACCTTCCTCTTGGGGTTCCCAACAAGCTCTACATCAACACCGCCATCAAGCATTTTTCTGGGCGCCGTGCATTGAGCCATCAAGCATTTTTCTGGCGCCGTTGCCAGGGAGTCAAGGACATCTTCACAAGGGGAGACCCTCATAAGTAAAATTAGTTTTACTTGTTTTGCTTTCTTATTTGAAAACACACAAAAAATTAGTTCCTATCTTGAGTTGCCACTATGTCTAGCCTTGCTCCAATCACTATGTCACCCGAGGAAATGATTCTCACTTTTAAACAAGGAATTGAGGAAAGTTTTAAGGAAGCTTGGTCTAGAATCTCTGATCTACATGAAAAGACTAAGCCTAAAATGATTCAAGGCTTGTTCCTTAGCAGTTTTTACCTTGGGATTGCTCTTTGCTATAGATATGCTTTAGATGCTATTGTGGGAGGAGATTTCCTCCAATGTAATGAGGATGATGCCATTAATGCTATAAAGAAATTGATCCTCACTTACACTGTGCCTAGCCAAACTGATATTTCTTTCGCAAAAATATTTGCTAGGTTGAACACTCTTGAGGCTAGCACTACTAGCTTAGAAAGTTGCTATAATACGCTTAGGGATCATCACAATTATGTTCCAATAAATTCTGGACCATCAAAGTGGCTCCCTACAGTAAAGATTGAGATAAACACTGAAACTTTTCAAGCCCGCTGCGATATCATGTCTGAATTTTGTCTTATGCCCAAAGATATTTATGAATCTTTGAATCTCTGGGGGCTTACTGAAGGAGGAAAAGAAATATCTCTTGCTAATAATGCTACCTTATTTCCTATTGGAATAGCTGAAGGAGTGTTTACAAAGATTCTTGGGAAAATGATTTCTACTGATTATCTTGTTATTGAATGTGCAGGAAAAGGACAAATTACACTTGCAAGATCCCTATTAGGACTCCTTGGAGCAATAATAGACGTGGGAAAGGGGACCATGCACCTTTGTTCTCCACCAAACAATCACATTTTCCCAAAGGTTAGGAATAAAAATAAGAGAGGTAAGGGCAAGAAATTTGGTCTTAATGCTTCTTCATTTGAGAATACTTGATTCTTTTTCTTGGTTCTTATGCCTAACTTAAAGGCGTTAAAGAAAAGTACTTGTTGGGAGATAACCCAAGAGTTTTAGTTGAGTCTTGGAAGTTATTACCTCTGTAATAACCTCTCCTTATTCTTTTTATTTGCTTTTTATGCCAAGAGTAACCTCTAATGAGAGTGAAGTAATGATTGGGAAAGTTGCTGTCCCGAAACAGATTTCTATGCTTCACCATAAAAATTCTTGAGAGAGCTCTGTATGTCGGATTGAGCTGTAATGTTTTGTGCTTCTACCCCAGGTTGTTATATAACTTTCTTTAGTTCAACACTTTTTGATTTGAGGAACAGAAGGTCTTCTAAAAAATTCGTCTTTACCTGCTGGTCGGTTTTGACAGATTTCTGCTATTTTCTGCATTTGCTTCTTGTTAGTTCCTTCTTGAGTTCCTTTGGGGAATTGAGGTTTTTGAGGGAAGTGCTGCAGTAGCTAGTGTTCTAATAAAATTTTATTTTGTGTTATAACTGAACCTTAAGACTTATTTATCTTAAGTGCACTAATGTTGCTAATGAGATTGTGTGAAGTTTTGTATGAAGGAAAAATTTCAGGTGTATGGAAGGAATGAGTAATGAGATGAAGGATGGACTAAAGCTCAAGCTTGGGGATGCCACGCGTGTCACCCCAAGAAATATCCAAGAAGTACAAGCGTCAAAGCTTGGGGATGCCCAAGGCATTCCCCTTCTTCATCAATAAAAATCCCAGGTTTCTTCCAAACGCTTCATTTTTATTGTTTCATGCACAATTGTGTTTTTCTTGGAGCGTCTTCTTTTTCGTTTTCGTTTTGGATTTTCGTTTGCTTTGGTTTGCTTAGTTTTTTGAATAATTTGGTTGGACCACCTCTTTCACACTTTGGTTTGCAAATAGTTTGGTTTGGTTTGGAAAAGAGTAGGAAAGTTCATGCTTATGTGGTAAAAAGAGCTTGTTTTTGACTATGGCCTATGCTTTGTCATGCTGTAGTGACCTCGGATCGATAAAGATCCTATGTCCCTGTGATTAACATGCTAGTCCCTGGATCATTAGCTAGCACTCACAGTCGATGAAATATCATGTAAAACAGAAGTCTTTATTACATGAATCGAATAATCCAGAGTTTACATTATTACAACAGAAGCAAAATATATACAACTTGGAGTCCCATCAATGCCACAGGCAGGTTGAGTGAAGACTCGTGATCCTAGCGCACCTTTCAACGATCTCCAAATTCTGCACATAAAACGTGCAGCCAAACGAGTTGGTCAATACTTTGAATGTATTGGCAAATTACACCAAGGAAAGAACAAGACTAACTCTACATGCAAGGCTAGAGTAGGCTTTGGGGTTCATTTGCGTAAAGCCAATTTTATCAATGTAATAAGAAAAGAGGAAGAAAGTTTTCCGTACTTTGTAAACTTTGATAAATAGTATAGGGTCAAATGGAACACGAGGATATTACTCACCAAGTGCCCAATCAACCTAACACTTGGATATTACACACCAGGTGGCACTTGGATATTACGCACCATGTTACTTGGATATGACACACCAAGTTCCCAAATTCCCACCTATTAGCGATATTACGCACGCCATAGGGTTTAAAAAACTTTTGTTTGAAAAGAGAGAGGAAGATCTTTCAGAGGCTCCATCCTTCAGATGCTCAATGGTGTTCTGTTTCCGTGAACACGGCTGGTCGATCAGATTGCAATACTCTCGAGAGGTTGTGCACTTTCCCCACAATCCACGATCAAGTCCTTTAAAGACAAGACCATGGCGAAGCCTTCCCTTAGTAGCCCCTCTACCAGCTGGATCCAACCGTGCCAAGAACCTCCAAATGTTGGTACCCCGGTGAGGTTTCCCACTAAGTACTAAGCCAAGACAGAGCCCATATGTATTATGGTTGCACGGGAAGCTTCTGAATTCTGAAACATGGCAGACTTCTTTGATTCCTGGGCGGCCGTCCTCCACCAAATTCTCACTCGTTGTCCCGACAACCATTCCGCCCAGAAGAAAACTTAGTTTTATTTTGAAGGGGTTTTGGAGAAGAAAAGTTCGCTCGAGAGAGCTATCATACTTAGAAAATTCTTGAGTCTTTCGAACCCTCCCAACGGTATTTGATATATATATAGCATAGCAAGCAATACTTAGCGGAACAGGATAACCTATTGGGATAGAAAATCCTAAGCATAGAGCTAATCATGGCATACTACAAAACCGTACTTGCAAAATAATACTAAGAAAATCTACCAAAATCCTACACATGCATACTACAGAATTTTGAAGTGTAAAACATGCATAGTCAAAACTGGGACATAACATGAACAAGTGGTGTAACTTGCCTTATGTTTGGGTTATGGGTGATGATTGGATTCTTCTGCAGCAATCGCACTCTCCGAACAATCTAACGCAAGGACAAAACAATTCCAATCAACACAATTACAAACATAACAACCACAACAATGATGAACACAAGCATGCATGATGATTTAATATTAGTTCTTTGAATGGTATTAGATCATATGATGCATGTAGGAGATCATTTAATGCAATAGGGTATTTGTTATTAAATCTTGATGACCAAAAAAAAGGCTTTAGTAGTTCTGTTGCAACTTTTGTCCTAATTGTTTAATTAAATTTGGTTATTATTTTAACTGGATAGAGGACATTAATACGGACCAGGAGGAATTGGATTCATCTTAATCGGAGTTATAGATCTTTTTCTAGGATTTATTTAGTGTTTAATGGAGTTTAATAAATCTGAACAGATCGTACTGACAACAAACAAAACTAAGTACAGATCTGAAAACTACGCAAGATTATGAACTCAGGGACATATTACTCATATTTTTCGAATATGTAGATTATTTACTATGAATTTAATGATTTAAAAGGCCAATAATAGTAATTAATTATTCGCCAGTAATCTATACAGTAAACTTGTAATTTTATTCCAGAATCATGTTCTATACAATTTTGTGAATCCAGGGATATATCATTTGTATTTTTCTGAGTTGTATTTTATTTTCTGTGAATTAATTGCTCCAAAAAGTTTATTAAACCATTTAAATAATCACAACAAATACTTACAGTAAATGTCTAATAAAATTATATATTAATACTCTACACGATTTTGTGATTCCAACGGTATATCATTTGCGATGTTTGGAAATAGTATGAATTTTCTATGGATTTTACAAGTTAGGTCTATAATCTGCAATTTTAAATTCGAACGGAATATTCCGGAGAATATTCCGCTGACTGGACAGGTTGACCGGGACTAGATGCTGACCTGACGACGACGTGGCGGTGACGAGACAACTGATCGGGACGACTGAATCTCGACCGTCGGGATGAGATCCGGTGGCTAAAAGAGAAGTTGGCTCAAAATAGACCCGATTTTGCCTAACAAAGGACTAGAAGTAGATCTGTGTTAGAGAGATAAATCTGTAGTTCAAAACGAAAAACTTTGAACATGAAAGTTGTGGAGGATGATTAGATCTACCTTTTCACCAAAGGAATTTGGATTTCAAGAAACGAGCGCGAGTAGATCTTGGAATTACGCCATCAGATCTGAAATATTGCGTTCCGAAATTCTCCGGCTGTGGTGGATGAAAAGAGGTGAGGTTTGTCGGAATTGAAAGATTTCGATGAGATCTACAACTTTCGCGTTGAAGCCGAAGGCAGTCGACGAAGTTTAGATGGGTTTAGAAGCGAAATACGATTCGGTAGGGTGTAGATTCGGGATTTCGGGAAGGAGAAGTGTTATAGCTGTGGCTCCGATGGATTATTTAGGCTTTTAAGATGATGGGAAGATAGATCTTGGAGTAGGGAACAAGTAGAAACAAACGGAAGTCAATTCGAAGTTGTAGATAAAAAGTTATAAGTGTTTGAATAGAGATAGGTTTAGAAATCAGATTTTCGCACGCTTTTTAAAGCGGGGGTGGGATCGATCATTCTCTGGCTGGTTCGGTCGGCTGAGTGGGCCGGCCGGGTGACCCATTCCGTTTTTTTTCTATTTTGGTATTTTCTTTATATCTTTTGTATACGAACTCCAAATGACATGATTCTTGTTTCTAATTTTTTCTAAAATTCCGTAGATCATTATAAGATCATATTTGTAACATTTTTACTAGTTTGGAGATGATTTATTTATAAATGTCTTTATATTCCTTATAGGAACATTTTGGGCAAATCAACTATCGGATCTAGATATTAGGATTTGGATTCAATTTTTGGAAACTTTGCATGGATGCAAAGGAATGCTTATGAATGCTTCATGATTTTCATTTTTGCGAACATTCACAGAAATCCTAAAACTAAAACTCAATTCACGCCTTTTTGCCTATATGGCTACTTAGGTATTATCAAAAGGATATAGGGTTTTATGCATTTGGCCTTATATGGCTACTATGCAATATTTCTAAATAGCTTCTTAGGGTTTTATTTTAACCACTCAACCAAAACACACAATGCCACAAATGCCCAAAACAACAAGTTCAATCATGTAACATGAAGGAACACATTCTTAACATCCAATGAAAATGAAGATGTCATGTTATCTTCTCTCTTTTCAAGCAAGTGGTGAAAAGCATCTAGACTGGTTTCATAAATCGAAGTAGAGACTTTAAGGGTCAAATAGGGAAATTAGAATATCACTCCACCATAATTGGGAAAGTCATTTTATTCCCTCTCTTTAATCATCTAAGCATGGTTGGATATTTAAAGAATCAAATAGTTGAAAAGAAAATGAAAACAAGTTGGATAGTCCTGTTAATCCAATCTCATACAAGTTTCTGAATTCAAGGAAGGAAAATCATAACATCAAGTTTCTTTTCTTTGAGAAATTTCAACAAAGTCAAACAATTCAACCAAGTTATTTTATTAACTTTACATTCCAAAATTAGGAGAATTTTGGGATGTGACACGTGCCATGCTTGATATTGTTTTGGCTTTATGCTTAGTATTCTTTGCTGTAGCATGACTTGTTATAAACAATTGAGATTTCTTAATGTGCCTTGGATGAATCATGCGTTGTTTTAGCATATTAAAGCATAGTATAGTGGTATTCTCCTTTGATGCTTTATTTGGGTTGACTTGGCACATGCTCACACCATGTTATGACTATCTCAAGTCACCATAGCCTTTATGATCCTTTAGTTTTCAACTTGTAGTATCACTTTATGCTTTGATCAATGATGTTTTGTCGCTCTGCATGATTATGGCCATTATTGCTCTCTTAGTTTGTCGCTCCTAGTCTTTTGCTAGCCTCCATAACAAAGTATGAGTTCCACTCATGCATCCAAATCCCTAAACCAAGTTTTTCCAAAGAGTCCACTGTAACATCCCAAAACTTCAATCCAAGCTTATCAAGATCAAATCAATCAAATTTGGGGTTAACAAAAACTTTTTCAAAGTTAATATGAAAGCATTCATATATGTGTGCATTTAATTTAGGAGTTGTTTGAATTGCCATGATTGAGTGATCCAATGCTTGTAAAATATTTCTTAGGTGATTTAAACATCATCTACATCATTCCCAAACTTTTCCTAAAGAAAATCAAATCAAAAAGAATTAAAAATGAAGAATGGTCATTTTGGCAAATTTAACTCTCATTCCTACTTTGGCTATTCCTAGTACTCAAATTTTAACAGAAACAATTCTTGATCTTTGCACCCCTTGCTAGTACACATAATGAGGTACCAAGGCCCACCTTTTGATCTGCTAAAAACATTCTGTTAACTATTTTAAATGACAGTTTAAAATTGAATCTAATGCATATGCATAGATCACCCCTATTTCAAAAACCCTCTTTTTGAGCTCCACTTTCAAAACCCTTGCAACCAGAGACTACCTAGCATCAGTGGAGAACATCCAAAAAATTTGAAACCAAAATTCAAAACTTTTTCTCTTTCGGCCATTTCATCAAACAGCTTGTGTGCACAAATCTGGCCAAATTTAAAACACTGTTTTGAGCAGTGATCTTGGTCACCGTTTGTGCCTAACCTTGTCCCCTTGTTCCCTCAGTACCAGCCCTACCCTTTGCTAGCCCAGCCACACCCTGTGCACACGACCAAATGGTCATGGCCATTAAGGCCGAGCACCATGAGCATCCCCACCGGCGACATCGCGCTACAGCAGCCGCCAACCCCTCTCGCCATGTCTAGCACGTTGCCAGTGGTCCACCTCCACCGCCCAAGCAACCCCAAGCCAGAGACAGAGGGCAGAGCGGCCAGGAACCGCCGTGCCCGGAGCTGGTCGAGCATGCCGACGCCGCCCCCAGAGCACGCCCTGTCCCCGCTCGCACAGACCACCCCTTGGCACCAGCACGCGCCTACCTCTCCGCCTCGACCTGGAGAACACCCCAGACACACCCGTTCGCCGCCCAACGCCCCACAACCACCGCTCGCCGTGAACACCGCCGCCTCTGCCGCGCAGAGCGCCACCTCGCCCCGACCGCGTGCCACCGCCCCTACGGCCGCATTTAAGCTCTAGAGCACCGCCAGGGAACCGCCCATCGATCGCCACCGCCAGCCATGCCTCTACCTCGTCGTAGCCATGTCGCCACCGTCGACCGCCCATCCCGCTTGGTCTCACCATTGAGCCTATAAAAGGAGCACTCCCCAGCCTCTCTTCTCCACACCATTCCACTCCCCTCACCTCTCTGGACCTTACACACCTCTAGCCGCAGCAAGTGGAGCAGCAGCTCGCCGGAATTGGAGCCAGAGCAGCCGCAGCAGGAGGAGAAGGGCGTCGTTGATTGCGACCGCCCCAAGCTCCCCCGCGACCACGCCTCGCCTCGCCGTCGTCTTCCACGTCGTTTGCCTGCCTCGCCGACCCTATTGGAGCCCTGGTACGCCCCCAGCAGACCCCCACCTAGCCGCTAGGGTTCGAGCTCGTCGGCGACCTGTTCGTCGTCGACGACGACCCTCAGCCGTAGATCTAGCTTCTAATCGCACGACCCACAGCGTGCGTACCGTTTCGCGTTTTAAGTGCCGCTGACACGCGGGACCCCCCCTCTCAGCTGAGCCCCGCGCCGCGGAGCACCACTGGGCCGGCCCATTCTGTTTCCCGCGCTAGCCCATCGATTCAAATCTGGTTTTTCTTTTTTTAGTTTCTATCTAGTATTTCAAAAATCAATTCTGTGAGATTTACAAATCCAAATTACATGAAACCTATTTTGTCTGAAAGGTATTAAGATGATCTATCCAAGCCCGTTGGATTTAATTCAATTAGAGTTATAGATCTCTCCTAATAAAAATAAGAAGACAGAAGCATTTGCAACTTCCAACATTTTTATAAAATCAACCAAGTTAGTTTTTGAGTTGATTCCAACTCTCGAAAATCACATTTTACCATATCTATCCAAATATGTAATAATATTAAGGTTTACAGGCAGTGACTTTGGACTAGTACCAAAATAATGCTATATAGGCATTTCTAGTCACTTTAAATCATTAAATAATGAACTTAAACCAAAGTAATATTGATCCAACCCTTAAAGCTCATTCCCACATGTTAGAATATGTGGTGAGGACATGTGTCCACATGAACCCATATTTTGGTGGTGAATATTAAATTTTAGTTAATTTTTCAATGAGTAGAAATTACTTTTCTAAAATAAAAAGAAAGAAACTTTTGAATTACACTTGAGATGCTTGTGATGATAATAGATCATCAATTGTGTGTCTTAGAATGCTATCTAGCCTAGTTAAGTATTGTTTGGTGATTGTGCACTCCCTATGTATTTATAGACGATAGTACCGACCAAGCTCTCGAGGAGGAGGAGTGCTACCAAGAAGAAGAAGAAGAAGAAGAAAACTTCAACCACTACACCAACCAAGGCAAGCCACCATTAACAATGCTAGCTACTATTAGCAAGCTAGCACTATCCAAGATTGACTCTTGCAAGTTTGCACTTGCAAGTGTAGTACTTAGCAAACTAGAATCAAACTAGATGGTTTAGCAAAGATGCCTTAAGCATACTTTGATCACCCCCCCATTTAACTAATAGTACCCCAATTCCTAGTTACAAGTTTTACCCTTCTTAGGTTATACAAAGTTATTTACTAGTTTTGAAGGTAGGATAAAAAGTATAAAACTTGACCTATTTAGAAACCTTTAGATGTCATTCTATGGCATGAGATTGAACCCATCTTTACCACCTTAGTGAACACTCTTAACTTAGTAGTTTAGAGTAGATCAGAAACTTGAGTCACTTTATATTGGAACATTTGGTGAAAATGAATTATGAAAACCTTGGAATGATGAGTCATTCTATTGAGATGTTTTGACATGTGTTGAGAAACACAAAGGATTGATGTGGATGAAAATGTTGAGGCATGAGCCTTAACCCTTTTATAAAACTGATGGTTGGATTCGGATGCGATACCATTCCAAATTTACCGTACAACCACATTACTTGAATTGGGTAAGGCGTAGCTGGAAATTTATATGCATTAGTATTAGTTCCCTCACGGGAGAGGTTTGAGCTGAGGCTACCTCTCAATGTTGTCCACCTATGCAGTGCCCAAGATGACTGATGGTCATGGTTGGGAGGCCATGCTCATAGGAGAGGTGCTTATACTAGGGTGTGTAAAGGGAAGGTTATGTTTGATTATCTGCATACTAAGTATGATGATTCAGGGTTATCCCTGACAGATGTATCGAATCTTGTGGTGAAAGTGTACCCCCTCTGCAGAGTGTCAACTATTCGAATAGCCGCGTCCGCGGATATGGACAGTTGGAATGGCCATACTGTTTCGTTGTCAGATGTTTTCTAAAAACTTTGAAAAGAATGATGAATCTTGACTTGACCACAACAGGGTTGTGTTTATGACAATAGCTTCCCAACTTAAGTGATTTTAGAGTTTATCTTATCTTTCTTTGCTTCAGAACTCGGTTTAGGTTTTAAACTTAACTTGATTAGTTAAGCATAGAGTTACCACTTTAACATAGATTTATAATACTTGTTAGTGGTAGTTTGCGAGTACTTAAAGAGTACTCATGGCTTTTGTCCCTGGCTATTATCATGGCCAGACTATGAAGGAGATTATCAAGATGATGGTCAGCAGGACGGCTATGATAACTAGGACTATCTACCTTCGTCAGCATTGCCTGTGCCCCTGAAGATGGACCCATCGCTACGCTATCTTTATTTCCGCTTCTTGTTGTATTAAGACTGGATCATGAGATCCTTATTTGTGTAAGAACCTTATGTATGGTTTGTAATGGATGATGTACTGTGATATCCAATCCGTTATGTCTCGCAAAAATGGTAATCCTGGGATTGCGAGGTATGGCATAACGGGCATCTGGGATTAAAAATCCGGGTGTTGACATCCACCATACCTACCTACTAGCTTATGCTATTCCAAGTATATTCATGCTTTTGTTTACCTTCCACTTGTTATGGAAAACTAGTGATTAAAGCTCTCATGAACTTGATGGCACACTTTACTTTATTGCCTCTAATAAACTTGAACCATTGGGTCCTTCTTTGTTGTGTATATGCTTGCGCTTTATAAGTTGAAATTAGCAGAACCATGTTTCATGGGGAACACTTTCAACATTGCACTTGTACTTTGTACCCCGATGATATTATGTTCTTTTGCTTACGGATCCTGGCGGGGTGAAATAAAAGTGGAACTTGTAAGATCATGGAGTTTGTATGTGTGTTAGAGAAAAGCCTGGGACGCTAGCCTAAGCCATGCCTAATCATGGTGGAAACTTGCAGCATCACCATAATGAGCACTCTATGAAGCATCCTCAATAAAAACCTATGCAAATAGCAAATAAAAAGATCGCTGAGATGCTCATTGTCTGCTTGCCTTGTCATTTTGATTATGGGAAAGCTCCCGTATCATGTGCAAGGGGTACCCAGCTAGCGGTTCTTAATGATACACATATACTTACAATGATAAGAGCTTACTCGTGACTAAAGTTGAGTAGCATGAGGATCAGCCTTCGTAAGTAAGCGGCATGAGATTTCGGTTTATAACTTGTCAAGCATATCCTCTTAGTTGTGTCACTTTAACTTTAATCACCTTTAAGATGCTTATGATAGGGGCAATGAGAGCTGAAAACTACAAGTACCATAATTTTTGGAAGCTCTTTATGAGACTTGAATCCCTACTTCCTTTTACAAAAGGCCTTTCTTCCACCATTATATTGAGTCTCCACCTTCTATCTTTATGCACTACTTTGAGAGCATAGTGGCCATTCTTAGTTCTATGTGCATTGTCCCAAGACTAGTTGATTGATGCATAACTTGTTACTGCTTGTTTGAAACTATTGTATCTAGTCACTCTTATGAACTTTGAAGGTGTCCTATGCATTTATATTTTCTACTCTATTGAGGCACAAGCTGAATACTTTTATGCTATGTATTCTTTATGTGAAACAAACAAACGTCTTGCAAAGCATGTTATTCATGAACCTTTTGTTTGTACCTTTTCATGTTGCATCTTAGTTTCTTTGCTTATTGCTAGAACTTTGTCTTTCATGTTATGATTGAAGTACTTGATCCCAGTTTTGAATGTTTTCCAAATACTTTGAGCAAGTCTTTGATGGTGCATGTCACCTCAAGAATTATTCTTTCTTTTTATCACTTACCTACTCGAGGACAAGCAGGAGTTAAGCTTGGGGATGTTGATACATTGCAAATGTACCAATAATTTTTGATGTTCCATGCTTGGTTTTATCCACTTTCTTGTGTTTTGTTCCAACTTTGGAGTACTTTTATTATGATTTCTTGGACTAACCTATTAACAAGAGCCACAGTGCCAGTTGCCTGTTTTCTGCTGTTTTTGGTTCTAGGAAAGTCAGAAAATGAATATTCTCGGAATTCGACGGGACAAAAGCCAAAGTGCCTATTTTTCCAGAAGGGATCAAGTGCCAGAATACGAGACGGAGAGGGGCCAGGGGCCGGCCACACCACCTGGCCGCGCGACCAGGCTTGGCCGCGCCACGGGGTGGTCTGGCCGACCCCAGCACCCCCTCGGCCTCTCCTTCCACCTATAAGTTGCCCTCGGGACGAAAACCCTAGGTACCGATCAAAAATCCACGAAAGAGTCTGTAGCCGCCATCGTCTCTGTCCCTAGATCGGGGGGATCTGAAGCTCTTCCCGGCACCCTGCCGGAGAGGGGAATTCACCCTGGAGGCCTTCTTCATTACCATGCAAGCCTCCGGTGTGATGCGTGAGTAGTTCATCCTTGGACTATAGATCCATGTAGTAGCTAGATGGCTGGTTTCTCCTCCTTTGTGCTTTCATGTTTAGATCTTGTGAGCTCCGTTCATGATCAAGATCATCTATTTGTAATCCATACATGTTGTGTTTGCGGGGATCCGATGGATATTGAGATGCTATTTCAGATTGATTATTGATTCTATCATGTCTTTGTTATTTGAGATCTTGCATGCTTTCCGTTGTTAGTAGCTATCTTGGCCAAGTAGATGCTAGCAACTCCAAGAGTTAGTATTTATGCTCGATAGTGGGTTCATGCCTCTGGTAATCTGGGGAAGTGACAGAAGTCTCTAAGGTACTAGATGTGTTGTTGCTACTAGGGAGAAAACAACGATCTTTTGTTCATAGAGCAATCGTATTGTTTACTTTACACGCAGTTCGTAAAGCAATAAATCTGTTGCTTGCAACTTAATACTGGAGGGGGTTCGGATGATAACCTGAAGGTGGATATTAGTCATAGATGCAGTTGGATGGCGGTCTATGTATTATGTTGTAATGCCCAATCAAGTCTCAAAGGAGTCAAGATGATTAGTATATGCATGTATTGCTTTCTCGGTGTTTGTCAATTGCCCCGCTGTAATTTCTTCACCCAGCATGTTATCTATCTAAGGAGAGCCACCTCTAGTGAACTATGGATCCCGGTCCTTTTTCTTTAGATACAATCTATAAACTATTTCTGCTTTGTGTTTACTTTCTGCAAACTTTTACTTCTTTCCATCGATACGTTTAATCCTTTGTTTTCCGCAAAACACGGTGAGATTGACAACCTCATCGCAAGTTGGGGACAAAGTTGTGTGGTTGTGTTGTGCAGGTCTCCACGTTGCTACTAGCACCGGTAGTGCGCCCTGCCAAAGCTCAGCTAGTAACACCTTTGATGTGTTTCCTTGCTCCTACTGGTTCGATTAAACCTTGGTTTCATAACTGAGGGAAATTTGTTGTTGTGCTCATCATACCTTCCTCTTGGGGTTCCCAACGAGCTCTACATCAACACCGCCATCAAGCATTTTTCTAGGCACTGTGCATTGAGCCATCACTCCCCCAAGCTTAGCTTATTGCTTGTCCTCAAGCAATTCAGTTGAAAATTGAGTGCGATAAAAGAACTTTCACGAACACATTTGCTTCATATGATGTAAATATTCTCAGCAATGTGATCAACTACTTAGACAGTTCATAATAAATAATATGCAATTGAGTCTACTAAATAGTCATTGCAAGCTATGAAGAGATTCCAACTCAAGAATAATAAGTAACATGAAGCATAAACATAAGCAACATTACAATGCTCATAGAAAGGTATGATAGAGTGGTATCTCGCTTGCCTTTGATTATGAATGCCAAGGCACCTCTGAAGTGCAAGTGATGACTAGAAATAAAGATATCAAAGATACAAGCATCAAAGTCATAACACAACTAATCAAGTAATGGAACAAACACAAAGAATGACAACTAAGCTCTCAAAAAGGTGCTCAAAGAATATGTGGAGACTCAACAAGTAGAACAAAGGTTTTGAATAATTTGAAAGGCTTCCAAATGCTGAAAGTATGGTACTCATTAGCTTTGAGCTCTCATTGCCCATATCATAAGCATCTTTAATGTGGTTAAGGTGAAAGTGACACAACTAGGAGGATATGCTTGACAAGTTATGAATCGAAGTCTCATGCCCCTTACTTACGAAGACCGATCTTCATGCTACTCAACTTCAGTCACAAGTAAGCTCTTGTCATTGTAAGTATATACGTATCATAGAGAACCGCCAACGGGGTACCCCTTGCACATGACACGGGAGCTATCCCATAATCAAAATACAATGCAAGCAGACAATGAGCATCTCGGCGATCTTTTTATTTACTATGTGCATAGATTTTTATTGAGGATGCTTCATAGAATGCTCATTATAGTTATGCTGCAAGTTTCCACCATGATTAGGCATGGCTTAGGCTAGCGGCCCAGGCGTTTCTCTAACATACATACAAACTCCATGATCTTACAAGTTCCACTTTTATTTCACACCGTCGGGATCCATAAGCAAACGAACATGATATCAACTAGGTACAAAATACCTATGAGGCATTGAAAGCGGTCCCCATGATACATGCTTCTACTAACTTCAACTCATAAAGCGCAAGCATATGCACAACAAAGAAGGACGCAATGGTTCAGGTTTATTAAGTGCAAGAAAATAAAGTGTGCCATCAAGTTCGTGAGAGCTTTACTAACTAACTTTCTCATAACAAGCAAACATTTCATTCCGAAGAAAACAAGGCATATTGAATATGCACGAAAGTAGCAAATGATGCTAATGGGTAGGTATGGTGGACACTTTGGAAATATTTGGTTTAGGGAGTTGGAAACTTGAGTAAAACATACTCGGTGAAAGTGAAGGCTAGCAATAGTAAGGGAGCGACAAACGAGAGAGCAATAGTCGTCATTATCATGTTTGCAACAAAACAAGACTACTCATGGCAGAAAGTGATCCAAGATCCTCAAGGCAAAATAATTCATCAAGGCTTAACTGATTATTACAGTCATGTGCATGCATGAGCATGTGCCAAGTCAATCCAATGAAACATTCAGAGGAGGATACCATGGTGTCATACCAATTTATGAACAGAGCAATGCAAGCAAACATTCATGAGACATGCTACAAACTATTAGCGAGCTAGAGCTAATCATAAGAAAGCAAGAACTACTAAGCATCCAAAGAAAACATACACTCTACATGAACGGACTAAACATGCCCACAATGTTGAGTATATGTACAAAAATGAAAACAAATAGAGTTCGTTACCAGCCTCTTACCACGCCTCAAGTTGTCATTGATCCTGATTATTGCTCTTCACTTGTGTGGCTTGAATAATAATATGAAACCAATATCCACTGAGGACTGCTGAACCCTGAAGCAAACTCACAAAAACCAAAGAAGAACGACAAATATTTTTGGTGTTTTTGATTTTTTAAATAAGAACCAAAAGGGAAAAACAAACAAAGCAATTTTTTTTTGGGTTTTTCGAATAGTTCAAACAAAGAAAAAAGGGGAAAAACAAACCAAGGCAAAAAGAAGAAGCAAACCAAAGAGAAACAACAGAAGTATTTTTGGTCTTTTTGTGTTTTTAGAAAGCAAAAACAAAGAAGAACGAAAACTAAAAAGAGAACAAAAACATGAATATACAAAGTACCGACGCGACATGATATGGAGATGAGTGCGGTGTTGGCATACCTCCCCCCAAGCTTAGGCTTTTGGCCTAAGTGGGTATCAATCCATGTACGAATAGGGGTTCCAAGTAGGCGGATCTTGGTAAGAATGGTGGTAGCTGGGCCCATGAGAAGAACATGAAGCTCCCCAATCATAAGCGGGCTGCTGATATGAAGATTCTCCCTCATTCGAGGGCTGGACCGAATCATTCGTGACCTCCCTTCTAGTGTCCTGCTCCTGTTGGGAGAGCTCTCCCAAGTATGTGTCAAGCTCCTCCTCAGTGAGGGACCATCCTTCCCTGTTATCAAGGTTAAACAAAATAGGTGCAAGCAAAAGAACAACATGCTCAGACTTTCTCTTTCTCCAACCAGCCTTGAGAAAGGTTATTTCATAAGATAACTCACTCATACTAGCCCACGAGGAAATAAATTTATGTTGTATCATGGAATTAAGATCAAGCCTCTCTATGGGAAACTGTAGGTCTAGATGATGAGGCACTAAACCATGCAATGCTAGCAAACGAGAAGCAATGAGGCCTCCACAAATTCCACCTTTCTCACGGTTAGCAGCGAGACAGAAAGCTATCAAAGCACCCAAGTTGTAAGACCTATCTCGTCTAAGAGCAACAGAGATAAATGCTAAATCAAACGAAGATAACTTATTGGCAGTTTTCCTAGCAAGAACACACTTGGCAATAAAGTAGGCAAAGTAGCGAATGGAGGGAAGATGAATGTTACGGATTTTTCCATTCTCTTTCGAGAAGCTACCCCCTTGGCAAATTTCTGCATATAAATCCATGAGTGGTTCAGGTCTCTCTTTAATCTTCCTACATGATCCCCATTGAGGTACCTTAATAGCTGCACAAAAATCATCAAGAGAAAGGTCGACAGCTATATTGTAAATTTTGTAATGCACCATGGGGTTAGGCAAAGAGTGACTAAATTTGAAGTCCTGCACCACAGACATGGTTAGTTTCACAAATTGACAAGGTTCATCTTCCAAAAAGTGCTCTAACCCTACATTAGAAACCAAAGTGTGGAAATCTTGTAGAATTCCTGCAGCTCTCATGAACTCAGGGCATGGATAAATGGAGGTAAAAACTTCCTCCTCCCGGTGGACCTTCATGACCTCAGGCACCCAAAGCTCATGTTGGTTTAAGTGGTGTTCACTCATCTTCTATTCTGAAATTTAAACACCTATTACACAAGTGATTGCAAAGTAAATATAATGAAGGATTCTACTCATAGGGACTTGCAAGAGGCCTAAACATGCATCAAAACTATATCTCTAAGCATAAAACAAGCTTACAAGCTCTCAAAACCAGTCACCTACAGCAGGAAAATACTCAACATATAAACCACTAAATACAAATCTACTTGGACAAGGGGAGGAGTCACATACCAGGGAACAAATGCTCCAAATTTCAGTAAGAAAGATGGGCTGAGCAAGGAGATCGAAGAAATCGAGAGCAAGCACAGAAAGAACGCGATTTTGAGCTATGAACTAGAGCTTACTCGGGAGAGAGAAGAAAGTGGCATGCGAGAGAGGTAGTGGGGGGCCAGGGGTGGCCCACACCAGGGCATGGCGCCACCCAGGGCTGGCCACGCCACCACATGGTGTGCTTGCCTGGTGGGCCCCCTGGTACCTACCAGGTACTCCTCTGCTCCTTTTTTCATGTAAAAATTTAATATGAATTTTCTGGAATTTTTCTAGACACTTTATTTTTGGGCATTTTCCAGAGATAGAAGAATGATTTTTCTGACAAACAGATTTTTTTTCTTTTGGAAACATGATGCAAGGACAAAACAAGGCTAGAACTACAGAAGTTCTAACATGCAAGCAACTAACAACAAAAAGAAAACTAGACGAAAGCAAGAACTAAAATGCAAAGGATAGAAATTAACGGAGATAATCATAATGAAAACATTGTTTTGTTCAATGGAATCCTTTTGTTAGCAAGGTTGATCAAGTCTTCCTACCAAAACAATTGCATATGAGACAAAACTTTGTACTCCATTAATGATTATGTTACCTCAACCTTGATAGCAATGGTACCAATCATAATAGTTTCAAATTTTTCTCTTGGTATGGGACAATATATTTCTCCAACTTGAATGCCTTCAACATGTTCAATTGAATTCAAACCATAAGTCCTTTCAATCTTCTTGCAGAAATAGACAGTATGTTCCTTGTCATTAACATTGAAGGTCACCTTTCCTTGATTACAATTAATAATAGCTCCTGTAGTATTAAGAAAAGGTCTCCCAAGAATAATAGACATATTATCATCTTCAGGCATTTCAAGTACAACAAAATCAGTTAATATCAAGCAATTATGAGCCACCTGAACAGGTACATCCTCCAATATACCCACAGGAATAGTGGTAGATTTATCAGCCATTTGCAAAGATATATCAGTTGGTATCAATTTTTCAAGTTGAAGCCTCTTATAGAGAGAGAAAGGCATAACACTAACTCCAGCTCCCAAATCACACAAAGCAGTTCTAACATAACTGTTCTTAATAGAGCAAGGTATAGTTGGAACCCCTGGGTCTCCAAGTTTCTTAGGAACCTTACCATTGAAAGAATAATTAGCAAGCAAGGTAGAGATTTCTTCATTAGGGATCTTTATTTTATTCGACACAATGTCCTTCATATACTTTGAGTAAGGGGGCAATTTAATAGCATCAGTCAAAGGAATTTGCAAGAATAAAGGCTTCATCCACTCACAAAATTTATTATAGTGTTCATCTTCCTTTGACTTATGTTTCTTATCAGGGAAAGGCATAGGTTTTTGGACCCAAGGTTCTCTTTCACTACCATGTTTCTTAGCAATAAAATCTTCTTTGGTGTATTTAGTAGGCTTAGTGTGGTTTTCAGGTTCTTCTTCAACTTTTTCTTCATTAGGAACTTCATTTTCTTCATTACCACTTTCAGTTTCAGCATCAAAGATAGATATACTATTAGGATCTATGGCAGGTTCAGAGGGTTCTACAACAGTTTTATGTTTCTTTTTCCTTTTCTTACGAGTAGAACCACTATTTTCAGCTTGTTGAGAATCCTGCTCAATTCTTTTGGGATGCCCCTCAGGATATAGAGGATCCTGGGTAGCAGCACCACTTCTAGTTCTAATTTCATAAGCATGTTTTTCTTTAGCAGCATTAACTAGCAAGTCATTTTGCACTTTAACGAGTTGATCTATTTGAGTATGAACCATTTGAAAGTGTTTAACAATCATTTTAACATCATTAGAGGTTCTTTCCACAATATCTTTCAACTCAACAATAGCTCTAGTGTTTTCCATTAGATGATTTTGCACCCTTTTATTAAAGTTATCTTGCTTAACAATAAAGATATCAAATTCTTCTAAGCATTGATCAGGAGGTTTCAAGTAAGGGATATCAGCTTCATCAAAGTGTTGGAGAGAGTGTACCTCAATAGTGGGTGAGTAGGGAATAGGCTTACATAATTCTTCTATAGGAGGTAAATTCTTGACATCTGCATCTTTAATTCCCTTCTCCTTAAGACATTTCTTAGCTTCCTTCATCACTTCATCATTTAATTCAATAACTCCCCTCTTCTTTGATGTTGGAATAGGCACAGGAATAGATGGTTCAGGTACAATTACTTTAGGTATAGCTTGTTTAGGAGGGGTCCAATCTTCATAATTCTTGCTTATTTTAGCCATTAATTCCTCAGCTTCCTTAGGAGTCCTATTCCTGAAAACACAATCAGCACAACTATCTAGATATGTCCTAGATTCCTCGGTTAGTCCATTATAAAATATATCAAGAAGCTCATTCTTAGGTAATGGACTTCCAGCCTGTGCATGAATCAAAGCACAAAACCTTGCCCAAGATTCAAGCAATACCTCTTTTTCTCCCTGTTTAAAATCAAAAAGTTCCTGCAAAATAGCATGTCTAGCACTGGGAGGAAAATATTTCTGCAGGAAAGTACTAATCAAGCACTCAGGGCTATCAATAGATCTAGGAGGTAAATTACTAAACCAAGTTTTAGCTTCTCCTTTCAGTGAAAAAGGAAAAATCTTAGCAACAAAGTAAGTACGCATCTTAATATCTTCAGAAAACAAGCCACTCCTGGTAGAAAGCTCATTCATATGTGCTACCGCACTTTCATTCTTAGTCCCACAAAAAGGTTCTTTCTCGACAATGGCTATGTAAGATAGATCGAGAGAGAAATCATAATCTTCATCTATAATGTTTATGCAAGAAGCAGCAAACTTAGCAGTAGGAGATAATTTAGGTCTAATAGTACGCCTCTCAAGGAGACTCTTAGCAGCGCTCCTATCATGGGTGTTCTTACATTCTTCAATAAACTCATCGGTCATCTCAACATAATCTTCTTCAGTATCATAACTCTCACTAGACTCAGGTGAGCTAATAGGCGTGGTAGTGTCTTCATTAGGAGTTTCGGTATTTCCAGCTATAGTTCTAGCAAGCGTAGCATCTAGGAAAGGACCTAATGAACCACTCTTATCAAGCACAGTAGAAGCAGCATCATAAGCATCAGAAGTTTCAGATTCAGCAGTAGTAGTAGTGTGTGTAGCATGTGTATGTGGTGGTGTAACGAGCTTACTTATAAGAGATGGTGAATCAAGAGCAGCAGAGGTATTTAGAACTGTACCTCTTCTTGTAGTGGATGGTAAAATAGGAACCTTGCCATCACGAGACTTACCCATGATGGATGGATAGCAGCGAACAATAGAGAATCCAAGTGAACTTGATAAATAAAGCTATGCTCCCCGGCAACGGCGCCAGAAAATAGTCTTGATGACCCACAAGTATAGGGGGTGTATCGCAGTATTTTCGAGGGAAGTGAAACCCAATTTATTGATTCGATACAAGGGGAGCCAAAGAATATTTATCAGCCTTAACAACTGAGTTGTCAATTCAGCTGCACCTAGAAACAATCTTGCTCACAGCAGTTTATCAGTAGCAACAGTTTTGTAGTAGGAATAGCAAATTAACAGCAGTTGCAAAGCAACGAAAGTAGTAACGAAAGCAGTAAACAATGGGATTCGAGTGCGGTAGGCATAGGGATGGATGGATGGGCATTGCATGGACAAGACAATTCACATAGCAAACAGAACATAGGGCAATTGCAGATAAATAAGATAAAGCACCCAAGTACTAGACAATCCTAGGCATGTGTTCCATATATAGTCATACATGCTCGCAATGAGAACTTGCACAACATCTTTTGTCCTGCCAGCCTGTTTGCAGCGGGGCCTCTAGGGAACTACTGGCAATTAAGGTGCTCCTTTTAATAGAGCACCGGAGCAAAGCATTAACACTCCGTGAACACATGTGATCCTCACATCAAAGCCATTCCCTTCCGGTTATCCCAATTTATGTCACTGCGGGGCCATAGGTTCCAGACAACAACGTGTGTATACAACTTGTAGATAAGACCAGAAACAATACTATCATAATGAATCAATAATAAGTTCAGATCTGAAATCATGGCACTCAGGCCCTAGTGACAAGCATTAAGCACAACAAGTCGCAACAAAGTCATAAAGGACTAATAAAAGATAGTAGGCACCATGCCCTAACAATCCGATGCCATTACATGAACGATCTCATGCAATCCCTACCATACCCATAGCCTACAGCGGGGGATTACTCACTCATAGATGGGGGAAACATGGATGGTCGATGGAGAAGCGATGGTGCTGATGATGGCGATGGTCTCCTCCGATTCCCCGTCCTGGAAGGGTGCCAGAACGGAGTTTCTGGTGCTATTTCGTGGAATCTGGTGGTGGCAGTGGAGCGGAACTCCTTCTGGAAAACATCGAACCCCCCGAAGTTTTTAGGTCAGAAGGCTCCTTATAGGCGAAGCGAGAGGCCGAGGGGGTGCCTGGGGGCCCACACCACCCCCTGGCGTGGTGGTGTCACGGCAGATGCCATGGTTAGGCTAAAGGTGGGGACTAATACACTCTAGGGGAATCCAGGGAGGGATAGTGAAGTGATTCTCCACACAGAAGTTTGTATTGATTTCCTTCCAAGGTTACAAGTGCTCCTAGAGCTGTATTGGCCAGAGGAGGAAGAAGGAGCTCTCTTACTCTCACCCACAGATCACACCTGAAACCCTAGCCCAAAACAAAATAGCAGAGAGACCAACCCCTCCTATAGAAGCCCTAGCCCCCCTTTTATAGGGGAGGCTCGGTTCCTGCCTAGGGCATACGTGGAGGCATATTCCTAAGAATATGCCTCCTCCCAATGGGGTAAGCCGACCGGGGTGCTTTTTCCCCTGCGTCATGCTTGCTTTAGCTACGTGAGCCTCTGCGACGCCCGCGTCAGCCGACATGGGCTTCGTCACCCCTGTCGGCCATGACTCGATGGTCCCACTCTTGTCCGCTTCGCTCATGCAGTGCGTACCGGACCCTCTTTTTGACCAGCAAGATTCCTTCCTTCTCCTAGAAGCCAATCATGACCCGGATCACAGCTGACCCGGGCACTCCTGTTCCTGCATACAAGCAAACATCCACTCCCGAATTACTTCTTAGGCCGGTCGAGACAATGTTAGGCGAACGCCCCTGGTCCGGGTTACTCTGTGATTCGGCCCACCTTGAGGTGACCCGGCCAGCATTCGCTTTGGCCTTGCCGAACCTCGGCTAACTCGGCCTTTATACCCCGGCATGACCCTACCCGGGGGTATCCCCCCAACATTAGTCCCCGAAGCTGGTGCGGTCTTAGCTGCCTTGGCCACTGAGGCCACATCAGGTTTAATCTTGTGCCCCGATTGGTATTGCCGAGTTACCTCTTTACCTCGGATTGTATGGATTTACATTCCCTTCGCACATCTCAAGTTTTCACTTGTCGGCCGGGTTACCACAGTTCCATCCAGGTCTTGCTTCCTTCTCTCGTACGCTAACCCATGTGAAGGGTAATCATTATGTCGTCTTATTTTAAGGGCCTGCGCAGTAACCGCCGCAGTAACTATCAGTTATCACTGTGCGCGGGTCACGTCATGCCTGCCTCCTTGTTTACCGCATCAGCGCGTCGCGTCACTGGATTCTCTCCGCCCTGTGGTCCTCCGTGTGGTTCCCCACTGATTGGTCCGGACGGGTGATACACGGCCACTGCGTGTGGCCGGTCCACAGGACGCGATCCCACTCACCCCCGGTGGGAGTGGTTAAATAGTGGAGGGGTGCGTCCCTTAGGACTTTTCCCCCTCCGCACCCTTCTACCCATTGCTATTCTTCTCCGTCTTCCTCGCGACCGCACCGCCACCAGCACTGCCAAATAGCAGCGTCGCCGCCGCGCTTCTCCGTCGCACCTCCGCGATGCAAATTTCTCGCTACGGGTCCTCGCCAATCTCGGCCTCTGTCCCCCTCCGCCTCTAGCTCCAGCGAGGGCCTCGAGGACCAGATGACAGAAGAAGAACTCATCATTGCTGAACAAGAGATGGAGCAGGACGCCACGGCGGCGGACCATGGTGCATGGGCCGGCTCCTGGGTCTGCCAGGACGACCTGGACTGGCCGTACCGGACCAGACGCATCCCCACCGGCGTCGCCGCTAGCCTTCCTTCTAACGAACTGGCCCCCTCACCCAATCCGGGCGAGTTCATCGTGTTCTTGTCCCATTTCCAACGGGGCTTCGGCTTGCCGGTGAGTGATTTTTTCCGGGACTGGCTCGGTACGTACCAACTCCAGCCGCACCACCTTCCAGCGAACGCCATCACCTCTCTCTCTGCCTTTGCTTCTACGATCGAAGGCTACGCCAGACTATGGCCCACGAAAGAGCTATGGATCCGGTTCTTCGGCCTCCGTCGCAATCTCATTCCCAACATCCACGCTAATCCAGAGGACAAGCGGCTCACTCAATTCGGAGCGGCCTCCATTTCACCCCGGAGGTTTTCCGTCTTTCCCCGAGTCACCGGGTTAGAGTCCTGCAAAGGGTGGGCCCATACCTTCTTCTATGTCCGGAATACGGGCACTGAAGACTTGATCCGGTTGCTTCCCTACACTCCGGGTCCACCTAACCCGGATCTGTGGGATGAGATCCCCAAGAAGCCCACATCCTTGGCCAACCAAGTGAACAAAAGGTTCGCGGAACTGAAGGAGCTCAGGCTACGCAACGAGGATGCCATGATCACTTTTGTGCGTAACCGAATCTCACCCCTCCAGAAGTATACCCACAAGGTGTGCCACATGAGTTTTGGCCACGATCCTAACCGGACCTCATCCTTCGAGCTGAGCAACACGGAGATTTACCGCCGGGTTAAGGCTCTCTTCACCACTCACAAGGACTTCTCCACTGAGTGGACATGGGGGATTGAGCATTTCTGCCGTGACCGGCTTCCTCCCATGGTGAGTTTCATGTTGCAAACTTACCCCTGACTAATTACATGTCAGTTATTGTCGCATTTTTGACTCTTTTGTTTGTTCTTTTCCTCAGCAATTCCTTCAGCAGACCCTTGAGGACGGCACCGATCCGACCCTTAAGTGGGTGCCAGACCGGGAGACTCCGGATGAGGAAGAGCCGGACCAGGAGATGTTCCTCCCCATGACTGACGCCACGAAACGACCTACGGGTAAATCCTCTTCTATTAGATATTGGCCCGATGATGAAGATGACTCGGATATCGAGGTGATTGAACCTTTTGAGGTTGTCCCCCTTTCTTTTGCTTTTCCGCCATCAGCTCACCCCAGCGGTCATATCCACGAGGATCCCCCTCTCGCTACGGGCGAACCTGTTCTGCTGACATCGAAGAAGAAACGCGGGGCTTCTTCAAGTTCTTCCTCCGGACCTTTCTAGCCTGTTCAAAGGCGAAAGAAGTCCGGGGACAAGACTACCTCCAAACCAGCAGGCAAGGCCCCAGCACGAAGGGCTCGGAAACCCAAGGAGGCCGAAACCTCAGATGCATAAGTCATTTTTTCTTTTGTAACTTGTTCTTCCTTACTTCGTCATAATTTTTCTTCTAACTTTATTTGATTTTGGAAGGCTCCGGTGGAGGTCTCTCAAAGTGGATCTAGCATCTCTTCACCTCTCCGACCTAGCCCTTCTCCCTGTCGTGACGACGAGTCACGCTCGCTGAGCCCTATTCCAGAGGGTTCTGCGGCCGCTCCGGGTTCAGCTCCACCTCGGCAAGAGGAGGGTAACCTTGGAGCGGGGGAGACCAGCCCAGCCGGAGCAACGGCATCCACCGCCTCGACAACGCCTCAACCAGCAGCCACTGAGGCTACATCGGCTCCAGCACCAGTTCCAGTACCAGCAACCAGACCAGCAACTAGACTAGCACCAACTCCAACCTCGGCATCAGCACCAACTCCGGCAGCGAAAGCTTCAGCGCCGGCACCAAGTCTAGCAGTGAGAGTACCAGCGCCTAGTTCCTCTGCATCTTCCGAGTCTTCTCAACCTCAGCAAGGAGCTACCCCGGCAATTTCTAAGGGGAAAACTGCTGCTACGGCTTCCTCTACCCAGCAAGCCAAGGGCAAGAAAACTCCAGACACTACCAAGCCTACTGCCGTCGAGTCTGGGCAGCGCACCCTTGTGTCAATGCTCCCCAAGAAAATGCCAGCAGCAAAGGACGCGCCTGCCGAGACAACCGATGCCCAGCAGTTGGTTCTGCACACCAGCCCCGCCCTTGCCTTGGTGGAGAGGAAAGAAGCGCATGCAAAGGGCTTGGTGACGCCCCATATGCCCACCGGTGAATGGTACCCTCCGAGCCTGATGGAATTTGTTATGAATTGGAACAAGGACGAGATAGTTCAGGATTCTGATCTCCCGGAAAAGTTCGGCCCTGCCGAGTTTTCCGCTCAGATGAACACAGCGGCAAAGGCAATTAACCTCGCTGGGCGAATGATGGAGGTACATCGCTTCCCCCTTATAAGTTGTAGATAATAACCATTAGTCCCCGAGCCTCCGGGGGAGTAACTTGTTACTCGGCCGGATGCTCTTTTAGAAAACTAACGTAGCTCCATGAGAACTTCGAATATGCACACACCTAGAGCCGAGTTAAGTTCCACTTGGCCCAGATTTTAGTACACTTCGAATATGCACACACCTAGAGCCGGGTTAAGTTCCACTTGGCCCGGATTTTAGTACACTTCGAATATGCACACACCTAGAGCCGGGTTAAGTTCCACTTGGCCCGGATTTTAGTACACTTCGAATATGCATCAAGTTGACTTAAGTTTCTGTATCCCCTTTTAGGTGACCACCAACCGCCGGAGTGCTGAGTTCCAACGCTTGCTGGATACCCACAAGAATCTACGCACAAAGCAGGCTGCGCTTATTGCGGAATACGAGAAGAGGGGTAGATTTCTTCCTTAACGCTCCTTCGTTTTGCTTCATTTTCCTTTGCCGGACTAACCTGATTGTTCGGTTTCCGCAGCTGGGGTGGAGGCTGAGAACAAGATAATGCGGAAGAACTTGGAGCAGATCAAGGGTACGTCCTTTTTGTCTGTCTATGTCGTGCTTTCCATCGGCTTTTCCTCTTTGGCTCGGCAAACATTCATACCTCGGCACTGCCGGGCCAACACACTATTTCAGCATCGCTTGAGGATAGTGTGCCCATGCCTGATATGATGCTACATTTTCTCGAACAAGCAGGGCAACACCAAGCCGAGCTAAAGAAGAAAGATGATGACCTCGCCCTCCTCTGGACCAAAGATGATGAGATAGCCAAGCTCAAGGCTAAGATGGCTAAGATGAAGGCGCAACACCAAACCGAGCTAAAAAAGGCTGGCCAGGACTACACCGAAGAACGTGAGCGCCTCAAACTCCAAAATGCTAAGGACCGCGAGCTTCTTCAGGAAGCCGAGGTCAAACTTGAGTCGGCGAATGCTGAGCTTGAGCAACTTCGGAAGAGGCGTGATTCTTGTACCAAGGAACTAACCCGGATTCACAGCCACATCTCACGTAATTTCTTTTCCCTTATCCGCCTTTTTCCCCGGGTTACTTCATACTTCTTGTTTTCTCAACTTTGTCCTTTGCCTTGTTCCCCAGGCCACTTTCCAGAGGGTACTGCTATTGCAAGTGCTGTTGTTGCCAATTTCCGCCGAGAAAGGGGTACTCCTGTTGCTCCTGACGGTGAGAGCATTCCCTTTGACATGGAGGACCTATTGGTCAGCCTGTCATCTCGCGTGGAAATTATTAAGAACTACGGCAAAGATCTCCTTGATGTTTCAGTCCGAGTCTTCAACACTTTCTGGCCCGCTGATGACGCTCCGGAGAGAGTTACACATCTCGCTGAAAAGCTTTCAGAAATCGAGACCCAGCTCGACCTCTGGAGAGAGTCCGCTGGACGTGCCGCAGCTGATACCATCCTTCACCACATTCTGACGTGGTATGAGAAGATAGATCTCAGCCTCCTCACACGTCTACACACAGGATCCAAATGGACAGACGACCCGGAGTGGGTAGCTCGGCGCCGGGCTTGCGCCCACAGCCTCATCGAATTTGCCCCCATTCACGAATGGACTGAGGGTCCGAGCTTCCTGGAAGTCGCTGGCGAAGAAGAAGTTGAGAACGTTGAAGATGACTCGGGTGAGGACGAAGAGGACACTGCCTCGGATAACGAAGAGGGTGACGATGATGTCGAACTTCCTCCCTCTGCTCCTTAAGTAAAAACACTTGAAAATTTATGAGATCCCCGGTATGCCGGGGTGGAATTGTATTTCAAACACATGTGATATTTTGCTACTAAGTGCTTATGCCGGAGTAACTTGGCCGTAGTCCTCGCGTTCCTTTTTCTTGTTCGTTCAATCTTTTGGCCGGATTGTGTCTACCTTGATTAGGTTTTACAACTTACGAATCCGAGCTTCAAAATTGTTTTGACAATACTCGGAAACTTTTAGACTTAGCTCAAAAATAAAACTGTATAACAACTTGGAAATGAATACGGGGTTAGTCCGAAACACAAAAACGTCGGCTCGAATAAATTCTTTTCCTTAGTCGTTTTTCATGTGCTACGCAATTCCAAACTTGTTCTCTTGCTTGCCACGAAGCCAATTCTTGTTGGACAGCAGCAAGTCAAAGAGTTGGGTTTTTGGTGCTCACACACTACTAATCCGAATTAAGTAGAATAACGTATTCCAGCTGACGCGCAGAAAACAACAAACATTATTAAGGCAGTCCCCGAGTTACTGCTCGAGGTGCCAACATTCCATTGATAAACTCATTGCCGACATACATACCGACATATGAGATAACTCGGATACATACACTCTTTAGTTAAGTGTAGAAAGGACGAAGTAGAGCTATATTCCATGGTCGCTTAGATTCCTCTCCGGACCTGTCCGCCTTGTTCTTTTCCTGTGGCTTTGCATCTATAAGATAGTAAGAATTGTTGTGCAATGCTTTGCTCACAATGAATGGCCCTTCCCATGGGGGGATAATTTATGCATTCCAGTAGTACGTTGTACCAACCGGAGCACCAGATCGCCTTCCCGAAAGACTCGGGGGCACACTTTCTGGCTATGTTAGCGTCGGAGATTTTGCTGATATATGGCGGATCTGGACAGTGCTAGTTCTCTCGCTTCTTCCAGCAGATCAACATCATTTTGTCGGGCTTCTTGCACTTCGGCTTCTGTGTATTGGGTGACCCTAGGCGAATCATGCTCTATGTCGGCTGGTAATACAGCTTCTGGCCCATGTACCAGAAAGAACGGCGTATAGCCTATTGATCGATTCAGAGTTGTTCTTAAGCTCCACAGTACCACTGGTAGTTCTTCTATCTAGCACCCCGATGTTCTTTGCAGCGGCTCAATGAGCCAGGGTTTTATCCCGGATAATACTAATCCGTTGGATCTTTCCACTTGTCCGTTCGATGCGGGGTGGGCTACCGAGGCTACGTCCAGCCGGATCTTCTTATCCCGGCAGAAACGCGCAAATGCTCCTTCCGCAAAATTCGTGCCGTTATCAGTTATGATACTGTGAGGGTAGCCGTATCTCAAGATGATATCTTTGAGAAACGTTACGGCCGTAGCTCCATCACATTTTATTATAGGCTTTACCTCAATCCACTTCGTAAACTTATCGACCATTACCAGAATGTGAGTCATATTTCCCCTTGATGGTTTGAACGGGCCAACCATATCCAAGCACCATACGGCAAATGGCCAAGTGATTGGGATGGTCTTGAGTTTCGACATTGGCATATGTGTCTTGGTAGCGTACCTCTGACAACCATTACATTTTCTCACCAGATCTTCCGCTTGCTCTAAGGAATTTGGCCAGTAGAATCCGTGCCGAAAGGCTTTTGCTACCAAGGCTCGGGATGAGGCATGATGGCCGCACTCCCCCTGATGTATATCTCGGATGATTTCAAGCCCTTCTTCCAGGTCAACACACCGCTAGAGGACATTGGTCACACTTCTTTTGTATAGCTCGGAATTGATGATCATGTAGGCCTTTGCCCTCCTCTGTGTTTGACTGGAAAGCACCTCCTCAGTGGGTAACGTTCCATCTTTCAGGAATTGAAATATAGGTAGTGCCCAAGCCGGTATTGGTTGCACGGGGAACACATCCTCGTCTATCTCCATCTGATCCACCGGCATAACTTCAACGGGATCATGCTGAACAGTCCCTGGGTCTTATGAAGCAGTCCCCGGGTTTGCCGAGGCAGTCCCCGAGTTTCGCGCACCAATTCCTGTGTCAACGTCCATGGGCACAGCTCCGGATTCGGTGTCCTCCGGGACGTAGATTGACTCGGATTCTGGGGATGGCCTGATCAATGGTTTCCTGAGGTGCTCTAACGCTACACCCAGTGGAATTGCTTGTTTGGTTGCCCCGAGCTTTGTAAGCATGTCGGCAGCCTCATTTTCCACCCGGGGTACATGATGAAACTCGCATCCCTCAAGGTAACCAGATATCTTCTGCACATGAAATCTGTATAGTGCCATGTTTGGATCAAGGGCGTCCCACACTCCGGACACTTGCTGCACCACCAAATCCGAGTCGCCAAAGCATATGATCCGACGTATGCCAATTTCTTTTGCTACCTTGAGCCCATGCACAAGTGCTTCATACTCAGCGACATTGTTTGATGCCGTGAAATGGATCTGCAGCACATATTTCAACTGGTCCTTTTTTGGCGACGTGAGTACCACTTCGACACCTAGCCCGGTTTTGGTTTTTGATCCATCAAAGTGCATTCGCCAATAGTTCGGATCAGGAAGTGGTGGTTCGTACTGCACCTCGGCCCAGTCCACGAAAAAGTCCGCCATAGCTTGAGATTTGATTGCTTCTCATCTGTCATATTGCGGTGCGTAAGGAGCTAGCTCAATTGCCCATTTTGCAATTCTGCCGCTCGCATCCTTGTTACTCATGATCTCGGATATGGGGGCCTCACATATGACCCGGATGGGATGCTCCTCAAAGTAGTGCTTCAGTTTCTTGGCAGCCATGTACATGCCATATGCCACTTTTTGATAATGTGGGTAGTTCTACTTTGAGGTTCACTCAAATAATACGCCGGCCTTTGCACCGACTTACCTTCCTCATCGCGCTCCACCACTATCACTCCACTTACAACTCGGTTGGTTGCGGCTATATAGAGTAACATTGGCTCCTTTGATAGTGGTGAGGCTAGTACTGGTGCCGTGGCTAACATCTTCTTCAGGTGGGTAAAGGCTTCATCGGCTTGCGGTGTCCAAATGAACTTGTCCGACTTTTCATGAGTTGGTAAAGAGGCAATGCCTTTTCTCCCAACCGACATACAAACCGACTTAACAAGGCCAGGCAACCTGTGAACTTCTGGACATCGTTAAGACACTTCGGCAGTTCCATTCGTTCGATGGCCCGGATTTTGGTTGGATTAACCTCGATACCTCGGCTGGAAACAAGAAAGCCGAGCAATTTTCCAGCCGGGACACCAAAGGTGCATTTTTCCGGGTTAAGTTTCATCCGGAACCTTCTTAGGTTCGCAAACGTTTGCCTGATATCGTCAAGGAGCGTTTTGCTTTCCTTGGTCTTGATAACCACATCATCCATGTACACCTGTACATTTTTACCTATTTGGTCGTGAAAACATTTTTGCATACATCTCTGGTACGTTGCCCCCACATTACGTAAACCAAACAGCATGGTGCGATAGCAATAAGCCCCATACGGGGTAATAAATGCAGTCTTTATTTGATCATCCGGATTCAGAGGTATCTGGTGGAAACCAGAATATGCATCAATGAATGACAATAGTTCACATCCAGCAGTTGAGTCTATGACCTGATCTATTCTTGGCAACAGAAATGGATCTTTCGGACACGCCTTGTTCAGGTTCGTGTAATCAATACACATGCGCCAAACCACTGCCACGTTCGGGTCATCCTTCTTCTTTTCCACCAGCACCGGATTAGATAGCCAATCCGGGTAAAGAACTTCCATGATAAATCCTGCGGCTAGCAACCGGGCTATCTCATCCCCAATGACTTTCCTCCTATCTTCAGCGAAGCGGCGGAGTGGTTGCTTCACCGGCTTAACTCCGGGTCTCACATTTAAAGAGTGCTCGGCCAACTCCCTCGGAACACCTTGTAAGTCCTGTGTGGACCAAGCAAAAATGTCCCGATTCTCATGGAGGAAGCTGACGAGCTCGCTTGTCATCGACAGGAACCTTCTTGGTATCTTTCGTGGCCTGGAAGGAAACAGATCCATGCGGGTTACTCAGCGCCGGCATATACTATTGCGCGGACTGAGCCAAAGCTGCCACTTCTTGAATTTTCCTTTTTTCCTGCGCAATCACAAGCGACTCGGCTAAGTTTGATCCGGCCGACGCACACTCCATGGAACGTCGGAAGTCCCCATGAATGGTAATCACTCCGTTTGGTCCGGGCAATTTCATCTTCAGGTAGCTAACATGACAGCTCGCCATGAACTTGCTCAGGGCTGGCCTTCCGAGTAACGCATGATAGGCGCTTTCTAAGTTCACCACTTCGAACTCCAGATTTTCAGTTCGGCAGTTGTCTCTTGTGCTAAACAATACGTCAATCCGGACCTTGCCTATTGGCTCGCAAGAAATACCGGGCACAATACCATGGAAAGTTGTCCTCGTGGCATGGAGCATGTTCTCCGAGATACCCAACTTGCGCATTGTTTCCGCATACATGATATTTATGCTACTGCCATTGTCGATCAACACCTTTGAGAATCTTACGTTAATGCTAGGTCCAATGAATGTAGGACCCAGCACCAACGCATACGTACCAGGGCTTGGCATGAGCTTGGGATGATCCCTGATGCTCCAGGTGATTTCCTGATCGGACCAAGGCATGTACCTCGTCACTGCAGGCATTATTGCGTTCACCTCCATATGCCTATGCTGCAAGATTTTTCTATCAGTTTCCTCTGTGGTGAATACACAGTAGCTCTGGTGATGCTCCCTGTACTCGTTTCTCCCCTCATTTCCGGATTGCCTCTGATCCGACTGATGCTGATTTTCTACCTGATGCACTGCATCCCTCCTCTCATTGTTATCATACCTCGGCGGAGGGGGAGGCAACATTAGCTGTTGCGTGTTCGCTCCGGAGAGCAGTTGTTACCGGGGTTACTCCTGCCGAGGCTGATCATTCCGGGGTGCTTGAGCATTCCCCGAACCACCTTGCTCGATCTTGCGCATCCACTCACATTGCCTCGTCGTATGACCCGCTGGGTTGTTCAGATTTGGCGTGTGAAACTTACATGGCTGGTCCAACATCGACTCGTAAATATACCTCGGACGGTCTTTCCTTTCTTGCCACTGCTTCTTTTGTTCCGGTGTCCAAGTTTTCTTGCCATCGTTCCTGGGAGTCCATTGCCCTCCAGTTTTCTGGCGCTGGCTACCCCCTGCTCCGGGCTGATCTTGATTCACAGCCGCAACTTGTTGCGAACCATATCGATGATCTAGTCTATCATCTCTTCTTTTTCCTCTGTAGTCATTCCTCCGGGATGATCCGGATCCATCCCTCTGATAGTACTCATCGCTTGACTCGTTTGACGCGAGCCTTGGTTGGGTCGGATCACCCAACGCATACGAATCTGCGATCCGGATCATTTCTGCCAACGTAGCTGGCATTTTCCTTTGCAGCTTCATCCACAACTCGCTTCCATATCTGCACCCCTGTGCAAACCACGCTATGGCCTGTGATTCTATCACACACTCACATGAGTTTCTCACGGTACACCACCGGGTCAAGAACTCCCGGTCTGTCTCATTAGGTCTTTGCTTGCACATAGCTAGGGTCTGTGGCCTATTTGGCCTCTGATACGTACTCGAGACATTGCTGATGAACATTTTCTCAAAGTCTATCCAGCAGTTGATGCTTCCTGGTGGAAAATTGTTCAGCCATACCCTCGCCGGGCCTTCCAACATCTGGGGTACGTATCGTACTGCCCATCTCAAGTTGCCAATGGCAATTTTCATGGCTGTAGCATAGTTTATCAGCCAATCCTCCGGCTTGGTACTACCGTCATACGTCTTTGTGCCCCTGGGCAGCTGAAAGTTCGGTACTGGTGTCTCTTTCATGATCCGGGGTCCAAAACATGCTGGACCCGGTGGACCTTGGCATTCAATCTGTTCCGACCTATACAGTCGATCCAGTTTCAACCTTGCATCATCCGGCATCAAATCCCTGCTTCCCAATCTCGACCCTATCACATGATAGTCCGGTCTTGGGTATCCCGCGTTAGCCATCTCCGAATCACCGTCGTTGTACCGGTTTTGCTCTTGTGGCGCACCTTTCTGTTGCATACCTCGGCCAGCACTGTGCTCTTGCCTTGGTACATTCCGCTGCTACGGTTGTCCTGCTGCAGCCGAATTTCGCTGTCCGGCATTGCCGTTGACAACGTTCCCTTGACTGGCATTGCCTTGGTCGCGGTTACCTCGGCCAGCTTCGCCTCGGCTCACACTCCGTCGATCATCATTTTTCTGCGCTTCTTTTCCTTTCCCTGCCCGCGTCGGGTCATACGGGACGATCTGTTTGTTCCGTCTGGCCGAGGTTACCACCTCTTCTCTCCTTGGACTGCCATAAGGGGACGATGCAGCTCCAGCGGATTTCTCCGGGTTACCCACCTCGAATGGACTATCTTGGAGGCTCCATCTCTCTCCGGGTTAGCCCTGAGCAGTTCCTCGTTTTGCCTATTCGCAATCCGAACCAGCTCGTTAACCCTATCTTGATGTCTTTGCCGGGCTTCACCCGTCAGTCCCTCTAAATTGGACGGAGCTGCATCCGCTGCTCTGAGGTTCTTGGCCGGGGTACTATACCTCGGTAGCCCCACGGACAAACAGTTTTCTGATTCCTCAATTCCAGCATCACTCTCTCTGTTCATCTCGCTCATGAGGTTTCTCCCTTTCACTTTTACATTATCAACTTTGTTCGCCTTAGCGTACTCATGCAGCGTCATGTTCAACGACTGCTGGGCCGCTGCTATTTTCTTTGCGCCCTCTAGTATTTTCTGTCTAGTTTCTTCCAGCTCGGCCTGTGCACGAGCCAGATCTACCGCTGCTACTACAGGGTTTGCCAAGTTGTCCATTGCCTCTCTCAACACATTTTCCGGCCTCTCCAGTGGAGGACCTCTACCTTTCCTCGGTGCCTTGGGCGTTACCTCCGGATCTGGCGTCGGATCCTTGCTTGCGCCCGCACCTGGCACGGTCATCATTACCTCTACACGGTCCGGGGAACGAGCGATCCGCGCCCCGCGAGCCACAGTGAGGGGTGGTTCGCCTGCTTCGACAACGTGGCGTGGATGAACGCAAGACACGTCCACCGCAACGTAGACCTTGTGCGCGCCGAGCTTGACGAAGATGCCGTTGCGCGGAAGAGGGCGCGTGCCGAAGCAGCCTGCATTGTCGCTGACGAAATCCCGTGCTCCAAAGTGCTGAACAAGCCCAGAGACAATACGTTCACCGGTGGCGATGAGGTTTCCCGTCCGGATCTTGACCCCTGCTAGTGCCGCTGGCCCCACGGTGGGCGCCAACTGTCGTGGTGGTGTCACGGCAGATGCCATGGTTAGGCTAAAGGTGGGGACTAATACACGCTAGGGGAATCCAAGGAGGGATAGTGAAGTGATTCTCCACACAGAAGTTTGTATTGATTTCCTTCCAAGGTTACAAGTGCTCCTAGAGCTGTATTGGCCAGAGGAGGAAGAAGGAGCTCTCTTACTCTCACCCACAGATCACACCTGAAACCCTAGCCCAAAACAGAATAGCAGAGAGACCAACCTCTCCTACAGAAGCCCTAGCCCCCCTTTTATAGGGGAGGCTCGGTTCCTGCCTAGGGCATACGTGGAGGCATATTCCTAAGAATATGCCTCCTCCCAATGGGGTAAGCCGACCGGGGTGCTTTTTCCCCTGCGTCATGCTTGCTTTAGCTACGTGAGCCTCTGCGACGCCCGCGTCAGCCGACATGGGCTTCGTCACCCCTGTCGGCCATGACCCGGTGGTCCCGCTCTTGTCCGCTTTGCTAATGCAGTGCGTACCGGACCCTCTTTTTGACCAGCAAGATTCCTTCCTTCTCCTAGAAACCAATCATGACCCGGATCACAGCTGACCCGGGCACTCCTGTTCCTGCATACAAGAAAACATCCACTCCCGACTTAATTCTTAGGCCGGTCGAGACAATGATAGGCGAACGCCCCCTGGTCCGGGTTACTCCATGATTCGGCCCGCCTTGAGGTGACCCGGCCAGCATTCGCTTTGGCCTTGCCGAACCTCGGCTAACTCGGCCTTTATACCCCAGCGTGACCCTACTCGGGGGTATCCCCCCAACACGTGGCCTGGCCTGGCCCGCGCCACCAGGTGGTGTGGCCACCCCAGGTCTCTTCTCTGTCTCGTTTTCTGGCTCCTGGAGTCTTCGGGTGAAATAGGATTTTTGGCATATTTTCCGGGATTTTCCCTGATAGTTGATTTTCTGCACAAAAGGTAGACACCAAGGCAATTCTGCTGAAAACAGTGTCAGTTCGCATTAGTTGCATCGAAATCACACAAGTATAGAGGAGAAACAATATCAAAAGTGTTCAGGAAAGTAGATACGTTTTGGACGTATCAACTAGCATCTAAACTAATTGGCTTGCAATTACTGCTATTGCAATGATCTATAGAATTAGGTTTTATGGCTATAGAATCTACTCCTAGCTAATCAGGAACTTCATCTTCACTTTGGTTGAGGTATATGCTAACTTCGTTGACTTTATTGAAGGACTTGAGCTGTCGATGATGGTTTCTTGAGCAGAAATTGATGTTGATGTCATCTTCAACGGCTTAGAACCTAGCAAGGGTTAAGAATGTACGGTTGAGTACGGGCGTACTTAGCAAGTTCAATAAAAAGGAGTATATGATGCACTATCTCTATATCCATAGACCAAAGGTCATAGGCAATGCAGGTTTCGTAAATATTTATTCAAAGGTTGCTTTTATTCTGAAAACTATGTCCGACAGCATTCACAGGTTGACCATAATTTTCGTGGAGTTCCTGTCCTGCCGTGTTTGTAGCTCTGTCCCAGAACAGGGAGTAACAAGTTACAGTTCTTACACTCTACAGAGGTGCGTTGCTTTACCCATGAGAGACCTTAGCCTTGTTGCACATCTGAGTTGCAGGATCGTCCACACTTCCTTGGTATGGGTCCCAATCTAAGATCCAAGCCAATCATTGCCATTATCCGTGATCTCGCATGAAGACACGATTCCCCAAGAATTTTTACCATGAGTACAGTCTGGGTAGCCTCTCGAAGACTCTATAAGCAGCTATGCCTGGTAGCCACCATCAGCTATGGTGAATCTCCACTACGACAACTATGCACATATAATCTAGATACCAATATCGTGGGGCACTGAGGGGTCCCACCCATGTGCTGGATTCTCCACGAGAAATCTGCAGCTTCATGATAAGGGCATCCGTCCATGCGAAAGGAATAAGATCCAGCTGACTTCTTCGTCCCATTCCAAATCTCATGGTTAACTCGTAATATACGGCGCTAGAATCACTAGCAACATTGGTTGTTCAGTCCTAGATATTATGTTCCTTTACCACTGGAACTGTATCAGTAAATTATTACCATTTGGTAAATAATTCATAGTCATATTATTATGAAAATAGTGTTTTCAGACCTTTTTGAAATGCAGGTGATGACAACATTTGAGTTACAAGCATTCGATAGAAAATAACCAAAGGACATGAGAAAGTGTGAACTTGCCTTTTGTGATCGCAATATTATGCACTCACGGTCTTCGAGACAATAGAAGATCCAAAAGCTATAAATAGCATCATTGCTCCGGTAAGGACTAATGTTTAAAGAAGCAATGTGCTGATGCATAAGTAATGTAATGCATTTTGTAAAATCCTGAGATAATTCCCCAATAACGTGAATGAGTTAAACTTAGGTGATTTCTTTAAGATTTGGTTTATCTTCAAGTTTACTTCACAAGCAAATATATATATATATACAAGAATATGATACAAAAGTAAGCATAATAACAACACATGATTAAGGTTAATCGATGTGATGTAACAATTATGAAAATCCATGTTTTAGGTTGATAGGAGTTAAAGAACTTATTATGAGATTGTTGTTTGAAGTGGCAAAACGAATAACTTTTGAAGGAAATATTTCTTTGATAAGGTTTAAACAATCTTTTTGGTTAATAGAATGTGATCGATGTCGTTTGTGCTTATTTGATAAGATTGGCCTTGAGATGCTTCACGACTTAATTGGAACAGACTAAATTTAACTATAAAACTTAAGTAAACTTACGTGTGATGTGGTTAAACTATTATCAAGTTTTTAGGGTTATGGTAGGTATAATAAAAAGTGTGAGATCATTCACTTCCAATTTAAGTGAATGATGAGTTTAAAATGTGGTTTGCTATTATGGAATACTATATTACTATTAAAGAAGGCATACTTAAATGATCTTGTTAATTGGTTAGGGTTTGAAGTCATTTTAAAAATGGTTAAAAGATAAAGACATTCACTATTATTATAAGTGAATTATGTTTACTTAAAATTGTTGGTTTAGTCTAGATTTACTGTTTTAAAAGAGTTTTATAAGGTTAATAAGTTACACTTAAGTTTTATTATAGATCCAACTTATGGTTTTGGAATTGGTATTCAGATATAAAGGACTTAAGGTTTCATATAGAATTATGATTATTTCTTACATAAGAAATGATTTTAAAGAATTTACAAAAGAGGTATTTTATAAAATAAATAAGGATTTATTACTTTAAAATCTTTAAAACTTTTGGAATAATATATTTAGTATTTTTTTGGTAAATATAGTTATTCAAGTTCTTAAAAATGGTTATTTATTTATTTTAAGAAGTGTTCTTATTTTCGTAAAAATCCACACACGATTAAATGTTCTTAGATATAGTTTCAAGTTTTATTTGAAAAAATAAATTAGTATTTTCAGAAAATAGTAGATTTATTTTTATTCAAAAAAATGATTTTTATTCATTTTTAGGACCTCTCCTTATGTTATAAAATGTCATTTAGGATTTAATGTTGTTAGTATTATTTGTATGTTATTTAACTCAAACAAGGAAGATTATATTTTAATTTGGTAGAAATTATTTTTATGATAATTTTGATATATAATATGTATTTTTATGATTTATGTACATTTTTCTAGAGCTTAAATATTATTAGGGTATTTTGGTAATTTTCTTTATGTTATTTAATTTTCTTATTCTATTTTCCATTTTCCATTTGGCCTATTTGGTTGAGCACATGGGTTAGCCTGGCCTAGCTGGGCCAGACTCGGGGTGCCCCACCCCGGCCCACCTACTCTGCCTCTCTCTCACACGTCACATGCACACCGCACGCGACCTTATCTCTCTCTCGCTCGCCGTCTCCTCACGCACACGCACCGCCGCCATACTGCTGCTCGGCGCTGCTTTGGCCACCACCAGCAATATCCGGTGTCGCCGAACACCAGCCCAACTTCTCCACCATCTCCTCCCTTGATTCCCCACTTTTGCGGTGCCTCCCCGCACTCTCCATCATGTCACTGGTTAACCCTAGTTGTGAGGGTCAGCGGGGTCGCCGGCACAATTCTGAGCCATCGTGGTTGTGGCTGCTTCCCCCTCATTGCCTGCGTCCCCGCACCGCTGGCTCGGTCTGGATGAAGACCACAACCTCTATTGTCACCTTCCCCATGGTGAAGAGGTACGGTAGCTGCTGCGGCCTACTCCCCTCTCAGACACCGGAGGGAAGGTGCCACAGCGCAACCCCAACACACTTAGTTTGCTGCCTATGAACCTTGCCAAGGTGGTGGTCAATGGTAATGCTGCTAGAACTGCTTCTTCATTCGACACCGGTGAGATGGCAGTGTCTGCAACCCTGGCGTTGGTTTTTTTCGTCTAATTCATCTATCCTACTCCTAGTATTGACTACTTCATCAACCTCTACTCTAGACAGGTAATTCTTTTGTGACCAGCCTTCGAGTCGATGTCCTGTGTTGGTTGAAGAACTATGAGAATGGTGATATTCTGATTGTGAGCTTGAGATTATGGACATGTACATACACCTTAATTTCTTACTTTCTTATTCTTCCTTCTACCTGAATTTTGGTTCCTCCCATCAAGCTTGTACAGCTTATAGTTATGGATTAATTTAGTTGTTTAATGTTTGATTGCTGATCTAGTTAACCTAGATGATTAATTTATACAATGTGTTGATGAGCCTTCGATCCAACTTAGTGGCTGCTTTGATTTGAGATTAATATGAGTTGTTTAAAAATATTCATGCTTAAACTCATGTAAGTTCTATGATGAAAGAGGACCCTATTCGGGATCATGGTTTAGTGGCTATGTCCCTGATGTAGGTGGTAATGGTGTTTGTAAATTCCTGCTAAAGAGCTATAAGTTCTTTCTAAGATACACATGAAGAACATGTAGTGGTTTGTATTACATTCTTCCTAGATGTAGTTTTAGTTCTTGCTAATCATAAATAATAATTTATGAATATGTGTACTTCTCAGGAGCTTATGTTTGAGCTAGGTGTGTGATATCTGATTATGCACACAACTGATTGCTTGCCTCTTTTGCTGTTGTTATTCCATTACATATTGATTTGTGATCATATTATACGGGGCACAATAATTTGGTTTAGATTAGAACTTAAGTTCTAACCGCATGCTTGTTGTTTTATAAAATCAATGTTATGTGAATCGTTTTTGTAGCAGGTAAACTGCTAGAATAAATACTTGTCAAATTTGACAATGAATAAGGAGGATATGTGATTCAAGTCCAATGCTAGCTTGATGTTTTGAGAAATATCTGAGTTCCCATTGCTTATGAATAGACAAGTAATATACCTATTTGATTCCTAGCTTTCCTTTTTAGGAAAATGATACAAATTGTCTGGTTTGAATTATCTGGATGATTGGCTAATATGGAAAATCTACCCTAGTGGCTTCTATAGCCTTGGACTACTACTGTGGTACCTCCACCTTGGAATGTGCACAGTGGTAGCCCAGGTAGGATAAGTTGCTGCTGGGAACCACCATAATGGTGTAGTTGATGCTGATATCCAAAAAAATAGAGATCTAAGCTTATGATGCAAAAGGATGAAGCAAGATCTTTATCTAAGAACATATGCTACTTGATGGCTTGTTTAATTTCTCAGTGATGATTTTGCATAGCAACTCTATGCTATACTGAGAGAAAACTCTCCATCCAATCCTCCTAGATAAGATCTAGTGGAAGGGTAGATGGATCTAGTGGTATGCATTATTTACCTTTTATTCCTAGATTTTTATGCAAATGTATGGACAGATGCTACATGATCTAGTGGGTATCTCTGATCATTTTTACCTGCTTTTGGTAAGTGATCTATAGACTATTGGAGATCTTGGTATATTACTAATGCTTCTTGAGCATCTAGCCTTTCATGTCATCATGTTTGATCTTCACCATATTTCTTGTGCTCCTATTGTTGCTCCTTCTAGCTGCTAGATTACTCCTCCTCGTGATCAGCTAGCACTATCTCTAACTGTTGCTGGCTTGATCTTGATCTCCTCCTTGTCCTAGCTATTGGATGGATCCACTAAGAAACCATAGGCTGATGGTATGGTGGATCTGATCTATGTGGTTATTTGGGTGCTAGGCAGGATAATTCCTAGGGGTGTGCTAAGAGCAGTGCTCTTTACTAAGTGTGGTGGAAATGAATGTCGTGTTATTGGGAAGATGAGAATGGTGTGCTAGCTACAGCTGGTTCACTCCCCTTTGTGTACAAGAATTGCCTCCTTCTTGTTTACTTCTTGGTGTTGATAGCACACCAGCATGCAGTGGTGTGTGAGCTACCTGCCTGTTCCAAGTGCTTTGTCTCATTGGAAGATATATTCTTAGCCTGGAAGCTATTCCATTGTAGATGTGCTTGGCTAGTTTGGGTATTATCTTGGACTGGCCTTTATTTTTGGTTATCAAAAGTTAATTTGCATCTCTAGCTAATGATGCATAGGCTGAAGCAACATTGATAAGAATAGATCGTACATTTGGCCCTTATTTTTAATACTCAGTGATGAATTTGGCATATCACTTGTATGCCAATCTGAGAGTAATCTAACCCCAAAACTAACCCCTTTATTTATCTTTATTCTTTTTGTTTTGCAGGGACCAGAAATGAAGAGGTAACAGATGAAGAGATAATTTAGAAATTAGTTTAGGACTTTTCTATTTTCAATTTGTTGTAATTTTATTTATTCATTTATTTCTTTGTAATTTATTCTTTTGTTTTCTGTAAAGAAAATGTAATATTATTTGTTCTAATTAATAAAGTTAATTTCCTTGTATTATTCTTATTGTAATAACAATGTATCCTTGTGTTATAATTTTTTATTGCTTATTCTTTTGTAACTTCCTTTTTATCTGTACACATGTAATATATTGTAATATCATATATCATGTAATAAATACATTCTTATTTGGTTACGTTAATCCTTTCTTTGTATTAAACTATTTCAATTTACTGACAATAGTGATTGTGTGATCCATTATATAATAATTCAAAACCTTTTTCTTTTTTACATTTTAAATCTTGTAATGTTTATACTTTATTCATAATATCTCAAATATGTATTTGTAATTGTAATAGCATTTCTAGTTATAATTCCATTTCAAGTTCTTTTATAATTCAAATGTATCATTTGAATCTTCAAATTTGAAATGATTCCCCTCCAACACAAAGAGACAATAGAGGTCATGTCGAAATCTATCACACTTGTACTAATGTTCCCACCAAAACAAGAGAGACCTCGATCCCTCTACAACTTCTTTAGTTTTGCGTGAAAATTCCCTGGATTTTCTTATGCATGAACACAATGCACACATATGTGGCCTCTCTATTGCGAGGTGCTATTCCTGGGATGTTACAGTCTCTCCCCCTTAAACTCAACTTCATCCCCGAAGTTCGTACTCTCTTACGTTTCGGAGGGTAGGATTGACTGCTTCAGATCCTGATAGTTCTTTAAATCCACGATGAAGATAATTGTTGTATCTTCATTCAAAATTTTCCTTGAATCCTATTCTATCTTGAAAAAGGGCAATTGTCCATTCTTTTTGAAACAGGGATTTCTTTGAGTTCAACACTCCTACCCTGATCAGGTAGCTTTGAGTGTCTTTGAACTGGGACATCTATTTGAGGAAAGTTTGAGCTCTAAAGAAAATCTTTCTAGGATAATATTTAAGTTTGGACTTTAGCCAACTATAACCTTGGATCTAATACTAACCTATTATGGTATACTTAGTCCTTTATGGCTTGCTAAGGATGTTTTGGACTCATTTAGTCCAAACCATTCATAGTTTCCTATTCCTTTCTACATGTCTCTTTTTGGTACCTTATATCGGATTCATAGCTACCTTCTGTTTGGGTTTTTCAAGGTTAAACGATTTCCCCCTTGATATTTAGCCTAACAAAACTTATTTTTATGTCCAAGCTGAAAATATTCCTCTTACTATCTTGAGGTATAAATATCCATTTCCCTGATGTCATACTCACTACCTTCTTAGGGACAACTTAAGAGTTGATCCCCTTTAGAAGTAGGCTGTTAGGTGAACCTATTTTACCTTCTTTAATCTTCCATCCATACATACTCTCGAGAGTACTTTTATAATAACGACCTATTATAACCTTATTAAAATAAGGCTTAATGTTGTCATAGTTCAGAATTTCTCCTTAACTTAACTCCAGATATCAGATCTCGATACTTCCTCATTGTTAACTCTCCCCCTTAGGGTGTTCTAATACTCTCAAATTCATGAATATACCACAATTTGGTTTCTAGGGTTTGGACGTTGTTCAATGAGCAAGCCAAACTTCGTGAAGCGTCTCTAAAGACGATCTCCTTAACTTCATACTTCCTTAGATCTAACTTAACTTAGGCCAAGTTTTATGCTCTTTAAGTCATACAGAGATGACCTGATTATCTAAACTGCTAGGATACCAACTACGGATACCAGATGTGGATCCTCCTAGGTATAAGGATTACCCTACATGTTATCTACTTCTTTGGCATTCTCTCTGAGTTGTCAGAGCTTGAATCCCACCTTTGTTCCAAGACTCCTACCTTGCACCATTTCAGGGTACTTCCATGAACTTAGTACAACTACTACTTCCTTAGCTTCTTAGCAACATCACCCACTTTGAGTGAACTTAATTCATCCTTTAATGTTGATCCACACCCTTTTCAACACTAATATTCCTTCTTATTGCAAACTAATAATAAGTTGGGATTGATCCATCCTTCAAAATAGTGTTGATACTCCTTATATTTGGCTGCACTCTTCATGCAAGTCTTCATCTTGATCTTCGGAACACGGCACTCCCTTACATGAATTCCCTTTTCTATCTAGATCTATAACATCAAGTAATAACTTGATGATGCAACATTCATTTGCACACCAAGTCCAACTTCATGTACAGATTTAGTAATTCAAGAAGATCCAAGAAAACCAAGAAATCCAAATGTGGTACATATAACACACATTCTTCTAAGCGTGAAATATAGTAGTTGAGTAAACATCTCTAGAATTCAGGCTTAGTGTGTAGTATATGGCACATCCTAGTATAGGTTTACACTGTGATGCTTAGCACTTAGGGTTCAAACTACTCTTTGTCTCCATATTTACCCAAATTGCTCAATTACACTTGGATAATTTTGAGCAAAGTGGTCTCATTTTGGTTTTGACTAACCTCTTATGTTTCTTTTGGGACTACTAAAGACTACCAGCTTTTACTCATATTGTAAACTATCCTCACATGATCTCTCAAACTACTAACAAAATGGTTGTTACTACCTTAATCCAAAAATTATCATAAGGTTATGACACCTATGACTTCTATCACAGACCTACACTATTTTTTACTATTATTACAAGATTCGTGACTGAGTACTTGTCCTAATTACAACTTATCATGGTCTCGGAGCTAATCCCACCATGAACTTGTTAAGATTTACCTAGTCATCATGATTGAAGAGCTAATCTCACCATGACGACTCTTCTTCTTAGCTTACTATTAAGATTCTTAACAGAATTCTACTCCATCACATGGAATTCTCAAGTGAATTCCACATGATTTACTTCACATTATAACTATACATGCTCTCTTGTTCTACCTTACATGGTAGAGTGGTATCAACTAGTGATAAGGTTCTTCTAATTTACATGGGTTCTAAATATAGACTCCATCACTAATACCACTCCACATTATATCCTAAACTTAGTCATAATCTTCTTTAATGTTTTAACTTACTTAAGATATCTTAGTGGTGTTATACCTATTTAGAGCTACACTAGGATGACATTTCTCTAGAGACGATGGATAACTAATCCTTAAGAAACATGACAGAACATCCAACTTAAGTGTGACAAGGTTTATCCTCAAGTGGATATCCATCACAAATCATAAGGATCTTTGGTTTAGATAAGATGGCTCCTATAGTCATTATCCAACCTACAGATCTCCTAAAAGGGTTTTAATCCTAAGGTCAAAAAGCATATGCTCTGATACCAGCTGCGGTGACCCAGCAAACCACTTCATGATGTAGTACACTATAGTCGTTGACATAACATCAATGAAACACCATTCACTAGTATTACATCCCTCAGAGTGGTACAACAGAAACACAATAGGTCCAAGACATGACTATAGATTACAACTCGACCCTTTACAAAAGATCCAGAGAACATTCTAGGTTAAATAGGAAGAAAGAAACTTCTTACAAAGAAGACCAGGTATAACAACTCAGAACTAACTAGTGACTAAGACTAGCATCTATACTAATTGGCTTGCAATTGCTTCTATTGCAATGCTCTATAGAAGTAGGTTTTATGGCTAGAGAATCTACTCCTAGATAATCAGGAACTCCATCTTCACTTTGGTTGAGGTATATGCTGACTTCATTGACTTTATTGAAGGACTTAAGCTGTCGCCGATGGTTCTTGAGCAGAAATTGATGTTGACGTCGTCTTCAATGGCTTAGAACCTAGCAAGATTTAAGAAGGTACGATTGAGTATGAGAGTACTCACCAAGTTCATTAAAAAGGAGTGTATGATGCACTATCTCTACAGCCATAGACCAAAGGTCATAGGCAATGCAGGTTTCGTAAACATTTCTTCAAATGTTGCTTTTATTCTAAAATCTATGTCCAACAGCCTTGACATGTTGACCAGAACTTTTGTGGATTTCCTTTCCTATCGCGTTCGTAGCTCCTTCCCAGAATAGGGAGAAACAAGTTATAGTTCTTACACTCTGCAGAGGTGTGTTGCTTTACTCATGAGAGACCTTAGCCTTGTTGCACATTAGAGTTGCAGGCTTGTCCACACTTCCTTAGTATGGGGCCCAGTCTAAGATCCAAGCCAATCAGTGCCCTTCTCCGCGACACCGCATGAAGACACGATCTCCCAAGAAGGTTTACCACGAGTACAGTCTGAGTAGCCTCTCGAAGACTCTGTAAGTAGCTCTGCCTGGTAGCCACCATCAGCTATGGTGAGCCTCCACCATGAAAGCTATGCACAAATAATCTAGATACCAATATCACGGGGCACTGAGGGGTCCCACCCATGTGCTGGATTCTCCACAAGAAATCTGCAGCTTCACGATAAGGTCATCCGTCCATGCGAAAGGAAGAAGATCCAGCTGACTTCTCCGTCCCATTCCAAATCTCATGGTTAACGCGTAATATACAGCGCTAGAATCACTGATGACATTGGTTGTTAAGTCCTAGATATTATGTTCCTTTACCACTTGAACTATATCAGTGATTATTACCATTTGGTAAATAATCCATAATCATAATATTATGAAAATAGTGTTTTCGTACCTTTTTGAAATGCAGGTGATGACAACATTTGAGTTACAAGCATTTGACAGAAAATAACCAAAGGGCATGAGCAAGTGTGAACTTGCCTTTTGTGATTGCAAGATTATCCACTCACGGTCTTCGAGACAATAGAAGATCCATAGCTGTAAATAGCATCATTGGTCCGGTAAGGACTAATGTTTAAAGAAGAAATATGCTGATGCATAAGTAATGTAATGCATTTTGTAAAATCTTGAGATAATTCCCCAATAACATGAATGAGTTAAACTTAGGTGATTTCTTTAAGATTTGGTTTATCTTCAAGTTTACTTCACAAGCAAATATATATATATATACAAGAAACTTAAGACTAACATATATGATACAAAAGTAAGCATAATAACTACACATGATTAAGGTTAATCGATATCATGTAAAAATTATGAAATTCCATGTCTTAGGTTGATAAGAGTTGAAGAACTTATTATGAGTTTGTTTTTTGAAGTGGAAAAACGAATAACTTTTGAAGGAAAGATTTCTTTGATAAGGTTTAAACGATCTTTTTGGTTAATAGAATACGATCAATGTCGTTTGCGCTTATTCGATAAGCTTGGACTTGAGATGCTTTACGACTTAATTGGAACAGACTAAAGTTAACTATAAAACTTAAGTAGACTTACGTGTGATGTGGTTAAACAATTATCAAGTTTTTAGAGTTATGGTAGGTATGATAAAAAGTGTGAGATCATTCACTTCCAATTTAAGTGAATGATGAGTTTAAATGTGATTTTCTATTATGGAATACTAGATTACTATTAAAGAAGGCATAGTTAAATGATCTTGCTAATTGGTTAGGGTTTGAAGTAATGTTAAAAATGGTTAAAAGATAAAGAGCATTCACTTTTATTATAAGTAAATTATGTTTACTTAAAATTGTTGGTTTAGTTTGGATTTATGGTTTTAAAAGAGTTTTATAAGGTTAATAAGTTACACTTAAGTTTTATTATAGATCCAAGGTTTTGGAATTGGTATTTAGATATAAAGGACATAAGGTTTCATATAGAATTGTGATTATTTCTTACTTAAGAAATGTTTTTAAAGAATTTACAAAATAGGTATTTTATAAAATAGATAAGGATTTATTACTTTACAATCTTAAAAACTATTGGAATAATATATTTAGTATTTTATAGTAAATATAGTTATTCAAGATCTTAAAAATGGTTTTTTATTAATTTTTAAGAAGCGTTCTTATTTTTGTAAAAATCCACACAAGATTAAATGTTTTTAGATATTAGTTTCAAGTTTTATATGAAAAAATAAATTAGTATTTTTAGAAAATAGTAGATTTAATTTTATACACAAAAATGTTTTTTATTCATTTTTAGGACCTCTCCTTATTTTATAAAATTTCATTTAGGATTTAATGATGTTAATATTTATTTGTATTTTATTTAACTAAAACAAGGAAGATTATATTTTTATTTGGTAGAACTTATTTTTATGATAATTTTGATATGTAATATGTCTTTTTATGATTTATCTACATTTTTCTAAAGCTTAAATATTATTAGGGTATTTTGGTAATTTTCTTTATGTTATTTAATATTCTTATTCTATTTTCCATTGGGCCTGTTTGGTTGGGCACATGGGTTAGCCTGGCCTAGCTGGGCCAGACTCGGGGTGCCCCACCCTGGCACACCTATTCAGCCTCTCTCTCACACGACACACGCACACCGCACGCGACCTTATCTATCTCGCTCCCCTTCTCCTCACGCACGCACGCTGCCGCTAGCTATATCCAGCATCGCCGAGCACCAGCCCAACTTCTCCACCTTCTCCTCCCTTGATTCCCCACTTCTGTGATGCCTCGCCGCCCTCTCCATCACGTCACTAGTTAACCCTAGTTGTGAGGGTCGGTGGGGTCGCCGGCACGATTCTGAGCCATCGCGGTTGCGGCTGCTTCCCCCTCGTTGCCTGTGTCCCCACGCTGCTGGCTTGGTCTGGACGATGACCACAACCTCTATCATCACCTTCCCCATGGTGAAGTGGTACTACAGTTGCTGCTGCGGCCTACTCCCCTCTCTGACGCCGGAGGGAAGCTGCCACGGTGCAATCCTGACATGCTTAGTTTGCCGCCTATGAACCTTGCCAAGGTGGTGTTAATGGTAATGCTGCTGGAACTGTTGGGTTCGCAGCATAGAAAACAAAAACAATTCCTACGATGGGAACTATACGCCAAGATCTATCTACTAGATACAAGCAACGGGTGGATATACATCCATAGAGAACTTACCCTCGAAGACAACAAAGCTTTGTTAACGATAGGGAACTCGTGGATGATGTAGTCGTACACTTGCTGATCTCAAGATCGTGATGAAATCCAGCAGGTCCGGCTCCAGCACGTCCATCAGATCAAGCTCCAAAAAGTCTGTAGCACCCCACGAAAACCAATACTAGAAAATCGCTGTGTTTTGTTTTGTGCATCATCATGACCGCATGCTCATGTCATCATGCCACATTGCATATGAGCATCATATTAAAATTGTTGCATTGATGTTGGATTGCATTGCATTTGTTCCTATTCAATTTTATCTTATTATTGTTGCTATCACCTAAACCTTCTCTCCTTATTGTAACTACATCTATTTTATGTTTTCTACAAGTGGGTTCCTTTTGTTAGGGACCATTATTTTCAAAATGTTTTGTCTTTCTATTTCTTAAAACCCCAAATTGTTATGGGGTCACGCTCTTGTCTTCTTCAATTTCCCCCTTGACCTTATTTATGGCTTTGACTTCTCTGATCAAAAGCTTCCACAAAATATTCAAAAGAGTTTGAGTTAAACACTTGTTTGAATTTGTAACAAACAAAGAAAAAGAAATAAAAACAGAAATAATAAGAGAGAGATACCAGCAGCAGCAACCAGCAGACCAGTAGCTGAAGCCTACCATCGGCCCATATCCCTCATGGCCTGGCACCCTTCGATGGAGCCGGGAGAGCTCCCCGTTACGGTTCTTCTCTTCTCCGTCCGCTCCCTCTCTCTGCAGGCTCACGGCAGCGAGCAGGTTGCCATCAGCTCTGTTGCCGCGTCAGCGCTACGCCGCCTCCTTATCCCCAAGCCGACGAAGCCCCTAGGAACCGGTGGGCAATAGCTAATATTTGGTTCTTTCACGCTCACTTGTGTCCCGTAGGCCCCGAGTACTTGATACCTGTTCCTTGACTATTCGCACTATCGACATACGGGAGAGTCTATGAATCCCCCTTAGCCAGAGCTTGATTCATTTCTTATTTCTTGGGGCCACAAAGTAGTTTGGTTCTTTATTACTATCTTGTACTTATGCCATGCTTTACTGCTTTATTTACGATTGTGCATGGAGCACCTGTACTGTTTTGGATGCGGAGTGTTTTCGCGGTATCGACAAGCCCAGTCACATTTTCGGGTTCCCAGTCGTTTACAGCCGTTGACGCAAACCTTGGGTCTGTCTCGGAGCCAGCCAACTTCGTTGCGGGTAGCTTAATGGGGTGGCCCCCTGAAATATTTTATGAATCTTGTGATTGCTTTGTCGTGAAAGCCTCGTTGGTTTTGATTTGGTTTTTCCGAGGTTGATCGTGTGTGTGTTGCTATTTGTGCACCCCCCCTGCAGGTTAAATCTTTCTGAAAGCCGTGTCCGCGGTTATGGACGACTTGGAGCACAGTATCTCGATCATAGACAAGCATAACTAAAGTAGTGCTATAAATTTGACTTAATATGTGACTAGTAATCAGTTTCACTACAATGCAATGGATAATAAAAGTGCCAACACCTGGTGGAACTGGGGTGTATCGTGTCATGTTATACCTGCCTGGTAAGTATCACAACTCCAATGGAATGAAATAAAAGTACCAATAACTGCTGGGTTTGGGATGTCTCATGCTAATTGTCTCTGACTAGTAAGTATTGCCACTACAACAAAATGGTTAACTAAAACTGCCAGCTACTTATGCTATCAGGATGACTCGTGCTATCTATATCTGACTAGTAAGTGATTCAACTATAATGGAATGAATAAAACTGCCAACTGTGTGAGTTCCTCGGTTTGACTTCGTCGTGTGGTCTCGAGGGGGAAATACTAGGATGGGTATGATTGGTGTTAGTATCAGGTGGTTTCGAATAGGTCTTTATTATCCCTCTCTAATAGCCGACAGTTGAATCGAGTCTCTATATATTGTTTAGTGCATGTTGCGCTGCCGCTTCAGTCCACCATACCTATGTAGGCAAGAGCCGCCGAATTCTAGCCTTGCCGTGTACTGGCCTCAGTACTGACGCTCCTGTTTTTCCTTTGTCCTTTGTCGGCACCCCTTTTGTTTTAGCAGGTTCGAGATCGATGTCGTTAGCAGGGTTACCCTTCCGGCTTGGCCTGGGCAGGGTTATGGATGCCATTGGTTATTCTTTAGGGCTCTTAGCCCAATTTGCTTCTTATTCGTACTCGGATGTTGTATCGTTTTCAAGGTGATTTGGATCTTTGTACTGTATATCTGTATTCTTGACTCAGTGAGTCGTTGCTGTATATATATCTATTTTGTGGGTTCCATCGTGGACTAATGTGTAATGGTATTACTTTGTTTTCCACCCGCACGCAAGTGCCTGGTGGGCGTCCTTAAATCGTTTCTATGCGGGTTTGGCGGGAAGCGCTAAAATCTGCATAGGGCCGACCCAAGGGTGTTACAAAGTGGTATCAGAGCTCAGTAGTTGCGATACCCCACTAGTCCAGCCAGTTGGATAACCTAGCTAACAGCCGATGTAAAGTGTTAAAATTATTTTGCAAAATTGGTTGGATAGATCTGATTAGGTCTCTTTTACTCCTTACCCCTAATGCTATTCTCCTCTTACCTTTGCGTGTTTTGAATCTCATCTCTTACCTTCTTCTCAAGTCCAGGAATTCTCGTGGTTGGGTTTTCGTTGTACCTTTAGGGTTCCGCTTCCTTTCTCTTGTAACGGTGTTCTGCATCCGGTCTTCATGATATCTGATGAATCTTTCATCTGTTGAACCTTTCAGTGGACCAAAAATTCACTAAAATATTTCTTTGTATCTTCTGGTGTTTCCAACACGACGACATCATTGATGCCAGACCTGATAAAGTGTCTGCATCACTCCATCTCCGGATATCGTTTGTGAAGATCTTCAGTCTAAATTCTAAGAATAGGTTGCATGCTTTTCTACTAAATGTGTGGAGTAATAGTTTGGGTGCGTGATGGATTTCCCCCATTCCGACTACTCATTCTACTCGCTCTCGTACATTGAATAGATGGCACTTATTCTCTCCTTTTACGGCAGTTAAAGGTGGCCTTATTTTTGATACCTCTGCCTTCATCCTTTGTTTCTCCGGAGTGTTCTCTCGATGAACGTGAGCAATGACCACTTGTTGGTGGTGTCGCCAATTTGAAGATGGAGTAAGAATCCATATTAGTGGTGTCGTGAGGATCTACATGAAGTGAGCAGATTCAGATCGTCGGCCTTCTTCCCCGTACGATGAGGCGGATCTCGAGGGCGAGATCCATTGTTAGTGGTGTCGAATTGTAGCACCCCACGAAAACCAATACTAGAAAATCACTGTGTTTTGTTATGTGCATCATCATGACCGCATGCTCATGTCATCATGCCACATTGCATATGAGCATCATATTAAAATTGTTGCATTGATGTTGGATTGCATTGCATTTGTTCCTATTCAATTTTGTCTTATTATTGTTGCTATCACCTAAACCTTCTCTCCTTATTGTACCTACATCTATTTTTTGTTTTCTACAGGTGGGTTCCTTTTGTTAGGGACCATTATTTTCAAAATGTTTTGTCTTTCTATTTCTTAAAACCCTAAATTTTTATGGGGCCACGCTCTTGTCTTCTTCTATTTCCCCCTTGACCTTATTTATGGCTTTGACTTCTCTGATCAAAAGCTTCCACAAAATATTCAAAAGAGTTTGAGTTAAACACTTGTTTGAATTTGTAACAAACAAAGAAAAAGAAATAAAAACAGAAATTATAATAAGAGAGAGATACCTGCAGCAGCAACCAGCAAACCAGCAGCTGAAGCCTACCATCGGCCCATATCCCTCATGGCCTGGCATGAGAGATACCTTCGATGGAGCCGTGAGAGCTCCCCGTTACTGTTCTTCTCTTCTCCGTCCGCTCCCTCTCTCTGCAGCCTCACGGCAGCGAGCAGGTTGCCGTCAGCTCTGTTGTCGCGTCAGCGCTGCGCCCCCTCCTTATCCCCAAGCTAACGCAGCCCCTAGGAACCCTAGACCCCCTCCACACCTCGCGCGGCAGCCCCGTCCTTCATCTGCCTTCCTGCACATCACCATTGGATGCCAGTGCCTCGGACACGCCATGGCACCATCTCCAGCTTGTCGTGTACCTGCAAGAGGAGAAGGCCACGACGCCCCACACCGGTCGTTGCTGGCACTAGGAGGAGACACCAAGCTCGCCATCACGGATGCCTCGCCGTGCCGCCGTCCTCGTCGCATCTCCGACCGGGAACCACCGTCTTCGACTCCCTCCCGGTGAGCAGCCGCTAGCCCCAGTTCCCCTGGCCTTGATAGCTCTATCGCGCTTCGCCATCGCTTCCCTCGCCAGCACGCGCCGAAGCCGCACGCCACGATGCGCGCGCATATGCTCTCAGGCAGCAGCAATGTCACGCGCATCACTATTTTCGCCCTTTGTTCCCTGAGTCCTCCCGGCCACCACAGTTCGCCTCCAGAGCCGACCATCACCTCGTGTAAATAGGGCACAACCAGCTTGCATTAGTTTCAAACGGTGCCTGAAACGGTATTCCCAGCCGCTCTAAATCCTCGGGCGAAGTCGACACAATCTCACAGACGCCGCTGTCAGTTTGGAGCCCACGTGCATCATGTTTTTTTTCCTCAGTTTCCATCAAGTTCACGACCGCCTCAGTATGTCACCGGTGTTTCACTTCGCGTCTACTTCTTCCCGGATGTACCATCTCAATACTGAAACAAACTGTGGTCCTTTTGGTCGCTCGTAGCTCTCGCAATCATCTAGAGAAGATCGGCATTCTTCACTATACTCGCGCGTTTCGTTTTCAGTTTAGTCAGATATGCATCTCCTTGTTTTCGGCAGTATGAAACCAGCCCAGATCGGAGCCTTCCCCGGCGACCCTTCTTCCTTATTCAGCACCTGAAGCTTGACCTGGTAGTCCCAGCTACGTGATACAAGTTTTTGCTTCCCCTGTCGAGCACCGAGCGCAACGAAATAATCCTCGAAACGTTGTTGTTTTCTGCGCTAACTGATAATGTTTTTCAGAGCTTAGTTGACACTACAGAACCTCATGGCCATGGCCACGCCACTAGTTATCGTTGATGACGTCCCTGTCCGCCACCGTGTTGCATCGCCGTCGGTTCGGCCAGCCGCCGTACGCGGGTGCACTCCATGTCCGCTGCACAGCAACACCACCTCGCACGTTTAGTTGAAAACTAGCTAGCTCGTCTTGCACCTGAGTTTTGATTCAGCTGTTTTCCTTACTAGCTCTGTGGTCATTCAACTTCTTTGGCATCCTTTCCTATAATCAATACGAATCAGTCCAGATGGCTGTAAACCGGCGTCAATTCTCCAACCCATCTGCAGATCGAATCAGACACATATTTTTGTCTAGCCTTTTTCCATCAATAGACCGCAGCCACACAATAAAACACCGTAGCATGCCTTGCCAGATCTAGCCCAAATACTCCTCTGTCTATTTCATTCTTTTATTTCTTTTTTTGCAAATCTATTTATATCATATCTTTTGGTCTATAAATACAGTTACTACAAGTTATATGTCGATTTTTATCAGAAAAATGCACTGATCATTAATATGCCACCCACATGCTTGTTTACATCTTGTTCATGTTGTTTGGGAATAGTTTTGCATATATCACTAATAGATAACATATGGAGTGTTTTGGGATAATGCCAATTATAATTCCCACTCCATTTAATTTTGTGTAGATCACCTATGACATATTGGACCATGCTAACAACATTTAATTTGGGGGTAGAAAAATAACTTGAATTATATAATTGTTTGACGGAATTCGGATTCCGTTTAATCTTGCTATTATGCATTAGGGTTTGCCATGCCAACCATGTCTTGCCACGCATATCATGAACATGCCGGATCTTCCGCATTAGTGTAATTATTGCATCGTTTCTTCCTTTTAGTGCTTTGCTTCTTCTCGGATAGGGCGATGAGATGTTGTGAGATTCGACAAGTCATCCGGCTATGTATCTTCGACAGTGTTTCCCAGGCGAGCAATCTCCCCCTTTCTACCTATTTTGCATTTATAGTCTTTACTTCCTTCCCGTTGATCTACTGTTATCCGTATTGAGATGCTTTAATTTCCATGCACCATTTATATTCCTTGCAGCCTCTATATTGCCTTGGACACATCCTATTGCATGTTGTTTGTTAGACAGACGGCTTTGCGAGTCGTAGTTGCTTGCTCAGGTGCTGCTTTGTGTCGTTTTCGTTCCACCGTTGATAAAAGGTTGGCACATGCTTAATGATAGAGATGCTTAATGGTGGAGATGATCATGACTTTAATTTCAACTGATAATTAAAATGCTGGGAATAGATATAACTAATGCAGAGGCATCGGTGGGCAATAGCTAATATTTGGTTCTTCCACGCTCACTTGTTTCCCGTAGGCCCCGAGTACTTGATACATGTTCCTTGACTATTCGCACTATCCACATACAGGAGAGTCTATGAATCCCCCTTAGCCAGAGCTTGATTCATTTCTTATTTTTTGGGGCCACAAAGTAGTTTGGGGCTTTATTACTATCCTGTACTTATGCCATGCTTTACTGCTTTATTTACGATTGTGCGTGGAGCACCTGTACTGTTTTGGATGCAGAGTGTTTTCGCGATATCGACAAGCCCGGTCACATTTTCGGGTTTCCAGTCGTTTACAGCCATTGACGCAAACCTTGGGTCCGTCTCTGTGGCATCCCGCTAAAATCACTACTAAAAAAATCGCTGTGTTTTTGTGCATTGCATCATCACGACCGCATGCTCATGTCATCATGCCACATTGCATTTGAGCATCGTCATCATCTTGCATGGTTTGTTTAAAAACTATTTTCGAAAAGTCTGGTTTTGTGTTCTAAACGCCCCGTCTTTATTTCAAATCAACACTCCGGTCTCTTCCGGATATTTTGTTTTGCCTAAAAATAACTTACAAAAGGCTTTTAAAACAAAACCTATAAATAAAACGTTTTACAAAACCAGGGGAGGCAATCGTCGGCCAGGCCCAAAAGGCCCAGCCAACAGCCAGCTTACTACCCAGGGAAAAACCAAACCCTAGATACCTACCCCAAAACCACACCCCTCTCCCTACCATGCCGCCGCCGCACACACGCAGCAGCACACGCACACACGCACCAGCACACACACCACATCCCTCCCCACCACCTACCGCCACCTGCCAACAGAGCCACCCACCCGCCTGGCCCCATGCTCGCGAGCCCACCCACCAGCCGCACGCGAGCCACCCACCACGCGTCCGCTCCCCTCAATCGCCACCGATCCCCACACCTTCCCCGCACCTGCCGCCCCTAGGACTCGATCCCCAGGCGACGCACGCCCCCCACCTCCTCTCCCGCTCGCTTCCGCCCACCGCCTGCACTCGCCCCCACAACCACCTGGTCCCCGCTGGCCCCACCTCGGTCCCAACCTGCCTGCCGTCTCCCTCTCTCTCCCCGCAATCTCTCTCTCCCACACGCGCCTCTCCTTCCCCTACCTACCCCGCTCGCATCTCACCCCGCCAAGTACCCTGCCAACCCAGCCGCCGATGCCCCTCCGCGGCCGCCCGTCGTGCGCCCCGCAGCCGCGACCCCGAGCGCCTCCGCGTCGCCTCCGGCGAGCTCCGTCGCCCCGACGCAGCTCTCTGCCACGGCCCCGCGCCTGCAAGCCACCGTCCCCGCGCCTCCTCGTCGTCGACCCCTCCGCCGCTCGCCCGGGGCCCGAGCTTCCTCCACCCTCTGCACGGACTCCTCGCCGGCCCGGCCGTTGACTTCACCGCGTCTCCGGCCATCAGCCGCCCCACCCCGAGGCCGAACCGACCCCACCTACGCCCCCCGCTTCGTCCCCTGCGCCTCTTCCGCGCCCTCGCCGCATCCTCCGACCTGCCCATCCCCGACCTCTGCGCCCGGCCGGCCTGCTCGCCTCTTCCTCCCGGCTTCCCCGCGCTCGACCCGGCCCGCGTGGCTCCGTCCATGTGTGTCCCCTCCCGGAGCTCCTCCTCTCCCCATGGCCGACCGTTGCCTCCCAGGACCCGCACCTCGCTGCCGTTGTCGTCAGCCTCCGCGACGCCCAGCGCCACCCTTCCGCGCCGCCCTGACAGCAAGCTCGGCCACCATCTGCGAAGCACCAACCGCCCACCACACCTGCGTCCCCCATGGAGCACCGGTCGAGCCTCCCTGCGGAACCCTGTCCGTGAACCCCTGTAGAGCCGTGCACGGGTTTTGACCGCTGCCTCCTAGCTCCACCGCCGTGGGGATTTCAGTCACGGAGGAAATTTTGGGTCACCGAACTGCTATTCAGTGATGTATTGCTGCTCGAAAATGAGGTGGTGACCAATTGTTACTTCTGTTGACTCCGTAGCCCTCGCGGTAGTCAATATCTTCAAGTTCAAGGAAGACCATCATTGAGGTACATCAGGGTCCCCTCCGACAACATGTCCAGACCTGAAGATTTCTCTCCGATCCCGGGGATCTGAAGACGCCGAGACACTGAGGCCTACCACACGGATCTGAAGACCTCGACCCTATCAGACCGATGCTCTAAAGGCCGTTGCCCCGAAGACCGAACCCCGGCACGTCAAGCTATCCTTCTCGAAACCGGTCAAGATGGAACACCAAGTTCTTCTTCGTGGATTTCGTAGCCCTGAACCCGGATATCTCGCCAAGACCGTCATCGATGGCAAGACCAAACCCGGAGCCTTCCTCCTTCATGGATCTGATGTCCGAGACCCGGAAGACCGATCCTGTCGAACCCCCTTGGTGAACCCGAAGATCGCCGACACCCTAATGTGATTCCCTATCCGAGACCCCTATTTTTATAATATATAATATCTCCTTGATGCATTAATTGTTCATGATTGCATACATCTTTGGGTGGTTTGGGGGTATTATGCCGATTCACCTCATAATTAAATATGGAGTCTATATGCGGGATATCTTTGTCTTATTCTGGACTCCATTTAAATTTGTGTAGCGAACCGATGCTATGTTCTTTCTTGTTAAGTCAACATTTAAATTGTGGGGTAGTGAAACAACTCGAACCATTTAATTAATTGTCGGGACCCCGGTTCCGCTTAATATTGCCTAATTGCACCGCATCTGTGCCATGCCATGCATCATATCATAAAGCATGTCGGATCTTCTGTCGTAGTATTAAATATTGCATCCAGTGTTTCTTCTAGTGTTTGATCCTTCGCGGATTAGGCCGATGAGTTGATGCGAGTATCGACAAGTTCTCCGGATATGAACCTTCGGCGGTGTTTCCCAGGCGAACATCCCTTCCCCTTCTACCTATTTTGCATTTATAGTCTTTATTTCCTCCTGTTGATCTATTGCTATCCGCGTCGTGATGCTTTAGTGTTTCGTACCAGTTATATTCCGTGCAGCCTTTTATATTGCCTTGGACACCTCCTATTACCTGTTGTTTGGTAGATAGCTGGCCTTGCGAGTCGTAGTTGCTTGCTCAGGTGCGATCTCGTGTTCTCGAGTACCACAGTTGTTGGTATGCTGGCAGATGTTTATGGTGGAGATGATCATGACTCTAAATACAACTATTAAATAGCTGGGATAACTAATGAAAGAGGCACCGGTGGGCAATATATGCTATTTGGTTTTTATGCCCACTTGTGTCCCGTAGGCCTCGAGTACTTGATACATGTTCCTTGATTTTTCGCACTATACACATCCGGGAGGCCTTATGGACCCCCCTGAGCCAGAGCTTGATTCATTTCTATTTCTTGGGGCCACAAGTAGTTTGGGGCTTTATTACTATCCTGTACTTATGCCATGCTTTACTGCTTTATTTAAGATTGTGCGTGGAGCACCTGTACTATTTTGGATCGTGGAATGTTTTCGCGGTATCGACAAGCCCAGTCACACTTTCGGGTTCTCAGTCGTTTACAACCATTGACACAAACCCTGGGTTCGTCTCGGAGCCGGCCAACTTCGTTGCGGGTAGCTTAGTGGGGTGCCCTCCTGAAATATTTTATGAATCCTGTGATTGCTTTGTCGTGAAAGCCTCGTTGGGTTTTGAGTTGGTTTTTCCGAGGTTGATCGAGTGTGTGTTGCTATTTGTGCACCCATGCAGGGTAAAACTTTCTAAAAGCCGTGTCCGCGGTTATGGACGACTTGGAGCACAGTATCTCGATCATAGACAAGCATAACTAAAGTAGTGCTATAAATTTGACTTAATATGTGACTAGTAATCAGATTCAAATACAATGGAATGGATATTAAAAATGCCAACAACTGGTGGAGCTGGGGTTCCTTGTGTCTTGTTATATCTGCCTAGTAAGTATTGCAACTCCAATGGAATGTGATAAAAGTGCCAACAACTGCTAGGTTTGGGGATTACTCAGGACAATTATATATGACTAGTAAATGTTCCAACTACCACAGAATGGTTAATTAAAAACTGCCCATTACTTATGCTTCAGGATGACTCAAGCTATATATATCTGACTAGTAAATGCGGCAACTATAATGGAATGAGTAAAACTGCCAACTATGTGAGTTCCTTGGTCCGACATCCTCGTTTGGTCTCGAGGGGGAAATACCAGGATGGGTATGTTTGGTGTTAGTATCAGGTAGGATCCGAATAGGTCTTTCTTACCCCTCTCTAATAGCCGCCAGTGATACTGAGTCTCTATAGGTTGTTTAGTGCCACTGCGCTGCCGCTTCAGTCCACCATACCTATGTAGGCGAGAGCCGCGCAATTCTAGCCTCGTCGTGTACTGGCCTCAGTACTGACGCTCCTCTTTTCCCTTTGCCCTTTGTTGGCACCCCTTTTGTTCTAGCAGGTTTGAGATCGACGTCGTTAGCAGGGTTACCCTTCCGGCTTGGCCTGGGCAGGGTTATGGACGCCATTGGTTATTCTTCAGGGCTCTTAGCCCAATTTGCATCTTGTCCGAACTCGGACGCTGTATCGTTTTCAAGGTGATTTGGATCTTTGTATTGTATATTTGTATTCTTGAATCTTGGAGTCGTGTTGTATATATATATATCTGTTTTGTGGGTCCCATCAAGGACTGTTGTGTAATGGTATTACTTTGTTTTCCACCCGCACGAAATTGCCTGGTGGGCGTCCTTGAATCGTTTCTATGCGGGTTTGGCGGAAAGGGCTAAAACTTGCATAGGGCTGATTCGACGGTGTTACAGTCTCGGAGCCGGCCAACTTCGTTGCGGGTAGCTTAATGGGGTGGCCCCCTAAAATATTTTATGAATCCTATGATTAATTTGTCGTGAAAGCCTCGTTGGTTTTGATTTGGTTTTTCCGAGGTTGATCGTGTGTGTTTTGCTATTTGTGCACCCCTGCAGGGTAAATCTTTCTAAAAGCCATGTCTGCGGTTATGGACGACTTGGAGCACAGTATCTCGATCATAGACAAGCATAACTAAAGTAGTGCTATAAATTTGACTTAATATGTGACTAGTAATCAGTTTCACTACAATGGAATGGATAATAAAAGTGCCAACACCTGGTGGAACTGGGGTGTATCGTGTCATGTTATACCTGCCTAGTAAGTATCGCAACTCCAATGGAATGAAATAAAAGTACCAACAACTGCTGGGTTTGGGATGTCTCATGCTAATTGTCTCTAACTAGTAAGTATTGCCACTACAACAGAATGGTTAACTAAAACTGCCCACTACTTATGCTATCAGGATGACTCGTGCTATCTATATCTGACTAGTAAGTGATTCAACTATAATGGAATGAATAAAACTGCCAACTGTGTGAGTTCCTCGGTTTGACTTCCTCGTGTGGTCTCGAGGGGGAAATACCAGGATGGGTATGATTTGTGTTAGTATTAGGTGGTTTCGAATAGGTCTTTCTTATCCCTCTCTAATAGCCGACAGTTAAATCGAGTCTCTATAGATTGTTTAGTGCACGTTGCGCTGCCGCTTCAGTCCACCATACCTATGTAGGCGAGAGCCGCCGAATTCTAGCATTGCCGTGTACTGGCCTCAGTATTGACGCTCCTCTTTTTCCTTTGCCCTTTGTCGGCACCCCTTTTGTTTTAGCAGGTTCGAGATCGACGTCGTTAGCAGGGTTACCCTTCCGGCTTGGCCTGGGCAGGGTTATGGATGCCATTGGTTATTCTTCAGGGCTCTTAGCCCAATTTGCTTCTTATCCGTACTCGGATGTTGTATCGTTTTCAAGGTGATTTGGATCTTTGTACTGTATATCTGTATTCTTGCCTCAGTGAGTCATTGCTGTATATATATCTGATCTATGGGTTCCATCGTGGACTAATGTGTAATGGTATTACTTCGTTTTCCACCCGCACGCAAGTGCCTGGTGGGCGTCCTTGAATCGTTTCTATGTGGGTTTTGCGGGAAGCACTAAAATCTGCATAGGGCCGATCCAAGGGTGTTACAAAGTCCAGCACCACCAAGTCTAGCACCGCAAAGCAGCGGTGCATCCATGATCGCACACATGTCCGGTACCCCCGACAACCTCCGTCCCTTGCTCCAGCAAAGCAGCGGAAGAAGCAACTTCTTTCCAGATAAAGCCACTGGGAACATGTATCTCGCTAATTCGAGACCATGGGGAATAACTAGAGGGGCAGAGAGATCCTTCACGAGGAGGTGTGTGTTGTGAGGAGGAGAGGGGGCCTTTTATAGGGAAGAGGGGGCACCCAAGGGCCATGGCATGGCAGCCATGGTGATGCCCCCACCTCTTCCACATTCATTTGGGTGGATCTCCCACTCCCATAAAAAGCCTCCACTCAAAATTCCACTCACACATGCATTAAATTTCCACCAAATTTAATGCAAGCTCTCATTAAATAAAACTATTTTATTTTATTCAGAATTTTGTTAATTACATTAATTAACAAACATTCACATAAAACCCCTTGCAACATTTCAATATCACATGCAAAACCAATTTCAGCAATTTCACCCGAAACTGTTTCGGTGTCTATTGAAATAATTCCAGCGCTTTCTTAAATCTTTATCTGAAACATATTTATTCCAAATAGTGTCGGTATCCCTTAAGTGTGTAACCCTACGGTTCGTGAATAATGCAGAAAGGATCGATACCCCTCTCCGATCAATAATCAACAGCGGGACCTAGAGATCTGTACTGACTCCCACATATTCAACGATGACTCTTGTGATCATGTGATCCTTTAACGTCATAACTAAATCCCTTTGTATAGTTATATATTACATGTCCGAGATTCGATCATCGGTATCCAAATACCTAGTTTGATCCGTTACCGACATGCACTCTTTTCTCGTTCTCGTGATATAACATTCTAGTGATGATGTCACTTGCTTGCTTGCTATTCTCAATGTGATATCACCGAGAGGGCCTAGAGTATATATATCCGTCATCGGGATGGACAAATCCCACTCTTGATCCATGAGCCTCAACATAACACCTTCGAAGTATCTGAACCCACCTTTATAGTCACCCTTTTACGGTGTGACGTTTGATGTTATCAAGTCACTCTTCCAATGTTAGCAATTAACATGATCTCATGGTCTAAGGACTAAGATTACTTCGTATGATGTTATAGCAATATAAACATAATGACTTTGATCGTAATGCTATACTTCGGATGAATGTTCATCACATCATTTCATAAATGTTGTGACCTCGTTATTAACAACATCCAATGATCATGATCAGGAAACCTTGATCATCTTGTTAATCAACGAGCTAGTCTATAAGAGAGGCATAACTAGGAACCTTCTATTTGTTTATTAAACACGCATGTATTAATGTTTCCAATCAATACAATTATAGCATAAAAAATAAACATTTATCATAAACATGGAATAAGATAATAACCACTTTATTATTGCCTCTCGGGCATATTCCCTTCAGGAACTGCTTCTTCATTCGACACTGGTGAGATGGCAGTGTCTGCAACCCTAGCGGCGGTCTTTTCATCTAATTCATCTATCCTGCTCCCAGTATTGACTACTTCATCAACCTCTACTCCAGACCATGTAATTATTTTGTGACCGGCCTTCGAGTCGATGTGCTGTGTTGGTTGAAGAACTATGAGAATGGTGATATTCTGATTGTGAGCTTCAGGTTATGGACATGTAAATACGCCTTGATTTCCTCTTTCTTATTCTTCCTTCTACCTGAAATTTGGTTCCTCCCATGAAGCTTGTACAACTTATAGTTATGGATTAATTTATTTGTTTAATGTTTGATTGCTGATCTAGTTAACCTAGATGATTAATTGATACAATGTGATGATGATCCTTTGATCCAACTTAGTGGCTGCTTTGATTTGAGATTAATATGAGTTGTTTAAAAATATTCATGCTTAAATTCATGTAAGTTCTATGATGAAAGAGGACCCTATTTTGGATCATGGTTTAGTGGCTATGTCCCTGATGTGTAGGTGGTAATGGCGTTTGTAAATTTCTGCTAAAGAGATATAAGTGCTTTATAAGATAGACATGAAGAACATGTAGTGGTTTGTATTACATTCTTCCTAGTTATAGTTTTAGTTCTTGTTGATCATAAATAATAATTTATGACTATGTGTACTGCTTAGGAGCTTATGTTTGAGCTAAGTATGTGATATCTGATTATGCACACAGCTGATTCCTTGCCTCTTTTGCTCTTGTTATTCCATTACACATTGATTTATGATCATATTATACATGGCACAATAATTTGGTTTAGATTAGAGCTTAAGTTCTAACCGGATGCTTGTTGTTTTATAAAGTCAATGTTATGTGAATCCTTTCTCTAGTAGGTAAACTGCTGGAATAAATACTTGTCAAATTTGACAATGAATAAGGAGGATATGTGATTCAGGTCCAATGCTAGCTTGATGTTTTGAGAAATATTTGAGTTCCCATTGCTTATGAATAGACAACTAATATACCTATTTGATTCCTAGCTTTCCTTTTTAGGAAAATGATACAAACTGTCTGGTTTGAATTATCTGGATGATTGGCTAATATGGAAAAACTACCCTAGTGGATTATTGGACTGTTGTTGTGTTACCTCCAACCTAGGAGTGTGCATAGTGGTAGCCCAGGTAGCATGAGTTGCTGCCGAGAACCACCATATTGGTGCAGTTGATGCTGATATCCAAAAAAATAGAGATCTAAGCTTATGATGCAAAAGGCTGAAGCAAGATCTTTATCTAAGAACAGATGCTACTTGATGGCTTGTTTAATTTCTCAGTGATGATTTTGCATAGCAACTCTATGCTATACTAAGAGAAAACTCTCCATCCGATCCTCCTAGATAAGATCTAGTGGAAGGGTAGATGGATCTACTGGTATGCATTATTTACCTTTTATTCCCAGATTTTTATGCAAGATGTAAGGACAAATGCTGCATGATCTAGTGGGTATCTCTAATGATTTTTACCTGCTGTTGGTAAGTGATCTATAGCCTGTTGGAGATCTTGGTCTATTACTAATGCTTCTTGAGCATCTAGCATTTCATGTCATCATGCTTGATCTTCACCATGTTTCTTGTGCTCCTGGTGTTGCTCCTTCTAGTTGCTAGATTACTCCTCATAGTGATCAGCTAGCACTATCTCTAACTATTGATGGCTTGATCTTGATCTCCTCCTTGTCCTAGCTATTGGATGGCTCCACTGAGCAACCATAGGCTGATGATATGGTGGATCTGATCTATGTGGTTATTTGAGTGCTAGGCAAGATAATTCCTTGGGGTGTGATAAGAGCAGTGCTCTTGACTAAGTGTGGTGGAAATGAATGTGGTGTTACTGGGGAGATGAGAATGGTGTGCTAGCTACAGCTGGTTCACTCCCCTTTATGTACAAGAGTTGTCTCCTTCTTGTTTACTTCCTAGTGTTGACATCACACCAGCATGCAGCGGTGTGTGAGCTGCCTGCCTGTTCCAAGTGTGTTGTCTCATTGGAAGATATTTTCTTAGCCTGGAAGCTATTCCATTGTGGATGTGCTCGGCTAGTTTGGGTATTATCTTGCACTGGCCTTTATTTTTGGTTATCAAAAGTTAATTTGCCTCTCTAGCTAATGATGCATAGGCTGAAGCAATTTTGATAAGAACAGATCCTACATTTGGCCCTTATTTTTAATACTCGGTGATGAATTTGGCATATCACTTGTATGCCAATCTGAGAGTAATCTAACCCCAAAACTAATCCCTTTATTTATCTTTATTCTTTTTGTTTTGCAGGGACCAAAAATGAAGAGGTACCAGATGAAGAGATAATTTAGAAATTAGTTTAGGACTTTTCTATTTTCATTTGTTGTAATTTTATTTATTCATTTATTTCTTTGTAATTTATTCTTTTATTTTCTATAAAGACAATGTAATATTATTTGTTCTAATTAATAAAGTTAATTTCCTTGTATTATTCTTATTGTAATAGCAACGTATCCTTGTGTTATAATTTTTTTATTGCTTATTCTTTTGTAACTTCCTTTTTATCTGTACACATGTAATATATTGTAATATCATATATCATGTAATAAATACATTCTTATTTGGTTATTGTAATTATTTCTTTATATTAAACTATTTCAATTTACTCAATGACAATAGTGATTGTGTGATCCATTATATAATAACTCAAATCCTTTTTATTTTTTACATTTTAAACCTTGTAGTGTTTATATTTTATTCATAATATCTCAAATATGTATTTGTAATTGTAATAACATTTCTAGTTATAATTCCATTTCAAGTTCTTTTAGAATTTAAATGTATCATTTGAATCTTCAAATTTGAAATGATTCCCCTCTAACACAAAGAGACAATAGAGGCATATCGAAATCTATCGCACTTGTACTAATGTTCCCACCAAAACAAGAGAGACCTCGTCTCTCTACAACTTCTTTAGTTTTGCGCGAAATTTTTTCGGATTTTCTTATGCATGAATGCAATGCACACACAAGTGGCCTCTCTATTCCGAGATGATAATCCTGGGATGTTACACCCCGCCATGTCAGCGAGTGAAGCCGAGTCGTCCTCATCGTCTCGCCTCGGCTCCTGCGACGGACCGCCGGACAATGATTGCCCGTCTCGTCGACCACGTGTCGCTTTAATGGCGCACCACCACCGGTCCATCTTCCCACCATGTCCCCATTTCCCGCCTTCGCCGCTACACCCCTCCCGCCTCTTTCGGCTATAAATTCCGGTGCCCTCGCCGCTGTCCAGAGCACACCCTCACGCCTTCCATTCCCCAACCGCAAGCTCCACCTTCCCCAGCGAAGAGAAGAAGAAACTCGGCAGCAGCGATGGCGGAACGTTTCCTCAGCGACCAGACGACGGCCAATGGTTTCGATCGCCATTCTCTGCAGTCGTGGGAGGCACGGCTGCTCTACCTGGTCGGCTACCCGCGCCGTCGGACTTCCAGTGCCCGCCGATGTGGAGGCTGAGCGCGGGAGGCGTACCCGTGCCGTTGGTGCCATCGGAGGAGATCGTCGACGAGATTCAGCTCATCATCGCCGGCATGGAGGACCCCAACCTCACCGAGGACTCGCGACGCCTGCGCCTGGTCCAGAGCGGACTGGGAGCAGGAGGAGGCCGAACGCGTACGCGGGCTGCACGGGCAGGCCAAGCGTTTGGCCGCAACCGGCGCCTGCCGCCGGACGCTTACATTGGCGCGCCGCTCGTCGTCCTCGATGACGGCGACGAAGAGGACGCCAGACCTTCGCAGCCGTGGCGCTGCGGTGATACCGGCCAGGGCAGCTCCTGGCCACCACAGCCGCCGAGCGACGACGATGGCGGGACACAGGATGACGTCTACACGTCGTTCTACCGCCACTTTGGCATGTGAACGGCGTTCGACAAGGGCATCAGCATCGGCCAAATTTAGTTTTTTTTTAGTTTTTCCTACCCTAGTACAGTCACATGTTCGAATTTGACATAATATGTATGAAATCGTCTGTATTTACTTAAATTTTATTGTATTTGATTAAATTTTGGTCAAATACGGTAACTCGGGCTGAGAACATGTGTGAAAACTGCGCGTTTGCCCACGAGTGAAGGTGTTCTAAGGGAGTATAGGCGTGGGTCTGTAGCATGCAGCAGTCTCCGATGCATGCATCCTGTGTCCGTGTCCAGTGCAACAGGCGGCGTATCTTTCGTGTGTTTTAGTCCCACCCCGGAATGAACCGGTTTAAATACCGACGGGCTGCCAATCGTTGTATCGGCCACCTATAGGAACCGAGAGAAAGATCGACATAAGCGAGGCCCACGCGAGAACAGATACTACATGGGCCGCTTCGGTCTCTGGCCCAGCCGGGCGGAACGACAGCAACCGGATGCCCAAATTCAAAGGAAAAATTTAATATGTTTTAGTCATATGGCAGAGCCCACCAGCCCAATACACGCACCTCTTAAACAGTTTTCTAACCAGTCCATTGGTCTCGACGCACACCCGCAGGCGCCAGGCCGTAGCTGCCCTAGCGCGATTGCGGCGAGTGGCGACCAAGTCAACCAGCGTCGGCGGGCAGCGAATAGGCAGAGTTGGCCGCGGCCCAGGGTGCAGCCCAACGGGCCGGCAAGAACAAAGCGATCGAGTAGGCCGTAGGCAGATATTGTTCTTGTTTTCCCATGCGCATAGCAGAGTACGTAGATGTGTAGCAGACTAGCAGATACAGGTAGGGTTGAAAATGGTAAGGAATTCCGAACAAAAACAAAATATATAGCTAAAAGAGAAACGCAGTATTTTTTGGAAAAGGAACAGAAACAGAATATTTTAAACGGAAACGGAAAAGAAAACGGTGGAGCGATTTCCGGCGGAAATGGAAACAATAAGGAAATTCCGGATAAACAAATATGGAAACTTTCCGGAAATATAACCAGCCAAGCCCATGTACGAGATAGTACTTTGCATCAGTGATTTCTCTTGCGCTTGTTGAGCCATAGAATATATGAAGGATCTATGTAATACATACAACTAGCCCAGGCGACATATTAATCAAGTGAGTGTCTTAGTGTTGATGTGAAACTAATTATTTGAACTTGTGTGCTTGTTGAAGTGTTGAATTATGTGTGTTATTTTATATTCAGTTGTCGCTTTTCAAAGGTATGAGATATTCTTTGTCTGTTATACCTTACTTTTAGTTTACACACCAAGATATTACACCACTATTATATTCCGACGAATGTCCGTTTTCGTATCGTATTCGTCCTGTATCCGTACCATATTTATTTCCGATGATTTTCGATTTCGTGTTCATTTCTGGAGTTTTTCGTTTCTTTTCCGATTCCGGTAACACAAGAGGAAACGAAAACGATAACGTGTGTTTCCGTCCGTTTCCGTTCGGTTTTCAACCCTAGATACAGGTATCCCTTTAATGTACTCCTTTTCTAAATTATTCTCTGATTTAAACACCCATTATATTGGTCCTATTGCATTCCGATGTGCCGCAGATGCTTCTAATTTCACGAATTTCACCTTGGATTGCGAACATTTTTTTCACCATGAATACCCACGTTCTAGAACCTGGCGCCGCCACTGACTAGGGCGAAGCAAGAGGCCACACCGCAGAATCCACATTCTAACGCCCAACCCAGCGATTCTAGCATGAAGGCCGTTTAGTCTCGCTTAGTTTCATGCTTTTAGATTGGTGTTCCAAGTTTTATCAAATTTAATCTTGTTTCATCACTTTGTTTCCGATTGGTATGTGAAAAAACATGTTGAACTAGTGCACGCGAGCTAGCGTGCACTGCAGAATCCACTTTCTGACGCCGCGCTCGGAGTTGGTGGTCCAGGATACCACGGGAGGCTGGGGCTCGTCGCTTCGAACTCGGCCTTACGGCCAAGGCGGGCGCATTGGGGGTGGATGTCGCCTCCGTCGCTTGCAGTTCGGAGGAGACGAACAAGGATAGAGGAAGCACTAGGAAGCTTCACCGCGTCCGGAGCTAGGGGTCCAGGATGCCAGGGAAGCACTGTGGTGCGTTCACAGCGTTGTCCCGGCCAGGCATCGTTCCGCTATGGCAGTCGGCGTTGACGTAGAAGTCGACGATGCCGAGCTCCTCTGCCCCGGGGAGCTCCGCAAGCTGGCGGCGACCATGGGAGCGAATCGACGGCAACTCCGCCCTTGCCCTAGCGAGCACCATGGATGTGTGTTCCTATCGGGCGACAGTTGGCCACGGGGCTGGGCGGAGCCGCGCACGTGCAGAAGGTATGAGAACTTGGCGGTCGTGCAGTAGGAGGATGGAGTCAGGGGACAATGGTCATGCATGTGGGCAGAGGCGCTTTCCTTCTAGGAACTCCACCAGAAGAGAACAGAGCCCTGAGTTACAAGCAGCGCCGCTGTACACCACTGTGGGTCCCGCACCAAGCCAGAGCACAAAGATGGCATAACCATGCCGACTGTGGCGTGCCGCCACGCACGTCCCTGGAACGACGGAGACGGACGTCGGCCTGGGCACATATGATCATGCACGGAGCCGTCTCCTCTTTCGGGCGGACACGGTCCGCGGGCAGCCACAGAATAGCGCCGAGAACGCGGCCGTGGCACGGATGATCACGCACGGAGCCGTCTCCTCGTTCAACGAGCAGCCACAGAATAGCGCCGAGAACGCGGCCGTGCCTGGAACTCCATCCTGACCGGGACAACTACGGGGACTACAAGGGGCTCGTGCCGGAGTTTACATAGAAGTCACAGAGCACCTCACTTAGCGCGCACACACGGGACACTGATCCAAGCTAGCTAGCCAAACAAGCATATGGATGTGGAGGCGTGAGCTGCTAGCTACTACTCTTGCTTGGTATCCAGGAGGCGCGAGCATGCCTGGAGGCGAGTCACGAGACTGCAAACGCCACGCTCGACCGCTCTTCCGGTGTGGGCTACAAGCGGGACGGGACGCGGGATGCAGAGAGGATTTCCCCAGCGTAAGTGGGCCCCTCCGCACCATCTCCACCACAAATTTGCTAGAGATTCGTGCAAAGTCCTACCAGTCAATACATTCAGTATATTTGTAAAAAAAAGCCCATTAGAAACATTGAATCAATACCATGATCCCCAAAGAGAGGACAAAAGTCCAACCCGGCTCGTCTCCCATCCCAGAACGAGAGTTCCGTCGCCCCCTCCGCGACCCTGCCCCCGCCGCCACCGCCATGCTCCTGCCCACCTCCTAGCGCCGCCACCGCCATGCCCTTGCCCACCTCCTTGCCTCCCCACCCTCCTCCCACTGCTAGAAAGAGGGCCTTTAGTCCAGCGCCCAAATTCCATTGGTCCCGGTTCGTTTCCATAATCGGGACCAATGCCAGGCACCGGTCCCGGTTCATGCCGCCTGGGCATTGGTCCCGGTTCATCTGTAAGCATTGGTCCCGGTTGGTGGCACGAACCGGGACCAATGCCCCCGCAACGCACACATGGCGCTCTGCGGGGCATTGGTCCCGGTTCATGCCACGAACCGGGACCAAAAACCCCGCGACGGTCAGCAGTCCAGGACAATTAATGTAAAATTAATTCGGGGCAGAAATTAATTCGAGGTAGAAATTAATTCGAGGTAGAAATTGAATTGATCACTATTTTTGAAAAAATCTTTCACGAATTAATCGAGACAAAGGTCTAAATTGAGACATTTTATTATTCGAGCACAAAATTTTCCATACAAAGATGGGACTTTACAAATTCCTAGTCGACAACACTTCCGTTGCCGCTGTCCTCCGAGCCACCGGCCTCGTCGTTGCCGGATGAAATCTCCACCATTTCGGCGTTGTTCGGGAGACGGAGCTCCTCTGTGCGCCTAGCGGCGTTGATGGCGGTGTAGATGGTCGACATCTCCCGCCCTTCTTGGTTGCGGCGATCCGGGTGCACCAGGCGCCCGTCCACGAAGCGGTTGCCAAGCTTGGCCTTCCGCTCCTTCTTGAATAGCCGGGGCCAGTACTCGCTGGCCGCCGTGTACCGGGGCAACGCCCTCATGCACGCGGGCAGTTGGCGGCGACGCTCCACGATGACGTACTCCATCTTGTATCCGCGGGGGTTGGGGAGCGGAGCCACCAGCACACCCGCCTCGCTGATGCGAAATCCGACGGGCACGGTCGCACGCGGCGGCGCGAGGATGCCGTAGATCGCAAACATCGCCGCCTTGTAGTGGTTGAGCGCGGGCACCTCCATGACGGCACGGTGGAGATTGGAGAGGGAGGGAGGCGAGACGATGGCGCGGTGGAGAGGCGATGGCTAAAGGGGGTGGGATGGAGAGGGACTGCAGAGAGGCAGAGGCGATGGTGAAAGCGAGCGCTGTGGCCTCATATTTATACACGGGGACGACGAAGCGCCGGTGGGCATTGGTCCCGGTTATTGCCACGAACCGGGACCAAAGCCCCTCCCGAGCGACACGTGGTGGCCCAACAGCGCGCCCCCACCCAGGTCATTGGTCCCGGGTTGTGCCATTAACCGGGACCATTAACCTGGGTGGGGTGCGAGCTGCTGGGCCGCCACGTGTCGCGCGGGAGGGGCTTTGGTCCCGGTTCGTGGCAATAACCGGCACCAAAAACCCTCCCTTGGCTATATATAAGCCCAGCCCTTTGCCCACCAAATTTTGCTGGATTGTGTGTGAGGTGTGGGTGCTAGCTTTTTTTTCTTTGATTGCACACAAGGTGTTAGACGAAATGTCCGAGCCACACTTTAGTTCGCACAACATGGTATCATCGGCTGAGGTTAGCAACCTTATCTTCTTTATCTGTAACTGATACAAAAATATTGCATCTGTCCATATAGGGTGGTCATTTTACTATTCACGATGTTATTGTAATGGTTAATTATTATGACGCAGATCGATGCACGGATGCGATGGATGTATAGCGACCGACGCCATTCCGATTTTATTGTAGGCCTCCATAAATTGATCGATTTGGCTAAGGCAAACAAAGTGGATAATTTTATGCCTTGTCCCTGCGTCGACTGTCGGAACGTGGCGGAGCACTCTGCCCCGAAAATCCTTCAAAGCCATCTGCTTCGGAGAGGTTTCATGCCCGGATATTATTGTTGGGCCATGCACAGAGAAAGAGGGGTTAGGCTGGAAGAAAATGAAGAAGAGGAGGATGATGACAGTTATCCTATGTCCCCTGAAGGATACGGTGATACTGCAATGGAAGACAATGAAGAAGAGGGAGGCGACAATGAAGAAGAACAACGGGCATCGGATGAGCCCGCTGATGGTCTTGGTCAGGTCATTTCTGATGCAAAGAAACAATGTGATACAGAAAGGGGGAAGCTTAAGTTGGAGGCCATGCAAAAGGATCACAAAAAGTTGTTGTAGCCAAATTGCGAAGATGGCAGCACAAAGCTCGGTACCACACTTGAACTGCTGAAATGGAAGGCAGAGACTGGCTTATCTGACAAGGGATTTGAGAAGTTACTGAAAATAATGAAGCCGAAGCTTCCAAAGGATAACGAGCTGCCCGAGACAACGTACGAAGCAAAGAAGACTATCTGCCCTCTAGGATTAGATGTGGAGAAGATACATGCATGCATTAATGACTGCATCCTGTACCGCGGTGAGAAGTACGAGAATATGGATAAATGCCCGGTATGCAATGCATGTCGATACAAGATCAGACAAGATGACCCTAGTGATGTTGAGGGCGATGACGAGCCCTCCAGGAAGAGGGTTCCTGCTAAGGTTATGTGGTATGCTCCTATAATACCACGGTTGAAACGTCTGTTCAGAAATAAACTTTTGCAACGACATTGATGTGTACCTAAGGCCATTAGTCGATGAACTTTTGCAGTTGTGGGCAGAACCAGGTGTAAAGGTGTGGGATGAGCATAAATAGGAGCCATTTGACCTACGAGCGTTGTTGTTTGTAACCATCAATGATTGGCCTGCTCTTAGTAACATTTCAGGACAGTCAAACAAGGGATACAATGCATGCACGCACTGTTTAGATAATACTAAAGGTACATATTTGGATAAATGTAAGAAGGTTGTGTACCTGGGGTGTCGTAAATTTCTTCCGACCAATCATCAAGTAAGAAAGAAAGGCAAGAATTTCAACGGTGAGGCAGATTACCGGAAGAAGCCTAAGCTCCCTAAAGGTGCTGATGTATTTGGTATGGTGAAGGACCTAGAAGTAATATTTGGAAAGGGTCCTGGTGGTCAATCTGTTCCGAAAGACCCCATTACCGGACACACGGCCATGTGGAAAAAGAAATCTATATTTTGGGAGCTTGAGTATTGGAAAGACCTAGAGGTCCGTTCTTCAATCAACGTGATGCACGTGACGAAGAATCTTTGCATGAACCTGCTAGGCTTCCTGGACGTGTATGAGAAGACAAAAGATACACCAGAAGCACGGGAGGACCAGCAACGTATCAAAGACCCACACAACAAGCATACTGATAAAGGACGTAAATACTTAAGTAGCTACGCTCTTACCAAAGCAGAGAAGGAAATCTTTTTTGAAGTCCTTTACAGTATCAAGGTCCCGGCTGGCTTCTCGTCAAATATAAAGGGAATAATAAATATGGCAGAGAAAAAATTTCACAACCTGAAGTCTCATGATTGCCACGTGATTATGACACAGTTGCTTCCGGTCGCATTGATGGGGCTTCTACCGGAAAATGTTCGATTAGCCATTGTGAAGCTATGTGCATTCATCAATGCAATATCTCAGAAGGTAATCGATTGAGAAAGTCTGGAAAGGCTACAGAAGGATGTGGTCCAATGTCTTGTCAGTTTTGAGTTGGTGTTCCCCCTGTCCTTCTTCAATATTATGACGCATCTCTTAGTTCACCTAGTCGAAGAGATTTACATTCTCGGTCCTGTATTTCTGCACAATATGTTCCCCTTCGAGAGGTTCATGGGAGTCTTAAAGAAATATGTTCGTAACCGTGCTAGGCTAGGAGGAAGCATCTCCAAGGGCTATGGAACAGAGGAGGTCATTGGGTTCTATGTAGACTTTCTTCCTGACCTTAAGCCGATTGGTGCTCCTGAATCACGGTATGAGGGGAGACTGAGTGGAAAAGGCACACTAGGAAAGAAAACAATGATATTTAGGGACGGACATTCTTTGAATCAAGCACACTACATAGTTCTCCAAAGTTCTACCTTCGTGGCTCCGTATATCGAGGAACACATGAATGTTGTACGCTCCAAGTTCCCGGGGAAGGATGATTACTGGATTAAAAAAATCACATGGAGACTTTCGACACTTGGTTGCAATTACATCTCATGAATGACACCACTATTGGAGATCAGCTCTACTTGTTGGCCGCGACACCATCTGCGACTGTATTGACTTTCCAAGGGTACGAGATAAATGGGAATACATTTTACACGATTGCCCAAGATAAAAAGAGCACCAACCAAAACAGTGGTGTCCGCTTTGATGCAACATGCGAGAATGGGAAAAAGGACACATACTATGGTTACATAGAGGAGATATGGGAACTTGACTATGGACCTACTTTTAAGGTCCCATTGTTTCGGTGCAGTTGGGTCAACATGAATGGAGAAGGGGTAAAGGTAGACCAGCTGTACGGAATGACAACAGTGGATCTCAAGAATCTTGGTTACAGAGACAAACCATTCGTCCTAGCCAATGATGTGGCTCAGGTTTTTTATGTGAAGGACATGTCCTCTAGACCAAAAAAAATAATAAGGAAACGAATACATCAGACGATGAGCCCAGGCGTCACATAGTTCTTTCAGGGAAAAGAAACATCACGGGAGTCGAGGACAAGACAGACATGTCAGCAGATTATGATGAGTTTGATGAAATTCCGCCCTTCACCGTGAAAACTGACCCAAGCATCCCGTTAAGCAAAGAAGATGCTCCATGGTTACGGCCTAAGAAGCGATCATAGGCAAGGGATCGACATACGCAACGAAGGATTCATATCCTAAACCCTAAACCCTATGTAAATCTATGTAATGTATGGAAACTTTATGTGATGTATCGAAACTTTATGTAATGGAGTCTTTCACGGGCTTGCAGGGAAATTTTTCTGAGGCGGAGCTTTCGAAGATGCCGTAGGGCGTGTGCACCAACGACATCTTCGAAAAGCTCCGCCACGAGAGATTTCTCAACCCTTTCCCCAACACTGTTAGAGGAGATGGAGTCTTTCACGGGCATGCAGGGAAATTTTTCCGAGGCGGAGCTTCCGAAGATGCCGTAGGGCGTGCGCACCAACGACATCTTCGAGAAGCTCCGCCACGGGAGATTTCTTAACCCTTTCCCCAACACTGTTAGAGGAGATGGAGTCTTTCACGGGCTTGCATGGAAATTTTTCCGAGGCGGAGCTTCCGAAGATGCCGTAGGGCGTGTGCACCAACGACATCTTCGAGAAGCTCCGCGACGGGAGATTTCCCAACCCTCCATCCATGGGGATGAAACTCTCTCTACCTATGTTGGCTTGTTGAGCTTCTTGCCATGGCGTATCTTTAGTCCCTGCCTGAGTCTTCGACTCCACCAAGCACTCGGGGGCTACTCCCATAGGGAACGCTGGTCGTGCACCTTATGATTTTCTTTTCTTATTGCAGGGATACAGGCAATCACAATCAAACCCAACCACTCGAAACACGATTCGACTATGGACGTGGGTTACTCCCATAGGGAGCGCCGGAAACAATTTCGACTGAAACAAGCAAGCAAAAGACGACAACATTCACAACCGAAGTATTCGACTGAAACAAACAAACAAAGACGACAACAGTCGCAAAATTTCTTTAGTCCCTGCCTGAGTCTTCGAGTCAACCAGGCACTCGGGGGCTACTCCCATAGGGAGCGCTGGTCGCGCACCCTATGATTATTTGCACGAAAGTTGTGCGTTGATTACATCTGCACTCGCAGATCATGGCGACATTGCCTCATAATTTTCCCTACAAAGAGACTACGTGATGATAAAATTCGGATGCCGCGCTTACAGCGTGAAGGTAAGACCTGAATAAAGGCCTGGCAACGCATTTAACTACGCACTACCAGAAATATATCCGTGCCTGCAGGCACGATGGACATGCCTTGACGGACGCGTCAAGTGCTCACACCCATATAACTGGAATTCGACTCCTGTAAGACCTCCGCGGCCTAAGTCGAATTACGCTAGCACTTTTCCGGACTCGAGTCCGGGACTCGAGTTTGAGTAGATTGGGTTGTTTCACCCTAAGGTGGTTAACTGATACCGATACTTCGGCTATATCAGGCACGTATATCAACAATCCCTATGACATAAATGAAAGCAGTCGAAAATGTACTCACTCAAGCACTCGAAGACTTCAAAAAAAGTACCTAGTCGAATCTGTGATTCCACTGGATACTCGGGGGCTACTGACATGGGTATACCCTACAGGTACTCGAGCTTGGTATATACGATCTAAATATGTATAGGCCCACGGTGTCGCCAAGGTCCAGATGAAAGGACTCGAGTAACCTGCGGACTCTCGATTGCTTGAAGGGCAAGAAGAAGCTAAAGATAGAAAGTTTGAAGGGGAAAACCCTACTTGTAACCGACTCGACCTACTACCCGAGACCCAGCCTATCTATATAAAGTCTAGGAGGGGGTGGTGAGGAGCACACACGCAACCCTAGTTTCCATGACTCTCGCCAGATTGCATCTGCGCACCATTGTAACTTTCGACTCCTTCGATAATTCCGCGAGCAGACAAGTAGGAGTAGGGACCTCTACGAGGCCTGAACCTGGGTAAATCCTTTGTCCCCTGTGTGCTTGTTTGCTAGCCGATAGATGTCTCCAGCACTCCCTCCTTCTCCAAAACCCAAGTCCATAACAATGGGCATTGATGAGTTAAACCCCCATCAGCGCCGCTTCTACTTTGTCTTGTTCCTCCGACAGGGCGTCGTGCGCTACATGCTTTATCTCATTGAGCAGTGCGTCCACCCACACGTCCTTATCCCGCCGACAGCTTTAGTCTCGGTTGCACCCACCAGCCGGGACTAAAGGTTACCCACGTGTCCTTATCCCACCAACAACTTTAGTCTCGGTTGCACCCACCAGCCGGGACTAAAGGTTACCCACGTGTCCTTATCCCACCAACATCTTTAGTCTCGGTTGCACCCACCAGCCGAGACTAAAGGTTACCCACGCGTCGTTATCCCACCGACAGCTTTAGTTTCGGTTGGCTTTTTCGTGCGTCGAAAGGGAAAACTTCCTCCTGCAACATCGTAAGCCATCCCAAGATGCACATGTGTGCACATTATCACAAACTATGCCCTGATTCTAGCCATAACATTGGTGATTTGACCTAAATGCCATGAAACCTCGAACATGATAGGTCATTTTGTGAAGAATTTTTTATGATGTTTGCAATTTTTCAAGTTCAATATTTTTCCTTGCAACTATGACACATAATATGACACCACGCGTAGGTTTCACATTGTTTGGATCATTTTTGAATTTCTTATGCCCGTTCAAACTATATCAACACGGCGGGCATGAAGCTTCTTAGCCTAGGGCTGAGCCTCGCTGAATTTGAAGTGGATCTCTGATGAAATAGCATGTAGTGAACCTATAAATGATTTTTTTTTTAAATTCACAAGCATTATATCATGTACTTGTAGTTCAAATCTTGGCAACCTCCTACCGATACGGCAGGAATTTGTCTTTTTCATGAGGGATGGACAGAAAGGTTCCAGATACACCGGTTGGGAACTTCTCCATATAAGGTGGTATAGTATTTTTGAAAAATGGTTTGGTACCAATGCCAAACTTTAATTTGGTGGTTGCTTCACAGAACACCCCGATTTTGGCACCTCAAAAATGGAAATTGGCTTTTTCGTGCGTCGAAAGGGAAAACTTCCTCCTGCAACATCGTAAGCCATCCCAAGATGCACATGTGTGCACAATATGGGCACATTATCACAAACTATGCCCTGATTCTAGCCATAACATTGGGGGTTTGACCTAAATGCCATGAAACCTCGAACATGATAGGTCATTTTGTGAAGGATTTTTTTATGATGTTTGCAATTTTTCAAGTTCAATATTTTTCCTTGCAACTGTGACACATCATATGACACCACGCAAAGGTTTCACATTGTTTGGATTATTTTTGAATTTCTTATGCCCGTTTCAAACTATATTCAAAACGACGGGCATGGAGCTTCTTAGCCCGGGGCTGAGCCTCGCTGAACTTGAAGTGGATCTCTGATGAAATAGCATGTTGTGAACCTATAAATAATTTTTTAAAAATTCACAAGTATTATATCATGTACTTGTAGTTCAAATCTTGGCAACCTCCTACCCATTCGGCAGGAATTTGTCTTTTTCATGAGGGATGGACAGAAAGGTTCCAGATACACCGGTTGGGAAATTGTCCATATAAGGTGGTATAGTATTTTTGAAAAATGGTTTGGTACCAATGCCAAACTTTAATTTGGTGGTTGCTTCACAGAACACCCCGATTTCGGCACCTCAAAAAATGGAAATTGGCTTTTTCGTGCGTCGAAAGGGAAAACTTCCTCCTGCAACATCGTAAGCCATCCTAAGATGCACATGTGTGCACAATATGGGCACATTATCACAAACTATGCCCTGATTCTAGCCATAACATTGGTGGTTTGACCTAAATGCCATGAAACCTCGAACATGATAGGTCATTTTGTGATGGATTTTTTATGATGTTTGCAATTTTTCAAGTTCAATATTTTTCCTTGCAACTGTGACACATAATATGACACCACGCGAAGGTTTCACATTGTTTGGATCATTTTTGAATTTCTTATGCCCGTTTCAAACTATATTCAAAACGGCGGGCATGAAGCTTCTTAGCCTGGGGCTGAGCCTCGCTGAACTTGAAGTGGATCTCTAATGAAATAGCATGTTGTGAACCTATAAATGATTTTTCTAAAAATTCACAAGCATTATATCATGTACTTGTAGTTCAAATCTTGGCAACCTCCTACCGAATCGGCAGGAATTTGTCTTTTTCATGAGGGATGGACAGAAAGGTTCCAGATACACCAGTTGGGAAATTGTCCATATAAGGTGGTATAGTATTTTTGAAAAATGGTTTGGTACCAATACCAAACTTTAATTTGGTGGTTGCTTCACAGAACACCCCGATTTCGGCACCTCAAAAATGGAAATTGGCTTTTTCGTGCGCCGAAAAGGAAAACTTCCTCCTGCAACATCGTAAGCCATCCCAAGATGCACATGTGTGCACAATATGGGCACATTATCACAAACTATGCCCTGATTCTAGCACTTTTCCTGTTATGCAACAGAAAATGGTTTTTGATTAGTTATGTAAATTGAAGCACTTTTCCTGTTAAAAGTTTTTTGAAATTCCAAATTATGCAATAAATATTTGTTAATGCAATTTTAATTGAAAATAGTAAAATTGTATAGTTCTAATAAAAATATTTGAAAACAGAAAATGGTTTTTGATTAGTTATGTAAATTGAAGCACTTTTCCTGTTGAAAGTTTTTTGAAATTCCAAATTATGTAATAAATATTTGTTAATGCAAATTTAATTGAAAATAGTAAAATTGTATAGTTCAAATAAAAATATTTGAAAACAGAAAATGGTTTTTGATTAGTTATGTAAATTGAAGCACTTTTCCTGTTGAAAGTTTTTTCAAATTCCAAATTATGCAATAAATATTTGGTAATGCAATTTTAATTGAAAATAATAAAATTGTATAGTTCAAATAAAAATATTTGAAAACAGAAAATGGTTTTTGATTAGTTATGTAAATTGAAGCACTTTTCCTATTGAAAGTTTTTTGAAATTCCAAATAAATAATCATCTTAAATTGAAACATCTTATTAATTAAAGAAGAAAACAAATTTGAAAATGGCGGGAAGACCAAAAGGTTTGCCAAAATCTGAAAAACGGGTCAACGATCCCGGTTCATCCTACCAACCGGGACCGATGATCCTGGATGCGTGCACTGCCATTAACATGCCTTTGGTCCTGGTTGTTGGCATGAACCGGGACCGTTGATCCTTTGGTCCCGGTTGGTGGGACGAACCGGGACCAAAGGCTCGCACACGTGGCAGCACAGCAACGCTCGTGCCCTAGACCTTTCGTCCCGGTTGGTGGTACGAACCGGGACCGTTGGTCCTTTGGTCCCAGTTATTGGGATGACCTGGGACCAATGGTCTGTATAGTTACAGCCTCGGCCCTTCCTCCTCCCCAACTCCCCCAATTCACAGAGCACATCGACGCGCGGCTAAGGAAAATTTGCGGCGGAGCAAAATCACGCCGGCAGGCTGCCCAAATCGAGAGCGGCCGCTTCACGTCGTCGACGCCCGTCGCCGAGCGCCACTGTACGCCGCCGCGAGCAGGCAAGGAAGCTCCGCCTCGCTGCAATCGACCCTACCTTCCCCGACTCCGGCCGCCGCGTTCTCCACTGATTCCGGCAGCGCCCGGCCTCCTCCGGCCTCGCCGCACCCTCCATCGGCCTCCTGGTGAGCCACTGGTGCTCCAGCACCACTCCTACGTCTCCCCCCCTCACTGTATCGTCCTCCCCATGAGCACCTGCCGCCGCCGTCCGCCGGCCACCGTCAAACAGCTTGCTCCGGCGCACCTCCCGTAGCGGCGCTGCCCGTTTTAGGTAGCCCGCATCGCGCTGGTTCGAACCGGGACAGTGGCGTCACCCCGCGTGCTTCTCTCTGCCGTCTTCCACCACCACCTGGCAGTTCGTCGACGAGCCTACGTGGCGCCACGGTGGCGTCGACGTGGCGTCGCATGTGCGTGACGTGGGTGCTGACCAAGCCCCGCCAGCATGGCATCTGAGGTGGCTTGGGCCCCCCCGTCAGTCTCTGTGGCTAGTTTAGCCGTGGAGAAAAAAAACCCACCCCGAGCTAACGTCATAATGATGCAGTAAAAGTTTAATATTTGTTTAAATAATTTCAGAAAAGAGTTTAATCTTATAAATTCAATAACTAATTATTTCTAAGCCAAAAAATATGTATAATATATCAAAATGTTCAGAAAAATAAGATCTACACAATAGACTCATAATCATGCATTGTTCAACAACTTTAATTACAAGTTTAATAAGAGATTGAAATCAACCCCTCGTAGGTGATTTCGGGGTCTCTCCTGTACTAGGGTTTGGACCCTTCGGATCCCACTTAAATTGCCAAGCATGCCTTAGGGTTAAATTTCAACTATGTTTAACTTTTCATATCATTATCGATGCCATGTGTTGATTGTTTAACTTACAGATACTATGGATCCAACACATCAGGAAAACATCCTCCAAGGGATGATCTGCGAAAATGAAGATATCGATATCGATGTCACGAGTGAGTTTCTGAACGATTCCGGTCAGGGAGATGAGTCTCTCAACCGAGGAGACGGCTCCGGTGAGGTAGAAGCCGAAGCCTGGGACAGGGGAGAAGCCGATAAGGAAGAAGGCGACGGCTCCAGCGGAACCTTAAATCTCGCAAACACCGGCGAGGTGTATATATGTATTTTTGTAATTAAAATGCTGTTGTCTATATATATACATGCATATATTAACACTCTTTCTTCTTTTAGCCCTCCGGATCGAGAACTTCTTCCGTAAGAATGAAACGAGGCCCAACAATGTGGAGGTATAGGATCGAAGTGGTCGGTGTAGATGGCGAGCCGCAAGATCCCGTCGATGTCGCAAGCAATGCGGAGTTCTTGTGAGGGACTACATCCCGATCACCGTTCAAGAATGGAATCAGCCAAGTGGCGGTGGAGTCCCGTATGTCGGCGACAATGCCAAAGATAAGCTTTTTGACAAGCTCATGACTAATTTCCTCCTGCCGGTACCAGATGTGACTCCATATGAGGAGGAGAGAGCAAGAAGGGATCTTGTGCAAAGAGTCAAGAAGTTTGCTCTCAGCAAGATGGCCGATGCATTCAAGAACTGGAAGAAGAAACTGTACAATAACTTTTTCAAGGTAGAGAAGACTCCGAATTTCAATGAAGCCGGCTATGCTAAGTTAAGACACCAGTGGGAGGATTTTGTGAAGTACAAGACATTGGAGAAAGCTAAGGAAAGGTCTAGAATAAATACGGAGAACTCTGCTAAGAAACTGTACCATCATAATATGGGGCCTGCTGGCTACGTCGGTTGCATGCCTAAGTGGGATGCACTTGAGGTCAATTACATAGCTGCCGGGATCAGACCAGAGCCCGCAACATGGACACCACGGGCGAGAAACTGGTTTTACGGCCATGGGGGCACGTTGGACAAAGATGATCCCCTACTGCCCATCGACGATATTAGAAATGCAGTAGGTGATGTTGCAGCGGGACGGTTCGTTCCCGATAGAGAGAACGACGAGCTCACACGGGCCCTTAAAAATCCTGAACACGACAGACGAGCACGAGGCACACCAGGCTCCAAGCCGTGGAAGGTTGCCTTCCCCCTGGAAATGAAGAGATATCCCGATAAAAGCCATCAGAGGAGAAAGGAAAGGGAGACAGCTGAGAAAGCGGCCGCTGTAGACCGGCTGCGTAATGTAGAAGAAGCATTAAAGTGGCACCAGGATCAACTCGACAGACTTAGCCAGCAAGGTACTAGCGGACAATCTCAGCGGCACGTGGTAGAAGCTGCATTCGAGGGTGCTGGTGCCCTATCGAATAAGAAAACTAGCGTCGCTTCCACGCAGCTCCATGATGTTGATGATGATGCACCGACGACATCTCCTCCTAAACGCTACCCAGTGGATGATATCACAGAGACAACAACTTGTGATCTAAAGGTGCAGGTTATGAACTTAAGGGTGACGGCGGCGGTCGGCATGGCGGTACCAATTGCGCGTAACCCAACTTGGCATTGCAGACCGGTTCCAAAAGGGTACGCTGTCGTCACGGTGGATGAGGTGAAGGAAGATTTTGAGGAGCTGAAGCTAGACCACCCTGCAGGGGAAGATATGGAGCTGACTCAACTAGGAGAAGCCAAAGGGGGACTATTCTATGGCTAAAGGAGCACATCATGCTTCCAAATTATGTGCCGCCAAGGCCACCCACTCCTCAGAGCAGCAATCCACCTTCGCCGCCACCTCACCATTCTCCAGCGCAACCGTCGCCTTCACTGCCTCACCACTCTGCGCAACCGTCTCCATCGCCGCCTCAGTTGTCTCCGTCGCCGCGTCAGCCGTCTCCGTCCCCTGAGCCTTAGAGACAAAAGCGGAAGTATACTAAGGGGGGAAACACCACCACCAGCAGCAAGAACACGTTCCGATCACCAAAACATAAGCTATCGCCCCTCCCAAGAGTACCTCATCAGAATATGAAGAAGCTACCTTGCGAGAAGACAGATGAGGAAACTAATGCGGCCGCAGCTGCCCATTATGAAAAGTGGAAGATTGACATGGCTAACAAGAAAAAGCCGATAGAGGCATTTTTCCCGGTCACCACAGAAGATAAAACCAAAGCATCCGCGCTTAAGATTCAGCTTCACCAACCCATAGCGCTCACATCAGACTATAATCACTCTATTACCAAGTCGGCTGAGGCAAAAGAGCGGAGAGTCGGAAAAAGAAGTTGCCCAGCTCGGACAACAGAAAAATCAATCGATCAAACCGCTCAAAGTGTACGATACCAATGAGTAGATGATCCAGGAGCGGCATGATACGAACATTGATCCAGAGTTTGTTCGACTGTACGGAGAAAAAGCCCAATTATATGGACTGTCTATTACTGAGTACATGAGCCGTATGCATGAGTTCGAGGGGTACCAAGAAACAACATACGTGTACCAGTACGGGGCTCCTCTTGTCAAACCCGAGTTAGTCAAAGATCTACCAACAAAAATACGGAGATTGCATAACTGGTACATCCAAGCCTGTGCTGATTCCAAAAACTGGATCTATGCTGCATATAAACACCACCATTACGGTCATGGAGATGGCTTCATACTGATTGAATTTCCAGAATTATATCAGTTTTACCAACAAGACGCCCTCGACAAAGCTATCGTCAGTGCCTATTGTTTGTAAGTATTATTAATTTATGTAATTAAGTCTTTCTAGCTCAGCTCATTCGTTGCTTGTATAATCTTACTAATCACTATACTAATTATATATGCAGAATGAAGATTCAAGAATGCAACAAAGGACAAATCTATGAAATTGGGTTTGTTGACTATAATTTCGTTCATGAAGTGACTCTAAAAAAAATCCCAAAGAGATAGAGGATAACTTGTTCCAAGCATTGAAGTATTTCAGCAATAGAAGGGAAATACTATTTCCTTACAACGCTGGGTGAGTGTTACTGTCTTGTACACATTCTATTTTCCCTTACTCAATGTTAAGCGTATAATTGACTCGTGTTATATTTTTTTAGTGTGTCAAGCTTCCACTATATTCTGTTAATCATTGATGTTGACACCGGAGTAGTAAAAGTCCTGACTCGAAACGCACACCATTAGAAAAGTGGGCGGACATGCAGGAATGCCTCCAGAAGGCTTGGAAACGGTTCACCGCCAAAACTAGGAGTGTTTGGAAGCCAGAGCTTACATTTCAACCATTGACTGTAAGTACTACTGGCTAGATCCATGCATCTCTTTGATTCTAGTTTCAATACCACCATTATCATGCTTGATTATTATTTTGATTGAACTCCGTTCTCGTAAAGTGCTTGAGGCAGGAAGCCGGGAATAACTTATGTGGATACTATGTCTGCGAGTTCATTCGCCAGACGACCAAAGAGAAGGGGGCAGACCGAAACATCAAAAAAATTGAAGTACGATAAACAATAATCACAACTTTATTTTATTACCATCAATTGTGTTTAGTTTCATTCATATATATTGATCCCCTTCTTTATATTAGATCGAACGGATGCAGGACGGTCTTCTATCACAAGAACGTGTGCAAGCAATTCAAGAGGAAATTGCTGGATTCTTGTTAGAACAAGTCATAGATCCGAAAGGAGAATACTATTACCCACTTCATTTGGAAGGGTGAAGTGTATAAAAGAAGATGTAAATTAGATCAAATTCGTGTGAGAGTATCGTTTGTAATTATAATATGTTTCGACCAAGAAGACGGATGAGACGGTGTATATATTTGTGATCATGCATGATGTGTAATATATATATCGTGGTTTCATTATTGCTGTATATATGTAGTAGCATTAAATTGATAAAAAAATCCTGCCGCGGCAGAAAAATAGCCCTAAAATCCTGCCGCGGCACAGAGACCAACGATCCCGGTTTGTGCAAAGAACCGGGACCAATGATCCACCCCCGCCCGTCTCTGGCGCTGCCACGTGGGGACCCATTGGTCCCGGTTTTTTCCACGAACCGGGACCAATGATCCACCCCCCCTCGTCGCGCGCCCACCCACGTGGAGACCCATTGGTCCCAGTTCGTGCGCGAACCGGGACTAGCATTAGTCTCGAGTGATTGGTCCCGGTTCGGGAACCAGGACCAATGGCCCTTATGAACCGGGACTAGAGGCCATTTTTCCACTAGTGTCCCCCGTGATACCCACCTCCCCCACCTCGTCGCCCCCCACCCCTCCTCCCCCGTGGTCCTCACCTCCCCCATGCGTCGCCTCCGTGGAGAAGGACGCCCATGCCCTTCCCCAACACCGACGACGCCCCTGATTTGGCCATGGAGGTCTTGTTCTTGGCTAGGAGTGGCCGGATCTGGGGGGGCTCCTTTTTCTTATTTTTTTCTTATTCTGTTTGAGAAGCACGGATCTGAGTTCATGTTGAACGTTTTTTTTCTAGATCTTGTAGATTTGTTTGACCTATGAAACATGCAATTTCTTCTTTCCAGATTGTCAAGTATATGGGAATTGTATGATTCTCTTATCGATCTTGTATGGATTTGTATTAAATCTTGTGATTCTTCTCCCCTCTCTGTTCTTCCCTTTCGATTGTTTTCATATGATTTTGTTCTGAATCATGCGCCCTTCGGATCCGGATCTTGTATCAATATTTTATGGACCTTCTATCTTTTTCTATTAATTTCGTTGGGAAACTGATATATTCATATTTAATCTTCAATAAAACTACAAATTGGAAGTTTAGCTTGATTCAAACAAAAAAGTATGTAGATTGAAGTTTGTTCCAAAAACTACTAATCAAATTTGTTTGTTGTTAGTGGTTTCAAAGAAAGTTCCACTGAAGTTTCATTACAGTTTCGGTGTGTTCGGAATGGTGCTCGTTTCAGTGAGTTCGAGTTTCATCCAGAATAAATTATCTTCAAAAAATAGCAATTTGATAATGTATGAATCTTGTCTGAATTATGTGTACAACGTATGAATCTTGTATGAAACTTCTGAATCTAGGATGAAACATGAATGACATATATGAATATTCCTGAAAATTTATGAGGACAAATGTGGTGAAAAATAAAAAGAAAGATGTTAAATAAAACAGAGATGTATATGTGAATCACTTGGTCTCCTAAAGATAGGGACGAAAACAATTGGGGCTAATAAGCAAAATAGCAACGGACCTGAGAAGTGAGGTGGGAGGGGTGTTCTGTAAAAATGCTAGCATGATTCTCCAACAAATGAAGGGCAAAGAAGGTGCCGGGGTCCAACTTACGAGGGGAATTGCATTCTTGCGCGGGATGGGTATTTGCTCTACATCTGTGTTAATCCTGTTAATCTCGTAACCATCTTTGTTCTGATTTTTAGTTTGCGAGACGGAAGCGGGATGCCGCACGCGCTGTTGGAAATATGCATCAGAGACAATAATAACTAGCAGAGAGCCAGTGGGGTTGCAATGGCTCTAAATTAAGCCAAATGAACAATAGTGTATTTCTTATGTTTAAAAATCTTTAAGCAATGGAATACAATAATTATCCCGAAACATGGACTTCTCATGTATTATAGTGAACGACACATGGCGATTTAAGTCATGTAGTCGTGAAAGTTTAATGATGTTAAAGCCACAACAAGCTAAGGCCAAAACAACTAACCAATACGTAGAAAAACAGCATGAATTTTTAGTATACATCGGTCGCTTTAATTCTTTGAAAAGCTCTATCCATTTTTTAAGTGTTGTTCCTCCTCGCGAGCCGACTAAAAAAAACTCCCCAAATTACTATCTTATTCGCTCCATGAAGATGACGGCGATGACCCCGGTGGCGACCAAGCTGAGCTAACGAATCGATTGGTGGCTGACCTGACCCGATTCCCACACCATCGTGGCCGCCGCAATACCGCAACCACGCCTTCGTTTTCTCCACCGCCATAGTTGAGCCGGCTCGCCTCACACGGTCAGCGACCATGTCGAGTGCACTGGATATGTCCCTAGAGTCCAGGCCTAAAGCCTGTCCCAGCCCCGCCTTCTCTACCGGGCCCATCCGCCGGGCGGCGCTACTCTGCCTGGACTATGCCATATCCGCCGTCCATCCCCAAGGTAAGCCATCGCGTTGACACTCCGTACTCCTCAGGGCGCTCTAGTGGCACTCATCGCGGCCTTGGGTCTATGTCGCATCGTGCTGGACATCGTTGCCTGTGTCGGTCTTGGCCACCTTGGCGTTGAGCGCCATGAACCTCTATGAAGCACTGTAGTTCTCATCGGTGAGTGCTAGTAACCTTTTGGCTTGAAAGATCTTAAATCTCCCATTTTCTTGAAACTGATATTATTGTTTTGTGTCGTCTCCATGTTGTGCGGCCGTTGCAAGATGTCTTCCCCAGCCAGGCTATGGCCAACCTCGTTGCCTCCTCCTCTTATCGTCAAGCAACTGCGTGTACGGGATGGAGCTCGTGCAGATCCTCAAAATCCTAGAGGTCATAGCAGCGATAGTGCAAGACCTTCGGAGACCGCGCCATAATCTTGTCGTCGATGTTGTGAAACCTCTGAGACCTCTTCTTTGACTGTAGTGACCACCAGAATGACCTCGGTGATGGCGATGGCGATGTTGAATGGATCTCGTTGGGAACTTTTTTATGTCTCGTATGCATCACCAGGGATGCGCCCGAGGGGCCATCCGACGATAGTAGAACGCCATCCACCACTTGTGGCAGAGAACGCGAGGAGCGACATATGGAGCAAGGGGATCTCAAGGCTGGATTAGAGGACCTGAGTGCTCACGTCGATGTGATATTAGGGACTCTTGTCCTTTTCCATGGAAACACAAAAACGGTAGTCTCACTTAGTGGTGGCAAAAGGGGTAATATTTTCTAACACGCAGGGGTAGAATCAGAAACTAAAAATGATGTACTAGACCATCAAGACCGTAAGCCGTTTAATAGTAAAGATTTGTTATTATTCATATTTCCTTGTTCATGATAATGTTAACTATTCATGCTATAAATGCATAAATACACGTGTGGATAAATAAATAGCACATAGTCCCTAGTAAGCCTCTCACTACTAGTTTGTTAGTCAAGTGATGGTTAAGATTTCTTAACCATAGACATGATGTCACTTGATAACGGTATCATGTCTATTGTATCCATGGAACCCGGGGTCCTCGGATCCCGCCTAAACAAGCTGCCATGAAGATCTCTGGCTGGGAGCTATGTGTTCACGGCCCGCGAAGCGGGAGCATCCCGGCTAGTTTCCCATTCTAAGAGACGGCGGGAGTGCCAGACCAAAGCTCTGGTGCCTAGGGTGCTAGGCCTTAGACCTGCTCTACCACGCGAAGACCACACATGAGAGCCTCTCGACGTTGTACTCATGCAATATGCGCCCTGCCGCATGGTAGTGCTACACCTATACGTGTTTTTCCGACCCTTGTGGTGTCCCCTTGCCCTTATAAAAGGAGGCTTAGGTCGAACGAGGAAGGAGAGAGATTTTCTAGCTAGAGCCTTCCCGGGGAAGGAACCTTTGTAATTGTCATCATCCACCATATAGTCGATAGTTGCAGGACGTAGGGATCCGCACATCATGGACCTGAACTAACAAAGGGAATCCCCATCCTCGATAATTGTGATCATTTCTCTCTGTCTGTGTTCATTTAACTCACCGGACGTTGCGCCCCTGGCCTAACTAACAAAGGGAATCCCCATCCCCGGTGTCGAAAAGCAAGACACGACATCTGGCGCGCCAGACAGGCGGTGCAATCACGACCAACTTGGTCGGCACCACCACTGCTGGCTGCAACGGTGCCAGACAAGGTGACGGGCAATCCTCGATGAGGCTCGGGGGCCCCCAGCACCAAGGAGCCATTCGAGGGCTCTCCAAACGTCATCGGCTTCAAGTGAAGAACTCATCATCGAAGGATACCTCTTGATCGAGCACACGTCGCCCCCCACCAGAGGTGGGGCAGAGGCACGACTACTATCTACGGTGAGCCCTCCCATCCGCCCTACCTCAGCCTCGTGGATGGGAGGGCTCGATCAAGCGGGAATGGCATACTTTTCGAACCACCTGCATGTTTGGACTCGTGCAAGCACCATCCGAAGAACTCTGAAGCTACATTCAGTGTTTTATCATCACTCTCAGTTCCGACATCCACACCATCCCCGATCTAGCCATCGATGCCTTCCGCCGGGGTGTGCGCAGCGTGACCCTAAGGAGAAGGATCATCGACAGAGACTTTGGATCCTTGGCAGAATTGCTTACCGAAGAAGACCATTTTGCGAGAGGCAAAGCAGGGGCTCAACACAGCCTTAGGACAAGGCAACTGACATGGGTATGACTTATTGGATTCCCATGATTGGTATACCTGGTACTTACCTAAGTTACGACCCATGAAGCCCACAAGGAGCCACGAGTCCCAGAAGCATCCAAACCCCAGGAACAAGACATAGAGATCAAGATAAATGTACAAACCAACATAGTTGTAGAGTCGTGATTCCAACTTGTAACCGACCCGAACTTGGCTCTGGGACTCAGCCTCTCATATAAAGGCTGGGAGGAGCCGAGGGAGAGGGAACCATATCATTTAGAAAACCACAAGCTACCGTGAGTTAGATTGTGTCTAGCGAATCGAGGACTCTGTAATCCTCTTTGTGAATAATCATACGATCATCGACTCCCTGCTGACGAAATCACCAACCCTCCTCTTTCCTCGAAAACCTAAGTCCATAACAATGGGCATTGCCGAGGTTACCCCTCGTCAATTGGCACCTCCTGTGGTAAACTTGGGCGTTGGAATCATGAATTCGGTGGTTCCTTCTTCACCAAGAAGCAACTTGACGGTCAAAAGTGGTCATATCCGTTTTGGCTCTGACAACCTTCTTCCACATCCACCCACCCTTCTTCTAGCCCTCGACAACCTCGGCTGGGAGACAAATCTGATGATTGAAAGCCTCAGCTTCTCCATTGGGTCAGAGGGAACTTTTTGCCTCTCGGATCCGATGTATACGGGTGCGGCGATAGGAACCGCAACACCAACGTCTTCCGTAGGATCCACTGGAGGGACAATCTTGTTCACAGAAGCAATCAACCACGATCACATCATGGAACAAGAAGATCTCGCCAATCCATGTGACAGTGTCGGCTCTGATGCTCTACATCACGGACCCGACAACCACCATTGAGCACGAACTCGATAACGATTTTGACTTTGGGATCAAAAAGGCTGAGCCTTATCTAGGGACGGATTCACTGGATTTCACTCATGATGTCTCCAGCGCATCCGGCGATCGCATCAACAGTTCATACCTAACATTCCATCAGGTGTACGCAATCATGGAACCCATGGTGACCGATCCAGGAAGCGCCGACCCTTTGTGAAGAACGCGACTCCAACGGTAAGCCTATCATCAACCCCGATAATATTCCTATGGACAAAGATGGAGGTGCTCGCAGGAACAGATCAGAACCACCCGTGGATAATCGGATGGTCCAAGGGGGAGACGCTGCACACACCAGAGAATGAATAAACCTTTGGCTCTCACCGGAGACCTAGAACAAAGAAAGGGACGTTGTTTTGGGTGCAGTGCCTATGACGGCGGATACCACGTGCGAGGACCTGGTGGCCTACCAATATTCTCCATAAAAAAGAAGAGAACTAGTCAAGTTGTAGAGGCAGCTGGAGGAGCATAAAATGGAAGATGATGAATCAAGCCTACGATGAGCACAACTAATCTCAACTTGAAATTCCGGAAGCGTCCAAGGAGGATCATAGCCAAGGAGAGGCGGTTCTAGATTGCAAAACATCCCTAAAAACGAAAGGCGTGAGATGATAAGGGACCTGGACCTATTGTTCATGTTGGTGGATTCAGCGGGTAACATCATAGCCAAGACACCGCAAGCCGCAATCGTGGCAGCCTAAACCTACTTACTTGCAACTCAACTAGCAGCCGATGATCTGCGAGCAGCTATCCATCGCTCCGCCCTCAGGGGCCTCGGCATGGTCGGAGCATCGCTCGCACAGGGGGAGCAAGAGATCGTCCCACAACCTAATAGATTAGCATGTCGTCGTAGCAGCCCTTGGCAAGTGGTGGAGACCCTAAGATCCAGCTCACAGCTCCACGTGCTTTTCGCAATCCTCGCACATCTAAGATGCTAGAAACGACATCACGTAGCACAGAGTCAACAAATCTTGGGAAGAGCGCAGCCGCCAAAAATATTCGGATACAAAGAGTGACGACGACCGTGAGCCTTGTGGTGCGAGTTGCTTTACCCGACGGGTTCGAAAGACACCTGTGCACAAGTGAAAAGGAAATGGACGTCGCCTAGAGGGGCGTTTTAAAAATATTACGGTTTAGGCTCTAATAAATGCGGAATAAAACTTAACGTTTAATTTATCAAGCCAAAACCTATATCCACTAGGTTCACTAAGTGCACCAACAACCTATGCTAAGCAAGACAAGCAACAAGGTGATAGCAAGATAAAATACTTCAAGCACGATGGCTATCACAATGTAAATAGCATAAGTAAAGGGATCGGTTGAGAGATAACCGATGGACGCGGAGACGATGGTTTGTTTCCCGAAGTTCACTTCCAAGAAGCTACGTCTCCGTTGGAGAGGTGCGGGGGCGCAATGTACTTCGAATGCCACAAGTGGCTCACCTTGAGGTGTGGTGGCTCGATGCTCACCCAACGCCACACAAGGCCTCACCCCAAGATGCGAAGGCATGCAACCTACCGACGCCACAAAAGCCTCACCCTATTCTCCCGTGAGCTCAGCACAAAGGCCTACTCACGTTCCACTATGGGACACTTGAGGGTGGTCACCGAACCCGAACCCGTACAAGGCTTGGGAAAATCTCCACAACTCAATTGGAGGGCTCCCAAGAAACGCCACAAAGGCTCCACAATGCCACAAAAGGCCAACAAGCTTGGGGAACCTCCACAACTCAATTGGAGCCCCAAGAACACACCACAACTCCACACAACCGTCTAGGGTTCCAAGAACCCAAGAGAAACAAGCCCAATAGCTTGAACTCGCCGAATCTCCGAGGAGAACTCAAACCTATGCTCCAAATGCAAGAGGAAAGTTCTTCACTCTCAAATTCCACCAAAGCTACAAAAGCTATTGGGGGAATAAGGGAGGAAGAACACAAGAGGAGAACACAAAACTCTCCAAGATCTAGATCCCAAGGACTCCTTCACAAAGAAGGCATTTGGTTTGGTGGGGATTGTAGATCTAGATCTCCTCTCTCAAATCCCTGAAAGAGATGCAAGAATCATGGGTGGGAGAAGGGAAGAGGGCAAGCTTTTGAAGGTCAACAATGGAGGAGAGAGAGTGGAAGAGCTAGCAAAAATGACCTCCAAAGTTCGGGAAACTTTTGGGAAGAGGGGGCCCTTAAATAGGGCAAGAGAAAACTGCCTGTTTGGGCTAGATTCGCGCCCCACCGGAACTACCAGTGCCCCACCGGTACTACCTCTAAATAGAAACACAAGATACATAAGAAAAACGAGATTTACCGGAACTTTGGCCGGAACTTGGGACGGTACTACCGCTCAAGCAAAAACGTTGTACAACATTACACGAAAACTTCAATAACTTTTGACTCCGGACTCCGGTTTCGATGATCTTGGGCTCATTTTGAAAAGAACAAAAATCTCTACAATATTATGCAAGAAACATCATAGCCCAAAAAGAGAGGATAAAAATAGAATGGAGAAAGGTATGACCTCTCAGAAGCAACAAACCGGTAAAACCTCTAGAACCCAAAACACAAGAAGTTGAGCTTGGAAACTCTAATTGGGATGAAACCAATTTTGTTGGAAAGATAATAAAGATTAGAATCCAACAAAAGGTGAAATATTGGGTATCACCAAGGGATAAAATACCATAAATATATATGTGAGATACTTCCCAAGGTGTGGAGCCGGAAAAACCCGCAAGATCAAAAACGCAATAAGATATACAAGGAAAATCCATTTTTAATGAACTAGAGCTTGTTATGAAGATAACCACAAGCTCTAGATCCTCACATGGACAAGAACCAAACAACAACCAAGAAAGATGATGCTATGTATGCAAAGGTTTGAGCTCTCTTCGAAAGATATGAACGAGTCACCCACTCGAGAGCCCCTCTTGATAGTATGGCTATCTATCCTAAACCCGGCATCCCAACACCACAAGAACACTACAAGAGACCGGTAAAATAGAAACCCTATCACGATCATACCTTTGCCTTGAGCATCCCACTTGAGCTTGATGTAGACGATCTTGTCACCTTCAAGATGGAACACCTTTCTTGATTGCACTTGCTTGATGAAGTCTTGAGAAATGCTCCCCCATACTCCATGGGGAAGCCTCTTCTTCGAACTTGTCTTCATCATTCCATGATTGGAGAGGATGGCAAGCTTCAAGAATGAGATCTTCTAGAGATGACGCATCTTGAGCTTGCACTTCAATTCTTGATGATGTCTTGAAGATTGCCATGAGGAACTCCATCTTCTTCTTCAAGACATACTTGATCTTCCTCTTCTACTAGATTCCAATAGGCACAAAGCCCTTGGAAATTGCTTCTTATTTTTCATCCTTGAAACCAACACATGGTCCAAGCGATGCCAATGGACAAACGTACAAGTGAAACTCAATTTGCACATTAGTCCATAGGGATTGTCATTAATTACCAAAACCACACATGGGGGCATACATTCCCTTTCAATCTCCCCCATTTTGGTAATTGATGACAATCCCCTAGAGAGGGTTCAAATATGGAATTTAACAAACAAAATGGTTGCCCCAACATCAAATACTACACAAGTATGTGATGTTGGTACAACCACAATATATAGATCAAACTCCCCCACAATCTATGCATGTGTGATGAACTTGAATTTCATTGCATAGATTGCCAACCATTATCGGTGGTTGAGTTTCCTCTATATATTAAACATGCAAAGCAACAACAAAGATGCAAGAGCATGAAAGGCTAATGCTTAAGAACCAACTCAAAAGCATAAACCAACTTCTCTTAAACCCTCTAAAACTTCTCCCCCATTGGCATCGATTGCCAAAATGGGTGAAGAGTTCTAGACGGCCAATATAGTGAGAATTCCTCCAAAGGTGTGCATAAGCACATATCCAATGATGAATCTTTGGGAGGAAGTAAAACTATATTGAGGAGCCAAAGATTGAAAAAAGAAAATAAAGAGAAAAGTAGCTTCAACAAATGAAGCGAGCAACCCAAAAGACCCAAAATACCAATTGACAACAATAATTGATACCAAAAGTAAGACACAAGATATTATGATACTAGCAAATGAGTGTTTAAATGAAATAGGGAAGCTCCCCAATCTTTGTGCACAAGATAGAATCAACTAATTTGAATACATCTTGCACAAATATGGAGTCCTCACTCCCCATAAACATCTAAGACACAAAAGATGGGAACAAAGGCAAATGAGCATTCTTAAATGAATTGAAGAAGCTCCCCAAGGATTATGCACCAATTATAATGATTGTATTTTGAAACAAAGTGCACAATCACAGAATCCTCACTCCTACAAACTCATTTAACAATACACGGCAAGAGAGATCAAAATTATGAGTGCTCGGAGATGCAAGCAAATGGGACAAGCACTCATAGGCAAATAAATTTGGAAGCCACCAAAGATTCACAAAGAGATAAAGGGTGGTATCCAAGAGAAAGAAACACAACCAAAGATTTATCTTCTCTTGTGTGTATAAGTTTCTAGGTGGAAAATATCACAAAGACATATGCCCACAAAGAAACATGCACACACAAAATAGATACACAAGAAGGCACATGAATAACAAAGGAAGTCATAGAATATACCAAAAAGATTTTTGCTTGTGGCCAAAGGCTCAATTATATCTTATTGTACATCAATGAACTTCAAAACACCAACACACTACAATATTACAACTATTTCCAAGGGAAAAGGGAATAGTTGGAATATATGGAGAAAGGAAAGAAGAAACATAAAATAAAATCAACTTTGCAAAATACTCACTATTGCACATGAGAGTGAATGAGGAAAAGATATGCAATAAAATTGCTAGATTGACATATTTGGGATTGGTGAATCATCATGATTTTGTATAGCCCACTTATATGCACTCATCTCACCATACTCACATTTGCAATATAGGAGAATTTGCAAAAATCAAAATAAGAACCACAAAATTTGTACATACACAAATTCATGCCAATAAGCAACTTACAAAAGGTTGGAAACAACATAAGTATGCATGAGATAGATACTTGTTACCGAGATATAATTGGTAGGATGTAGAGGATAAGAATTTGTTGATCATCCTAGCTTGCCTCCAATGGACATGTAGGAACCACTTCTTCCTAATGGATGAGACAAGCATCCAATATGTCTCTAATGTACCTACACAAAAGTAAGTACACTATGGTGCCCAAACAAATTGGGTCCAAAGTAGTTAGGCAACTACAATACATAGGAGAAGCTCCACATAAATATGTGCATATTAATATGAAATTGAATTTCATGCACATCTTAGCCATTAGGATTTGGTGGAGTTTCCCCTATATATTGTATCATAGAAAGACAACATGTCATACTATATACATGAAGTAAATATGCATGCACAAGACTTCAAGAACCAAAAGGAGATACAATTTGAACTAAAACACCAAGTAAACCAAGAAGTAGCACACAAAATTGTGACACGACAAAAAGGTGTCCAAATTGTATCAAAGAGCCAAATCAACACATGAAAGGACACCAATTCAACAAATGAACAAGGCAAAAGCCAAAGAGCAAAAAATACACAAAACACACAATGCTCAAGGATTTATCTCATTCTAAAATATCAAAACAAGTAACAAAGAATGAGACAAAGCCAACTCCCAAATAGAGCAAGGTTCCAACACACAAACCCACACTCTCTACACTTTTCATGATGGCACAAAGTACCAAGAGAAAAGATCAAGCATCCAAGCACAAGAAACACTATATGGATCAAATTAAGAAGCATAAAAGGAGTGTTCTAGATAATATAGGAGAGCTCCCCCATGAATGGTGCATTATATAGAATTTTGCTTTTGAATGCAAAATGCACACAAAGGAGATCATCACCACTACCTACATTAATTAAAGCACAAGAGAATACCAATAAACTAAAAGGATCCACAAGGGGTAAGGAATACATGGGAGAAAGAGAAAAAAATTGTTGGGCCAAAGATAGGACAAATAAAAGCAAAGGCCAAAGCGAACATGATCAAAAAATCCTACCATATATGGAGTACCACTTGTCCAAGGACAAGAATTATGGGGAAAATTTTCCCGAGGTAGTTTGCAAGGAAACCATGATCATATTCACACAAAGAAGCATGTAACAAGATATAAAAATTATGCTTGATGCTTCGAGAGAGATTCTTGATAGCTCCAAATAGTCACACAATCACTAGTGATTAGAGTAACTTGAATCAAATGGTTTCCATGTAGGATGTGAGGTCCAAATAAGAGGAAACACATATCAAGAGAATATCTCACAAACAAGATCCAAAATATGAGCAATAAAAGAAACAAAGAAAATTAGAACTTGTTTGAGCTAAATGTGCCACATAGGAGATAGATAATTCTCAATATTAATTCTAAGTGGCACTACCTCAAATGTCCACATTTTCTAGGTTTGTAATATGAACAAAGCATATGACTCCCCCATAATGTGATAAATCACAAAAGCTCAACAAGAGGTAAAAACATCCAAATAGAGATGATTAATGGACATTATGGAACTTGAATTTATCATGAGAAAGACATACCACATAGAGACTAGATAAACTTGCAATATAAATACTAAGTGGTATTTCTCAAGCATACACATTTTAGGATTGTGGAATGCCCAAGCATAACACTCCCCCAAAATGGGATAGTCCATTAATCTCTCACAAGAGCCAAGAAAGATACCAAATAAATTCAACAAAGGCTCAAACACAAGAACACAAATACATGATGTGCCAACCAACATACACAAAACTACTTGACAACTCAATATAGGTATGAGGGAAGCACAACATGTACAAACACATATAATGGTACAAAACCAACACATGCACAAGGGAGAAAGTAACTTTCAAATTAAAGGAGTTGAGCACATGTTACCGCAAGGAGGAACATTGGATATAAGGTAGAAGCAAGATAATCCAATTGGCTTGACTTGACAAAAATAAATGATGAAGATCCCTTAATTCTTAATAATGTAGCCAAGCCCCCAATTCCCTCCAACCAACCCCTATTGATCAAGTTTTAGCTTGTTGGTCCCCAACCAAGTTGGGTTCTAAGAGGTTAGTCAAAATAGGCTTGGCCACCCAAATGGTTCTTTTCTTGACACCACTTTGGGCATCAACATATTTGGCAAACACATTGCCCACCTCATCCTTACCAAGAGAATATGCATCATATATCAAGATAGGCTTGGATGAGGAGTTACCCATGGTGCCTGAGGAAGAAAGGTGCCCCTTCTCGCAGCATATGTAGCAAGTTCTTCGCTTGTTATCTTTCTTCTTGGAAGATGCCACCCCTTGAGGAAGAGCTTGAGTCTTGGGAAGAGGCCCGCTTCTAGCTTGAGGTGGAGCTTGAGGCCGCTTCCCTTGTTGCTTCTTCTTCAACAGGCAACATATCACATGATGGCCTTCTTCCTTGCACATGAAGCACACAATGTTGGCTGGATTCTTCACTTGACCTTGGCCATTCTTCTTATTGCCCTTATGCTTCAACAAGTTGGTGGGATTGTTCTTGATGTTGGAGTTATATCCAAGCCCACTCTTGTCATTTGGGGATCTTCGCACACCCAAGATGTTCTTGAGTGTGGTCTTCCCTTCATGACACTTCTTCAAGTCATTCTTCAAAGAATTGACTTGAGCCTTGAGCTTCTTGTTTTCCTCTACATGGTTAGTATCAACAACAATACTAGAGGAAGTAGATGCTACGTTGTTAGAGCAACAAGGCAAGGGATGCAACTCATCACAAGATATAGCAATAGCATGAGTGGATGAATTACAAGGACTAGCACATGGCAATATGATACTAGGAGTAGATGTAGTGCTAATGTCCACATGAGGCTCACTAGATGTTACCTTTGACATAATAGCCTCATGAGCCAACTTTAGCCTACCATGGGAAACTAGAAGATCCTCATGCGAGCTTGAGAGCTTAGCATGACTCTCTTCCAATTTCCCATAGTTGCTAGTTAGAAAAGCAAGTTGAGAATGTAGCTCAACATTCTCCTTCACAATAGATGCTTCACACGAGATAGAGTTAGTAGCACAAGCATCATCAATAGTAGTAAGAGGTGAGGGCAACTTGGAAAGCTCTTTAGAGTATGAAGCTTTAAGTTGCTCATGTGACTCGGTGAGTTTGATGAGCTCCCCCTTTATGACCCTAGAGCCATTGTTGAGGTGCTCAAAATCCTCAAGGAGTTTAGCATAGGCAACTTTAAGCTCATCATTTTTAATTTGGAGGTCACTTGCCACCTCAAGATCTCTATCATGAGATTTCTCCACCCTAGATAGCTCTAGGGAAAAGGTCTCCTCAAGAGATTCCTTGGTGGTTTGTTCCTCTTCAAGAGCTTCATTTAAGTTTGCAATGTCATTAGCATACTCACGCTCAAGACTACTCATTTTGTCAATTGTGTCCTCATGCTCATAAATTAGTTGCTTACTTTCAATGGCAAAGTTCAAGATTTCAATGAAAGTAGAGAAAGCATTTTTATCATTGTGTAGAGCACGAAGGACTAGCTCCCCCTTCTCTTTTAAAGAAGCAACATCATCATCTCCTACATATAAGTCAACATTCACATCATCATGAGGTGCATTGGGGTACAAAGGAGAAGTTACCTTTGATTCCTTAGCCATGAGGCATAAGTGAATGTTGGGAGAAGGTGATGATGGGGGAACACATGAAGCTCCAATAGCAACCTTGCCTTGGCCCACACAATCTTCGATTTCCTCTACATGGTTAGAAACACAAGTACTAGAGGAAATAGAAGAACATTTATCATGGCAACAAGGCAAAGCAAGCATATCATCATCAGATATATTCAATCCATTTCTACATGATATGCAAGGGCAATCAACACTAGGATGTAAATCACATATAGTCCTACAAGTGTTCATGCCCAAAGATACAACATTGCAATGAGATACATATGGAGGATCATGAATGGTAATCTCACTATCCACATTGCAAGTTCTATCACCACTCACCATATCATTACCTTGTGACAACTAACATGTTGGTGTAGTGGAAGAAGATGAGAACTCATCACGGCCGGAGGTGGAGGGAACACAATCATCCTCATTAAGCTTGGACACACCATATTTTGCTTGAAGCTTGGTCCAAATATCATGAGCATTCCGAAAAGGCATGATTGAGGAACGAACTACAAAGCTCACAACATTAACAAGCACATTAGATGCTTGAGCTTCGAGATAAGAGTTTGTATCCTCCTCCAAAGATAGATTTTGGGGATCCTTAGGAGGAGACAACCCCATATCTAGAATTCACTCAATATTTGGGTCAATGACCCAGAAATGACTAAGCATGCGAATACACCAAACATCATAATTTGTGCCATCAAATGTAAAAGTGTGAGAGTGCACTAGACCCCTAGGAGACATCCTTAATCTCAAGGCGGTCAAGCCAAAGAAGCGAGAGACCTCGCTCTGATACCAATTGAAAAGGAAATGGACGTCGCCTAGAGGGGGGAGGGTGAATAGGCGTTTTAAAAATATTACGGTTTAGGCTCTAATAAATGCGGAATAAAACTTAACGTTTAATTTATCAAGCCAAAACCTATATCCACTAGGTTCACTAAGTGCACCAATAACCTATGCTAAGCAAGACAAGCAACAAGGTGATAGCAAGATAAAATACTTCAAGCATGATGGCTATCACAATGTAAATAGCATAAGTAAAGGGATCGGTTGAGAGATAACCGATGGACGCGGAGACGATGATTTGTTTCCCGAAGTTCACTTCCAAGAAGCTACGTCTCCGTTGGAGAGGTGCGGGGGCGCAATGTACTTCGTGCCACAAGTGGCTCACCTCGAGGTGTGGTGGCTCGATGCTCACCAAACGCCACACAAGGCCTCACCCCAAGATGCGAAGGCACGCAACCTACCAACACCACAAAAGGCTCACCCTATTCTCCCATGAGCTCAGCACAAAGGCCTACCCATGTTCCACTATGGGACACTTGAGGGTGGTCACCGAACCCGTACAAGGCTTGGGGCAATCTCCACAACTCAATTGGAGGGCTCCCAAGAAACGCCACAAAGGCTCCACAATGCCACAAAAGGCCAACAAGCTTGGGGAACCTCCACAACTCAATTGGAGCCCCAAGAACACACCACAACTCCACACAACCGTCTAGGGTTCCAAGAACCCAAGAGAAACAAGCCCAAGAGCTTGAACTCGCCGAATATCCAAGGAGAACTCAAACCTATGCTCCAAATGCAAGAGGAAAGTTCTTCACTCTCAAATTCCACCAAAGCTACAAAAGCTATTGGGGGAATAAGGGAGGAAGAACACAAGAGGAGAACACAAAACTCTCCAAGATCTAGATCCCAAGGACTCCTTCACAAAGAAGGCATTTGGTTTGGTGGGGATTGTAGATCTAGATCTCCTCTCTCAAATCCCTGAAAGAGATGCAAGAATCATGGGTGGGAGAAGGGAAGAGGGCAAGCTTTTGAAGGTCAACAATGGAGGAGAGAGAGTGGAAGAGCTAGCAAAAATGACCTCCAAAGTTCGGGAAACTTTTGGGAAGAGGGGGCCCTTAAATAGGGCAAGAGAAAACTGCCTGTTTGGGCTAGATTCGCGCCCCACCGGAACTACCAGTGCCCCACCGGTACTACCTCTAAATAGAAACACAAGATACATAAGAAAAACGAGATTTACCGGAACTTTGGCCGGAACTTGGGACGGTACTACCGCTCAAGCAAAAACGTTGTACAACATTACACGAAAACTTCAATAACTTTTGACTCCGGACTCCGGTTTCGATGATCTTGGGCTCATTTTGAAAAGAACAAAAATCTCTACAATATTATGCAAGAAACATCATAGCCCAAAAAGAGAGGATAAAAATAGAATGGAGAAAGGTATGACCTCTCAGAAGCAACAAACCGGTAAAACCTCTAGAACCCAAAACACAAGAAGTTGAGCTTGGAAACTCTAATTGGGATGAAACCAATTTTGTTGGAAAGATAATAAAGATTAGAATCCAACAAAAGGTGAAATATTGGGTATCACCAAGGGATAAAATACCATAAATATATATGTGAGATACTTCCCAAGGTGTGGAGCCGGAAAAACCCGCAAGATCAAAAACGCAATAAGATATACAAGGAAAATCCATTTTTAATGAACTAGAGCTTGTTATGAAGATAACCACAAGCTCTAGATCCTCACATGGACAAGAACCAAACAACAACCAAGAAAGATGATGCTATGTATGCAAAGGTTTGAGCTCTCTTCGAAAGATATGAACGAGTCACCCACTCGAGAGCCCCTCTTGATAGTATGGCTATCTATCCTAAACCCGGCATCCCAACACCACAAGAACACTACAAGAGACCGGTAAAATAGAAACCCTATCACGATCATACCTTTGCCTTGAGCATCCCACTTGAGCTTGATGTAGACGATCTTGTCACCTTCAAGATGGAACACCTTTCTTGATTGCACTTGCTTGATGAAGTCTTGAGAAATGCTCCCCCATACTCCATGGGGAAGCCTCTTCTTCGAACTTGTCTTCATCATTCCATGATTGGAGAGGATGGCAAGCTTCAAGAATGAGATCTTCTAGAGATGACGTATCTTGAGCTTGCACTTCAATTCTTGATGATGTCTTGAAGGTTGCCATGAGGAACTCCATCTTCTTCTTCTTCAAGACATACTTGATCTTCTTCTTCTACTTGATTCCAATAGGCACAAAGCCCTTGGAAATTGCTTCTTCTTTTTCATCCTTGAAACCAACACATGGTCCAAGCGATGCCAATGGACAAACCTAAAAGTGAAACTCAATTTGCACATTAGTCCATAGGGATTGTCATTAATTACCAAAACCACACATAGGGGCATACATGCCCTTTCAACAAGGATTATAAGCTGCCACATGATCGCCAAAAGCATTATGGTCTCTAGGAGCCAGAGGTGTGGCTGGGTGACTATCTACAAACTATAAAACTGTAGGGTGACTCGAAGGCCACCACAATGCAAAGCTTATAGCTGCACTTGAGCGGAGCCGCATGTTCTTGGCTCTAGAAATGACCCGAAGAATCCATTAGCAGTTGGAGCAACCTCTAGGAAAAGTTCATCCACAATTTCAAGTCCACCTTCAAGCGACCCGCATCATTTGAAGAGCTACATGCACGTGTACAGAAATCGGGGGAGACGGTACGCGCTCATATTTAGCGATGAAGTATCATTAAAAACACAGCTGAAAACATCTATGACGAGAGGGTAATCGAACCTTTCAACAATGGCCTACGTTGAAAGGATCTAATCGAGGAACTAGGCCGGGCCGAGCCAAAACCATTATCACACCTAATGGACATGTCCAACCAATGGGCTGATGGAGAAGATGCAGTCAATAATAAACGGGCCGTTCACCCGAGGAAGAGTGTGGCAGGTGCAATAACGACATCTCAAGGAGATGCGGCCACAATTATGATGACTACAATGGCCGTAGCCAAGTTGTGGCTGGCTTCGCCAATGACAGCAACCGAAGGGGAGATAACCGCAGTAGTGGATACCAAAACAATCGCGATGAAGCAAGAGGCAGTAGGCCAAACCTACAGTATCGGCCAAGGGTTCCCCGAGATGCTCCAGTATCACCCATGCAGATGCTTGAAGGGCCATGTATATGCATTACTACATTGATTCGGAAGGGAGAAAACTTTGACTCATCCCATGAAGGTGATGGGTTTGTAGCATGGAAAACAAAATTTTCTACCGCAAGAACGAACAAAACCCATATCTAATCTAGATAAAAGCCAAGATCTAATCTATTAGACATGTGCAACGAGATAGATCTGTACTAACCCTTGTAGATCCGAAAGCGTTACGAGATTCGGATCTCGTGGTTGATGTAGTCGATCACTTGCCGATCTCAAGATCGAGTAGACGATCCTTCCGGCGCCGCGTTCCGGCAGCGCTACCGCAGTCGGTCACACATGCGGAGTCGAAGCAGACCTTCCTCTCCTCGTTCCAGCGAGCAGTGGAGGTAGTAGATCTTTCCACGGAATCCCAGCAGCACGACGGCGTGGTGGTGGTGGAGTAGAGAATTCTGCAGGGCTTCGCCTAAGCCAGAGTAGAGGGAAGGAGGAGGAGAGAGGCGGCTAGGGTTTGGAGTGGAAGGGGGCAAGGGGGTGGCGCCTCCACCCCCTCTATTTATGGGAGGGAGGCGCCATGGGGAGGTGGAGTCCTTGTAGGACTCCCCTCTCCCTTGGCCGGCGGATCAAGGAGGTGGGGGGAGAGTCCTACTCCCCCACGAATCCTTGTCTTACCCCACAAGGATTCCTTGATCCTTTCTCGGTTTTCAAGTAAACTCCAAGAAATCTTCTAGAACCTTCCAGAACATTCCGAAACCTTCTAGAATCCCCATACAAATACTCTGGAACATTTCCTAACTTAGAAAATGATCCCCAATATATGAATCTTATTCTCCGGACAATTTCGGAGCTCCTCGTGACGTCCCGAATCCAATCTGAGACTCCGAACAACATTTGGTCTCCAACGCACATTCCATATCTACTTAAAACAACTTCAAACCTTAAGTGTGTCACCCTACGATTCGTGAATATGCAGACATGATGGAGACACCTCTCCGATCAATAACCATCAGCAGGATCTGGAGATCCATAATGGCTCCCACATACTCAACGATGACTTCGTGATCGATAGAACCATTGACATAGGAAACCAATTCCCTTTGTCACGCGATACTCTACTTATCCGAGGTTTGATCGTCGGTATCTCCATACCTAGTTCTACCTCGTTACTGATAAGTACTCTTTACTCGTTCCATGTTATGTCATCCCTTGTGACCCAGTCACATGCTTGCAAGCTAATTCGATGACATTCCACCGAGAGGGCCCAGAGCATATCTATCCGTCATATGGATGGACAAATCCCAATCTTGGTCCATGCGCTTCAACACATACTTTTAGAATACCCAATGACACCTTTATGACCACCCAGTTACGAAGCGGTGTTTGATGTCATCAAAGTACCCATCCGGTGATGGTGATTAACATAACCTCATGGTCGAAGGATTAGGTTACTATGTATTTAAAGCTTATAGCAAACGAACTTAATGACTTGATCTTATGCTATGCTTACTATGGGTGTGTGTCCATTACATCATTCTCCTAATGATATGATCTTGTTATTAACGACATCCAATGTCCATGATCAGGAAACCATGATCATCCATTAATCAACAAGCTAGTTTAACAAGAGGATTACTAGGGACTCTTTTATGTTTACAAAACACACAAGTATTAATATTTCCGATTAATACAATTATAGCATGGGATGTAAACATTTATCATAAACATAAAGATATAATAATAACCACTTTATTATTGCCTCTTGGGCATATCTCCAACAGAAGGATTGTCGCACCGTTCTAGGACTCCAATGGGCCTATAGTAGCAAGGCGACCGAAGTAGTGAACCACGGGTACGCCGCCGCACCAAGGACATTGTCACTCAATGCACCACCACCGCCTCTAGGACAACCTCCAGTGGATGCAGTAATCCAGCAGCAACCTACGACAAATAGAGACTAGAACTAGTAGTACCCAAGGTCTAGGGGTGCAATGCACATGATCCAGAAAGGGCGTCCGTCCAATAGGACTCAGAAGATGGTTACCCGACAAGTCAACTTGGTAGTGAAGGCACCTCCACCACCACCCAAATATCTCCACTGGTCTGAACAAGAGATCACCTTTAGCAGAGTCGATCACCCTCCCTAGGTCATATGACTGGGTCATTCGACACTGATAGTTGAGGCACAAATTGGCGGGTTCGACATGAGCAAGGTCTTCATGGATGCAGGAAGTGGCATCAAACTCATCTATGCCAAAGCACTACGAACAATGAACTTCTCATTGACCAACATGGCTCCAATGGATACCTCCTTCCACGGCATAGTCCGAGGGAAAGCCAAAGTTCTGTTGGGAATAATCTTCCTTGACATTGTTTTCGGCTCATGTGAAAAAAAATTAGACGCGAGAAGATCGAGTTTGAAGTAATGGATTGGCCATCACAATACCACGCCTTCTTGGGGCGACCCGCGTTTGTGTGGTTTATGGCAGTAATGTACTATGCATATCTCATGATGAAAATAACAGGACACAACAGAATCATCAGTGTGCGAGGATCTTCACCCACTCAGACAATTGCAACCGCGAGTTCAACAAAATCTCCAACTCTTTCGGCATGGAGAAAAGAGTTTGCCCAACTCAAGATCTCCACTGATCATGATGTTCTGCTAGAAGCAACAAGGTATATACCCGACAAATCCTTCGACTCCACAAAAGATACACGAAAGGTCTAGGTGCACCCTACGGACCCGAAGAACACAGCCTTTGTGGCCTCCAATCTTGGTCCCGCATAGGAAAGTAGGCTCGTTGAGTTCCTCCGTGAGCGCTGAGAAATCTTCGCATGGGTGTCAGCTAGCATGAGAGGAATTCCTAGGGAAATTGCTGAGCATGCACTCAATATATATCCAGACACAAAGCCAGTCAAGAAATCACTTCACCATTTCGCGGAGCCAAAATGCAAGGCCATTAGAAAAGAGCTCTGTCGCCTCCTCGATGCCAAGTTCATCCGAGAAATCAAAAGGGCAACTTGGGTCGCTAATCCAGTGTGTGTCCCGAATAAAAATACGGATATGCTTCGCATGTTAATCGACTTCAATGCACTAAACAAGCATTGTCCAAATGATCACTTCCTGCTCCCGCGAACTGATCAGATCATCGATGCGACCGCCAAATTCGAGCATCTTTCCTTCTTAGACGCATATTCGGGATACAACCAGATCAGGATGAAAGTCGAAGACCAAGACAAAACAACATTTATCACACTCTATGGTGTATTTTGCTACGAGACAATGCCTTTTGGGATAAAAACGCGGGTTTGACGTACCATCGGATGATGCAAAACTGCCTTGGATATCAAATTGGTGGAAACGTCCAAGTATATATAGATGATGTCATCATCACAACAAGGAAATAATCGACCTTTATCGATGATATTCGTGACATTCAATGATCTTGAAAAGTACCGCATCAATCTCAACCCGACAAAGTGTTCATTTGGAGTCTCTGCGGGGCAACTTCTCGGGTACCTCGTGTCAGCTAGGGGAATCGAAGCAAACCTCGAAAAAATACAGGCGATCTTGACGATGAATAAGCTGACGAATTTGCGAGGCGTCCGACAGCTAGAGGGGCGCGTAGAGGCACTAAGTCAATTCATCGCTGGTTTGGGTGAAAAAGTATTGCCTTTCCATGCACCGCTGAAGAAATCAGATACTTCCGAGTGGACCTATGAAGCCCAACGAGCCTTTGAAAATCTCAAGCAAACACTATCGACATCACCTGTCTTGGTGTCACCCAAAGAAAAGGAGTCAATGTTGATATACATTGCCACCACCGATTAGGTGGTCAATACAGTACTGGTCATCGAACAACCTGAAGAAGGAAAAACCCATGGTGTCCAGCATCCAGTCTACTACCTCAGCAAGGTGATATATCTGTCCAAACAAAGGTACCTGCATTATCAAAAGCTTGCATATGGTGTCTTCATGGCGACGCGCAAACTGCGCCACTATTTCTCAGAACATCCGATAGTGGTGGTCAACGAGGCACCCTTTTTCCAATATCCTCAACAATCTCGAAGCTACTAGATGTGTCTCTCTCCAAGGAATAGAACTTTCCCCTCGGGACATCACGTACGAGAAGTGCAAAACCATAAAGTCTTAGGTTTTACCTGACTTCATCACAAAATGGATGGAACTCCAAAGTGTGGGTCTCCCAGAATCGTCAAGTGCGTGGACAATGTACTTCGACAGATCCAAGAGGGTTGAAGGAGCAGGTGTAGGTGTCATAATAGTATCACCTCAGGGAGACAAGATGTGCTACATACTTCGAATGAGTTTCCCAAACGCATCCAACAACAAAGAAAAATACGAGGCCTTGTTGGCCAAAGCCCGTGGTGCAAGTCACCTAATTTTTTTTGGGAATTCGAATCTCATCGCACAGCAAGAGATGAACAAGTGTGACACCATCAGCGACAATGTGATTGCATATCGATATATGTACAACATCATGGAGGGCTACTTTGATGGGGGCGAGGTCTCCCACATCAGCAGAACAAGAAACAAAGAAGTCGACAATCTTGCAAACATCGGATCCCTCTGCCTACCCGTAACACCTAGGGTCTTCTGGGAATAAATCAGTGAGCGCTCCATCAAAATCAAAAAAGCCGATGAAGCCAAAAAACCAAAGGCACGCGAGGGGCTAAGACAAAAGCTGACTCGGGGGCTATACTAGCACCCAAACCTGAGGTACCTGCTCTAGAGGATGAGGAAGAACCCAAAGATGTCATGATGATAGAGCCCACATGGATGGAACCGTACTTGGCGTACATGATGAATGGAGAACTCCCAGATGATACAATAGAAGCACGACGAATCACCCGCCGATCCAAGGCCTTCAGAATTATAAAGGGATAACTCTATAAAAGAAGTATCTCGAGTGTCCTCTAGCAATGCGTCACACGCTAGGAAGGGAAGCTCATCCTCAAGGACATCCATGAAGGGATATGCGACCAGGATGCCAGGAACTGAGAAATAGCATCCAAAGCTTTTCAAGCATTATTATGTTGGTCACTATAGTCCAAGAGACATAGGATATCGTGAGAACATGTGAGGCATGCCAATGATTTGCTACTAAGCCGAATGCACCCACGATAGAACTAGATCCCATCCCCTTGGCTTGGACGTTTGACCAATGGGGACTCGATATGGTGGGCAACTTCCACAAGTCATCTCCTAGAGGACACATCTTTCTGCTAGTCGTAGTCGACAAATTCACCAAGTGGATTGAGGCAATGTCCGTCACCATCCAAGACACCACTTCGGCTGTGAACTTCATCAAGTCAATAGTTTTCCGCTTTGGGGTGCCCCATAGCATCATCACCAGCAACCGATCCAATTTCACCTCAAGAGAATTCAAGGACTACTAGAAGGATATGGACATACACGTGAGCTACGCTTCAGTTGCCCACCCACAAACCAATGGCTAGGTGGATAAGGCCAATGGGATCGTGACCAATGGCATCTCGAAAAGGCTTCTGGCACCACTCGACGGAGGAAAAGACGCTATGGTAGGCTAGTTTCCCTCTGTCCTTTGGAGTTTACGCACAACCCCAAACACTGCTACACAGGAAACACCTTTATTCCTGGTCCACGGAGCCTAAAAGCCATGCTTCTAGTAGAAGTAACTCATGAAGCTCATCAGGTCATCTCATACGATGAAGAAACCTCTACGGAGGCAATCGAAGATGATGTTGACGCACTCAACGAAGATCGATGCATTGCACTCACAAGAGCAACAACATACCAGTAGAACCTACACAACTATCACAACCGTCGACTACATCCCAAGTCCTTCATCGTGGGGGACCTGGTCCTTCGCCTCAAGTAAGATGGACATCGCAAGCTAGGGTCGCCATGGGAAGGGCCCTACATCGTCACTAAATTGATCCTTGTTGGAGCATATCGCCTCCAAGACAAGAATACCGAAGTCAAGTACTCCTTCCTGTGGAACGTTGCGCATCTGCGACATTTCTATGCTTAGGACATTTACTTCCCGCAATTTATTTTCAACAAGGCCCATGGCCAGGCTTCTTAGCCAAAGGTTCGCATTTATTTCCAATAAGGCCTATGGCCAGGCGACTACGCCAAACATGTACATCCATACCCGATATTAAATAAATCTAAGTTCTCTCAACCAAGTCTCAATTTCAGTTATCTACTCCTTATTACACCTGATACTCGGGGTCAGTTATACACAAATGAACCCGATGCTCGGGGGCTCCGCTATTCAGCGCAAACTTAAGTCTTCAACTTTGCCATCACAGATCCAAAATGCGTCATGACCCGAGTAGTTGATTCAGCCCAAAGGGCATGAGGCTAACGAAAGGGTCTCGCGTAGGATGTAATCACAAATAGCCATCAGCATATACAAACAGAAAACAAGCTTGTAACAAATGTTGTCTATTCATATTTACAGAAACTTTACATAGCTTATGTGTATATTTACAAGACCAACCCAATAATTATCTGAAAAGTTTAGAAATAAATCTTGATCTACATCCAGGCACCTGCGAATTATTCGATGGCTGGCTTATGGGCAACCTCATAATGGGGCCATAGATATTACACCACCACCTGGAGAAGAAGGCAAACTTTGTGATACTACATCCAAATTAATTGTCGGGTGATGGACATGGACCCAAGCAAGATCAATTTTGGAACCCACAACAGGTTGCAATTTCACGAAGTGATGGATCGCCTCACATCGTCAGAACTTTTGCATCAATGCAGCGAGCCCTTGAGGTTGTGGATCCCTTGGAAACATAGCATTATATACCAACTCAAGCACAAAGCGGCAACACTCGACAAATTCCTCCACCTCGGATACTCAATCCTATAGAAGAGCCAAGGTATACGCACACCTGTGTTTTGTCCAGAAATCAGTATTGGGACCCGTAGAAGCTTCTATCAAAGCATTCATTCGAGCCTTCAGGCATTGGGTTTCCTCCACCATGCTCAAGCGGATGCCTGGAAAAAGGAAAAGAATCAGTTCTATGTACAAAAAGAACTCGAGGGCTCCGTGAGAGACTTACTGAGCATGCTCTTGCCCGTCCTTGAGATTTCATCTAGTAGATATGCTTCGTGGTCCAAGGATTTTTGAGTCTTCGAGTTGGACACATCAAGACATTTACAACCCGAAGATCATCCTCCAATTTCTTTATACATCGGATATTTTTAGCATATAGTGGAGGATCAACAACTTGAGTGATAATATTCTCGGATGCACTTGCCCCTTCTAGCGATAATTGTGGATCCAAAGGTTTAGGAGCATTTGAAGGACCGATAGAATCAGTCATTTTCTAAAGAGAAATAGAGAAGGAAAAATTCAGCGAGAAGATTTAGCGGAAGTACACAAAAGTAGAACTTAACAAATGATTCAAATATACAAAACTGAAGTGTTTCTCAATCCCGAGACAAAAATCAATACATTTGAAGGAGTTCATTACAAATAGTTCAACATAAATAAACTAAGCTAGGATCTAAGAAATGTTGCCAGTCGCAGGTGCATCACTAGCAGATGGAGCGTCAACCGAAGGTTTTGTGGGGGGAGATTTTTGTTCCTCGACCATTGTGAGGATTAGCTTAGAGTATCTCTTGGCTTTCTTAAAGTAAGGCATCAGATCGACATCTTTGCCTATGTCGTTGACTGGAAGGGAGGTGCTAACCTTCTCCAAGTCGAGCTTCTCGCCGTGCGCCAGGGCCAAAGTCGGGGATCTCTCAACGCTGCTCTTTGCCTGGATCAAGTTGTAACCTTCTAGAGGGTTTGGCTCGCTGTTGAAGACATTGTTGAGATCATTCAAATCTGTTGGTATGTTCTTATCTGGAAAAATCCCTGGATGGAGACGCTTGAAGGTGCAGTGCAAACGGGTCAGGAGATTGTGGCCGCGGATGCTGTTTCCCTCCATTATACTCACATCATCTAACAAAGGATCGGATCGTTTATCCTCTTCTAGTGACAGCTAGTGGTTTGTGATGTTTGTAGTCAAATAAAAAGGAGTCAAGGAGGGAAAGAAGCAAAAGAACATCAGATTGGTATTACAAAGGGAATTGTAGAAGAGAAAGTAACTTACTTGTCAAGGAGGTGTTTAGGGCCTCAAGCCTCTTCCAAATATCTTCGTGCTGTTTTGTTATAGCGGTAGCTTCGGATTCACACTTCTCTGCTTCTGACTTGGCCACCGTGCGATCTTCTTCGAGTGCTCTTTCTATTGCCTTCACTTTTATCTCGAGGTCCTCCACATGATTGAAGGCACCTTCACGAATTATCTCGGTTTTTTGGCGGCAGTTGTAGTAGAGGAAGTTATAAGGTGGGGCAGTTAACATGGCAAACAACAACTAAGGTGTTTGGAGCTACTGGAGCAAACCCTTGGCAGCATAAACATCATCTCAGATCCTGATAAAGTGAGTGGCCATATCGACCATCTCGCGCATTATCGGCTACAAGTAAAACGAGTGTCAGCAAATACTCGAGGGCTGATCAACATAATAATATAAAAGGAGGGTGGAAGAAGAAACTCACATCCTTCATCTCAGGTTTGGACGGGTTCTCGGTTAAAATAATGCCCTTTTCAATGTTCCTATTCTTCTTCTTCTAGGGGAAACTTTGGGCGAGGCCACCAAATCTCTCGGGATCACCTCATCCGCAGGGTTTTCCTGCAGATCCGTTGGTCCCATCAATTTCACTGGCGACTTGGTAGCAGTGTTCACTTGTTCGGCTGAGACAATAGTAGGTGACTCTGGGGGATCTTCCTCCTCATCACTGGAGAACCAATACACAAAAATTCGGATCAAGAAGTAGTCACAACATTTTCAAAGCAAAATAGAAGGGTTCGAACTTACAAGCTGACACTTTGCACCCAGCGAAAAAGCCCTCTTATGGCAAGAGGAGTTGATGCTATAAGATGGATCATCTTTTGCTTGGAGCCAGTTGAATCATCTCAGTCTTTGATTGTTTCGATGTCCTCCTCGGGGCGTTTCCTTTTGTGTGGAGCTAGAACCATTTCGAAATCCTTGGAGTTGTCGGTTGGGATCGTTGTGGCGCTATGGGAGGATTCCACGGTGGAACCTTCCTCATTGTCACTAACAACTCCAGCCCCTACATCGCCCTCAGATGATGCAATAGCGTTAGGCAACTCTCCATTCTCAGGCAATAGGGGCAGAGAATTCAGATGGTCATGATTCTAACATAGAAGCAACATCTATACAAGGAAATGAGATTGAGAAAGGAAACAACTCAACAAATTATGGATAAGATAAAGTAACTTACAACTGGTACAAGGATTTTGTTGCCGAAGGGTTCGACTCGGAATTCTGATGGAACTGCGACATTCTTCGTGAGCGTGGTGAAGGACCTGACTTTCTTTTTGAGTTCAAAGCAAGATAAGTTCTCTGGAGAGATCCTCATCGAGTCCTTCTTTCTAGTATATGCCCACATACCAGAAATCCTAGCTTGGTTATTTTTTCAGGGCTCTTAGCCCCATTTGCATCTTATCCGAACTCGGATGTTGTATCATTTTCAAGGTGATTTGGATCTTTGTATTGTATATCTGTATTCTTGACTCATGGAGTCATTGTTGTATATATATATGTTCTGTGGGTTCCATCGTGGACTATTGTGTAATGATATTACTTCATTTTCCACCCGCACGCAAGTGCCTGGTGGGCATCTTTGAATCGTTTCTATGCGGGTTTCGGGAATCGCTAAAACTTGCATAGGGCCGATTCGAGGGTGTTACATCGGGGCTACTCCCATCGGGAGCGTTGATCCTGCACCTGATAGAAAAAACACAAATCCTCCAGCAGAATCGGGAAAAGAGCATGAATAGCAACTTTGAGGCTACGCTCGAATGCAAGCATTTAAACGTAGCCTCAGGGGCTACTCCCATCGGGAGAGCTAACCGTGCACCCGATAGAAAAGGATAAAAAATCCTCCCAAAGAGTCGACAAATGGAAACCTATGAGTTTTACCCAAGTGTATCCTCAAACGATTACTCCCATTGGGAGCATTAGCAACACCAGATAAAAACAAAAACAAAGTGACAACTTCAGCAATTCCAATAGCCAAATAAGGCAGTTGATAAAAGCTTCAAATTTTTAGACTGCATCCGCCGCAATAACATCTATGAATGTCGTGTATACGACATGAAGATAACTCCTCGGGTTCCATCCCATGGGCTTGGTAATCGCACACAAATGCGCTCTGCTAGAAAAATTCCATATATATGATATGATGAAAAATTCCGATGGACACGTTGGGTACCAAAACATAAAACTAGAATTCAGTATTCAATAAGACCTCCGCGGCCCAATCTTGATTATGCCAGTATTTGCTGGGTTCAAGTCGAGGGATTTGATCTTTAGTAGGTTCACAGGATTTTCCCAAGAACAATTAACTGGTTCCTGATTTGTTGGATGCACCAGAATCATTATACCAAAATTCCCATGACAAAAAAATGAACTCATAGTTCATTTGCTCGAAGAAATGTTCAGGTTCCATAGTGAAAATGTCTTGAGACTCAACCCGAATCTACGATTCGAGTGGAGCCTCGGGGGATACTGACATGGGTATGACTTATTGGGTTCCGTGATTGGTAGGTACTTACCTAAGTTACGGCCCATGAAGCCCAAAATAAGCCACAGGTCCTAGAAGCATCTGAAGCCTAGGAACCAGACGTATAAATCAAGATAGATGTACAAATCGACATAGTTGTAGAGTCATGATTCCATCTTGAAACCGACCAGAACTTGGCTCTGCGATTCAGCCTCTCATATAAAGGTTGGGAGGATCTGAGGGAGAGGGCACCTTAGCTTTCAGCAAACCACAACCTGCCGTGATTTAGATTGCATCTGGCAAATCAGTGACTGTTGGGGGGGGATACCCCCGGGTAGGGTCACGTCGGGGTATAAAGGCCGTGTTAGTCGAGGTACGACAAGGTCAAAGCAAGAGTTGGCCGAGTCACCTTAAGAAGGCCGACTTACGGAATGACCCGACCCCAAGGATGTTTGTCTAACCTTGACCCGGCCGATATATAGTTTATGTCAGCAAGGCATTTGTGACTTGTTTGCAGGTACCCACGTGGCCGAGTTAGCCAGGCGCTAGCCGGGTTACCACTTGGCTTCCAAGAGAAGGAAGGAATCTCGTTGGTCAAAAGGTGGCCTCTATCCAGTGTAGCGTGAGCGAAGCAGGCTGAGGGAAGGACCAGCAGGGTGTAGTTGACAAGGATGACGTAGCCAATGTCGGCTGATGCCACTAGTGTTGGGTGATGCCACGCTGTAGAGGGGCTCAGGAAGGCTTACGCCATGAGTTCAGACTAGCCGTTTAAAGGGTGAAAAGAGGCATCTTACTTTACCAAAAGGCATATTCGGAGAATATGCCTCCACGTGTGCCCTAGATTTGTAACCTGGGCTCCCCTATATAAGGAGCATCAGGGCCTCCATAGAGGGGGATCGGTCATTTTGTCTAAGGAAGAACCCTAGAGCGTAGTAGTGGGAAGTAAGAGAACTAGTCTCCTTCTCACGAACAGCTCGAGGAGCCCTTGTAATCCTTCAGCAACAAGAGAGAAATACAAACATATGTGTGTGGAATCACCACACTATCCCTCCTTGGATTCCTCTAGTGCACATTGGTCCCATCTTTAGCCTATACATGGCATATGCTGTGCCACCACCATGATAGTTGGTGCCCACCATGGGGCTAGCAGCGCTAGCAGGAGTAAAAATCCGGATGGGAAACATTTCGGCACCGGTGAATGCATCATCTATGGGCTTGTTCGGCACTTTGGAGCACTGGACTACATCAACAACAATGTTGGGAGCTTCAGCAGGTGCCCGCCTCCGCACAACAGCCTCTTCATCAAGCTTGGCGCCCACAAGATCTATGTCGGCGTCGACGAGTCCTGCGTACATCCACAACACGTCGTCGAGGGAGGCGAACCACCTCTCAGCGTGGCCCACGGCTCGCGTATCACTCGCCCAACAAGCTACGCTAAGGTCATGATGACGGCACCTGATGCAGGAGCAAGCAAGGACCCGTCGCTAGATCCATACACCAAGCCGAAGCAGGCAAGGTCTAGATTCCCTCCACTAGAGAGGCTAGAGAATGTACTGCATCAGGCAATATATAGCTTAGCAACACCCATAGCACTAGTGGTAGATCCGGCTCAGGCATAAGCCGAGTTAGAGGAAACTAGGCAGAAAATGCTAGTTGGTGCGAAAAAAGTAGCTGAGTTGAAGCAATCACTGAACATCACTTTACGGGAGTATGCAAAGGCAAACCATATAGAAGGAGTAAAAATCCGAGGTAGAAACCTGATTAGTGAGATTGACAAGGAGTTTGTGCCTAAGCCGGGTCAGACAGCTACTATAGTGACAGCAGGGCTAGAGAGGTATAGTACCCCAGAAAAAACCTCAAGGCCGCCAATGCGGTTGCATCCAAATTAGAGGGTTTAACCAGTGAAGCCCGAGAAAGGAAATAGGAGAGAGTTAACCACTTGTTAAGGGTAGCATGTCAGCAGAATGAGGAAATAAACAAGGCAAACCTGGCGCAACCCGAAGCTTCACATGTAGTTTATTCAACGAGGAATAACCCGACGAAGTCCGTTGGAGCTACGTCGTCACCTCATGACGGCCCTAGAAGAGAGGAAGTGGTAACCTCGGGGAGAAAAGACAAACAGATGGTCCCGTATGACCCGGTAAAGGCAGGAAAAGGAAAAGCAGTGCAAATTGATGAGGATCACCCCAGTGCCAGCCAGGGCAAAGCTGGCCGAGGTAACCATGACCAAGACAATGTCGGTCAAAGAAACGCTGCCAACGGCAATGCCGGATAGCGTAATCCGGCGGGAACAGGGCAAAATAAACCTCAGTAATAGCAGCATCAGTATGCACCTCGGCAGGAGAGAAATGCTGGCCCAGTAATGCAATAGCAAAATGCTCGTCCGGGTCGGGATATGTACAATGATGGTTACTAGGCAATGACTAATGTCGGATTTCCTAGACCGGAGCACCATGTGATTGGATCGAGATTGGGAAACAGGAATTTGTAGCCAAATGATGCAAGATTGAAACTGGACCAAATCTATAGGTCGGAAATGATTGAGGTGCAAGGTCCTCTGGGTCCAGCATGTTTTGGACCTCAGATCATGAGGGAGTCGCTAGTGCCAAACTTTCAGCTATCCTGAGGAACAAAGACGTATGATGGTAGCACAAAGCCGGATGATTGGCTCATTGATTATGCAACTGCAGTCAACATAGCCAGAGGGAATCTGAGATGGGAAGTGAGGTACATACCTCAAATGTTAGAAGGGCCAGCTAGGGTCTGTTTAAATAACTTGCCAGAGGGAAGCATCAATTGCTGGATAGACTTCAAGGAGATGTTTGTTAGTAACTTCTCAAGCACATACAAGAGGCCGAATAGGCCACAGACTCTGGCGTTGTGCAAACAAAGACCAAATGAAACAGATCGGGAGTTCTTGACTCGCTGGTGTAATGTGAGAAATTCCTGCGAAAGGGTGATTGAATCACAAGCTATTGCGTGGTTCGCCTAAGGATGTAGGTATGCAAGTATGTTATGGAAAAGACTGCAAAGAGATATGCCAACTACCTTGGCCAAAAGAATCTGGATTGCTGATTCGTACGCCTTGGGAGATCCGACCCAGCCTCGGATGATGTCTAGTGAATCCAACGATGAATACTACCCTCGTGAAGGTGCTGGATTATCACAGTGCAATGACTTCCAGGGTAAGAGGAGGGATGAGCGTCAGGACTACAGGTACAACTCGCAGCAAGTGGCGGCTGTAGATCAGGATCATCCCAATGCAGGCGCTAGCCAGTGTTAGAAAACTAGAGGGCAACATTGGCAGCAAAAGGGTGAGGGCAAGAAACCTTGGACGCCAGAACTGAAGAAATAGTGGAAGGAAAGAAAGGACCAGCCGAGATACACATTCGAGTCTATGTTGGATCGGTCGTGCAAGTTCCACATGGCAAGTCCGAATAATCCGGTGAATCATATGACCCGACAATGTGAATGGATGAGGAAGCTAGAGCAGAGTGGCTCGAGGAATGGTCAGGCACCTCGGCAAGATGCAGCTCGGCATGATGGACCTCGGCACGAAGCACCCTAGAACGAAGCACCTCGGCAGCAACATCTCACTGGGGGAATGGTCAGCAACTGATCTTGCCTCCACCTCCACCGAGGTATGAGAATCAAGAAAGAAGGGATGCAGTGCATCAAGTGAATAACCAGCAACAACAAGACCAAGGGTATCATGGTAATGATGGTAGGAACGAGTACATAGAGCATCACCAAAGCTACTGTGTGTTCACCACAGAGGAGACTGGTAGAAAGAGCTTGCAATGTCGACATATGGAGGTAAACGTGTTAATGCCAGCTGTGACGAGGTATATGCCTTGGGAAGAACATGAAATCACTTGGAGCATCAAGGATCACCCCAAGCTCATATCGAGTCCTGGATCGTATGCACTAGTGTTAGATCCGACATTCATCGGGCCGAATATCAATGTGAGGTTTTCCAAGGTGCTGATAGACAATGGTAGTAGCATTAACATCATGTACAAGGATACCATGCACAAGTTGGGAATATCAGAAAATATGCTCCAAGAAACAAAGACCACTTTCCATGGTATCATGCTAGGTATCTCATGTGAGCCCATTGGAAAGGTCTGAGTTGACGTGTTATTTGGCATAAGGGGCAACTGCCGGACTAAAAACTTGGAGTTTGAGGTTGTGAACTTGGAAAGCGCGTATCATGTGTTACTCGGCGGGCCTGCTCTAAACAAGTTCATGGAAAGCACTCACATCAGTTACCTATAGATGAAATTGCCCGGACCAAGGGGTGATTACCATATCTAGGGACTTCAGGCGTTCTATTGAGTGTGCCTCAGCTAGATCTAACCTGGCTGAGTCACTTGTGATTGCTCAAGAGAAGAGGAGAATTCAGGAGGTGGCGGCATTGGCTCAGTCCGCACAGCAACATATGCCGGCTCTGACCAACCCGCATGGGAGTGTGTCGTTTCAAGCGACAAAAGATACATATAAGGTGCCCATTGATGATCAGTTCCCATAGCGCACCGTGACCATTGGTGCTAGGTTGGGCGACAAATAGGAAAGTGATCTCATCAACTTCCTCTGTGAGAATCAGGAATCTTTGCTTGGTCCACACATGATCTGCAAGGTGTGCCGAGGCAGTTGGCCGAGCACCTTTGAATGTAAAACCCGGGGAATAGCTAGTGAAGCAGCCTCTCCGCCACTTCACCAAAGATAGGAGAAAGGTCATTGGAGATGATATAGCTCGACTTCTTGTAGCCGGATTTATCATGTAAGTACTTTACCTGGATTGGCTCTCCAACCCGGTTCTTGTAGAGAAGAAGAAGGATGATTCGAATGTGGCTGTGGTGTGGCTTATGTATCGATTACATGAACCTGAATAAGGCGTGTCCAAAAGATCCATTCCCACTGCCAAGGATAGACCAGGCCATAGACTCAACTGCCGGGTGTGAACTGTTATCATTCATAGATGCATATTCTAGTTTCCACCAGTTACCTTTGAACTCGGATGATAAAAAAAGACTATGTTTATCACCCCATATGGGGCTTATTGCTATTGCACTATGCCGTTTTTTTTACGTAATGCAGGAGAAATGTATCAATAATGCATGCAAAAATGTCTACATGAACAAATTGGTTGAAATGTGCAAGTTTATGTGGATGATGTTGTGATAAAAACTAAGGAAAGCAAGACGCTCCTTGATGATATCCGGCAAACATTCGCAAATCTAAGACGGTTCTGGATGAAGCTTAACCCGGAGAATGTACTTTTGTCGTGCCGACTGGGAAGTTACTCGGTTTTCTCATATGCAGCCGAGGTATCAAGGCTAACCCCACAAAAATCCGATCCATAGAAAGAATGGAACTGCCAAAATGTCTTAATGATGTGCATAAGTTTACTGGTTGCCTGGCATCGTTAAGTCGCTTTGTAAGACGGCTGGGAGAGAAGGCATTTCCCCTGTGCCAGTTAATGAAAAAGGCAGACAAATTTACATGGACACCGCAAGCTGATAGCGCATTCTGAGAATTAAAAAAGATGTTGTCTTCTGCACCAGTATTAGCCTCGCCACTATCTAAAGAGCCGATGTTGCTCTATATAGCCGCGACCAACCGAGTCGTAAGTGAAGTGATTGTGGTGGAGCGTGATGAGGAAGGAAAGTCAGTGCAAAGACCAGTGTATTGCCTGAGCAAGATGTTATCGTCTTCGAAGCAGAACTACCCTCACTACCAGAAGATGGCATACGGTGTATACATGGCAACTAAGAAACTCAAGCATTACTTTGAGGAACACCCCATCAAGGTGATATGCGAAGGGCCCATATCCGAGATTATTAGCAACAAAGACGCCAGTTCCTGAATTGCAAAATGGGCGATTGAGTTAGCCCCATACGTGCCGTAGTTTGATATAAGAGATGCAATCAAATCTCAAGAAGTAGCAGATTTCTTCGTGGATTGGGCTGAGATGCAGTACGAACCACCTTTGCCGGACTCAAACTATTGGAGAAATGCACTTTGATGGATCAAAGCTAAAGGAAGGACTGGGAGCCGGAGTAGTGCTTACCTCTCCCAAGATGGATTAGTTGAAATATGTCCTCCAAATCCATTTTAGCGCATCGAACAATGTTGCCGAGTATGAAGCGCTCGTGCATGGACTTAAGGTAGCAAAGGAAGTGGGAATATGTCAGATACAATGTTTTGGTGATTCGCATTTGGTTGTGCAGCAAGGGTCTGGCAATTGGGATGCTCTGGATGTAAACATGGTCCTTTATAGATTCCACATTCAAAAGATAAGTGGGTTCTTTGAGGGATGTGAATTCCACCATATACCTCGGATTTAAAATGAGGCGGCCAACTTATTATGTAAGTTGGGGTCATCTTGGTAGCCAATCCCGCCAGGTGTTGCATTGGAACATTTGAGAAAACCATCCATCACACCTTCACTGGAATCCGACTCAATCTATGTCCTGGCTCACTCCGGATAAGAAGCTACCCCTATGGATATAGACTGGGGAAGCACCTCATCAAACCCGGGGACTACTTCGGCATACCTGGGGACTGTTCAACTTGATCCGGCTAGAGTTATGTCGATAGATGCAATGGAAATTGACAAAGAGGTTTTCCTCGTTCGAGCTATACCTACATGGGCAAAGCCAATATTTGAATTCCTAAAAGAAGTAACCTTGACGAGTGATGAGATACTCTCAAGGAAAATCCAATGAAGAGCAAAGGCATACAATATTATCAACACCGAACTATACAAAAGGAGTGTTACAAGTGTTCTGCAACGATGTGTAGACCCGCAATAAGGGCTTGACATCCTCCAGGATATCCATCAAGGGGAATGTGGTAATAATGCATCTTCTAGAGCATTAGTGGCAAAAGCTTTCCGGCATGGATTTTATTGGCCAAGTGCCTTGGAGCAAGCATAGGAACTTGTAAGAAAATGCAATGGCTGTCACAGGTACGCCACGAAGACGCACATGCCTATGTCAGAACTAAAAACTATACCTATCACTTGGCCGTTTGTGGTATGGTGTTTGGATATGGTCGGCTCATTTAAGCCGGCAAAAGGAAACATGTCTCATATCTTGGTTATGGTGGACAAGTTTACCAAGTGGATTGAGGTAAAGCCAATCAGGAAATGTGATGGGGCAACAACTGTGACATTCCTCAAAGATATAACCTTGAGATATGGCTATCCCCACAGTATCATAACTGATAATGGCACAAATTTTGCTGAAGGAGCATTTGCGAGGTTCTGCCGAGAAAAGAAGATTCGGCTAGATATTGCGTCAGTAGCCCACCCTACATCGAATAGACAAGTAGAAAGATCCAATAGACTAGTTCTGTCCAGGATAAACCCTGGCTCATTGAGCCGCTGCAAAGAACAACGGGGTGCTGGATAGAAGAACTACCAGCGGTACTATGGACTTTAAGAACAACTCCGAATCGATCGACAGGCTATATGCCATTTTTTCTGGTATATGGGGCAGAAGATGTACTACCAGCCGACATAGAGCATGATTTGCCCATGGTCACTCAATACACAAAAGCCGAAGTGCGAGAAGCCTAGAAAAATGATGTTGATCTGCTGGAAGAAGCGAGAGAACTGGCCTTGTCCAGATCCGCCATGTATGAGCAAAATCTCCAACGCTACCATAGCCGGAAAGTAAAACCCCGAGTCTTCCGGGAAGGTGATCTCGTACTTCAGCTAGTGCAGCGCACTACTGGCATGCATAAGTTATCCCCTCCATGGGAAGGACCCTTCAGTGTAAGCAAAGCATTGCACAATGATTCCTATTATCTTATCGATGCACAACCACATGAGAATAACAAGGCGAATAGGTCTGGCGAGGAATTTAAGCGTCCATGGAATGTAGCTCTACTTCATACATTTTACACTTAGCAAAGAAGTGTATGTACCCGAGTCTCTCATATGTCGGTATATATGTCGGCAATGAGTATATCAATGAAACCTCGGCACCCCGAGCAGAAACTCTGGGACTGCCTTAATAATTGTCTTTTTTCTGTGTTTACTTTCTATATGTCGACTAGCTTAAATTACTTACACCTTAGCTGGATTAGTAGTGTGTAGGCACCAAAAACCTAACTCTTCGACTTGCTGCTGTCCAACAAGAATTGGCTTCATGGCAAGAAAGAAAACAAGTTTGGAATTGCAAGGAACATGAAAAATGACTAAGGAAAGGAACGTAATCGAGCCGACATTTGTTATTTGGACTAACCCTGTACTTATTTTATTTATGTTATGTTGAATTATTTTGAGCTAATCCCAAAGTTTCAAGTATTGTTGAGTCAATTTTTTGAACCTCTGACTCGTAAGTCAAAAAAGGAATCAAGGTAGACGCAAGCCGAATCACAAAATTGGAGGAACAAGAAAAGGAAACTCGGGGACTCCACCCAAGTTAATCTGACATTAAAGAATTAGTAGCAAAACACAAACCATTGTGCTTAATACATCTGCACCCGACATACCAGGGATCTGATAAAAGTTAAAGTTTGTTGGCTCAAGGAGCAGAGGCAGGAGCCGGATCATCGGTTGTAGGAGGGGGCAATTCGGCCTCAATAGGCAGAGCACTAGTCCCGGCCTCATTTTCTAGACTGGCCCCGACATCCTCCAGATCTTCGGTATCCTCAGCAACTTCTGAGGCTTCTTCGTCTTCCTCACCATCCGATCCGTCCGAGACGTAGGCGTCGTAGACGAGGCCAAGGAAGCTCGGACCTTCATTCCAGTTGTGGCTGAAGGCGTATTGTATGAGGTTGTAGGCACAAGCCTTGCATTGAGCAATACACTCCGGATCATTAGTCCATTTTGATCCGGTGCGCATGCGGTCAAGCACCTTCCGATCTAGCGTCTCATACCACGAGAGGATGAAGCTCAATGTTGTATCAGCCCCGCGCGTGCAACAGATTATCGCCAGAGATCCAGCTGAGTCTCGCACTCCATTAATTTTTCAAGGAAAGCTCTTGAACCTTCGGGGGTGTCATTATTGGGCCACAGGGCACGGAAGATCCGGATAGCTACGGGCATAATATCTGCACCATAGTTCTTCACGACTTCTGCTCGTGCTGCGAGGCTCACCAGCATGTCCTCCATATTGTAAGGAATTGGATCAGCGGAGGGACCGACCGGAGTACCTCGCTGCACGCGAAACTTGTCAACTGCAGCATTGGCAATGGCATCATACTCGGGGAATTTGCCTCAAAACGAGATAAGATAAAAACTTCAGTACAAGTACAAGAGTCAAACCCGGATCCTACCCAATTCAACAAGTGAAGCAGCGTTTCTGTTCTTGAGCATTTCACATTCGGCATTCACTGATGCAAATTTGGTGTCGGCCTCCTTCAGAAAATCGTGGTCCTTAGCCAGCTGAGTCTTCAAGCGCTCTTTTTCCTCGGAGAAGTCCTAGTCGGCCTTATCTAGCTCTGCCTTATGAAGATTTTTGAGCTTCTAGATTTCAGTGTCCAGCCGAGTTATTCATCATCTTTGAGGAGAAGCTTGGCGATTTCATCATCCTTCTTTTTTAGTTTGGCCTGATGCTTTCCTGCTTGTTTGATAAAGTGAAGCATCATGTCAGCCATAGGCACGCTATCTTGAAGTGTCACTGCAATAGTTGGTTGACCCGGCAGAGCCGAGGTATGAATATCTGCCGAGTCATAGTAAGGGTAGACAAAGGCCAAGTGACCAAGATGATTTACTTGTGACCTCGGCCAAGTTCTTTCTCATGATGATGTTCTCAGCTTCAACCTTTGCTGTGCAATCCGGAGGACAGGTTAATACGGATAACAAATAACACAGACAAGAGAAAGTGAAAGATCCTAAGTGAAATAACTTACACTTCTTTTTCAGCTCAACAATCAGTTTGATATGCTTGGAGCGAAGGTCCTTGTAAGTGTCTAGCAAATGCTGGAAACCTTCAATTCAGCGGTTGGTGGTGATCTGAAAGAAGCAAATGTTAGTTCATGAATAAGAAGGAATGTGTGAATATTTGAAGTCTACAAGATCCGGACCAAGTGGGACTTAACCCGTCTCTAGGTGTGGATATTCAAAGTTCGCAAGATCCGGGCCAAGTGGAACTTAACCCGGCTCTAGGTGTGTGAATATGTGAAGTTTGCAAGCTCCGGGCCAAGTGGAACTTAACCCAGCTCTAGGTGTGTGAATATTCGAAGTCTACAAGATCCGGTCCAACTGGGACTTAACTCAGCTCTAGGTTTGTGGATATTCCAAGTTCACAAGATTTGGGCCAAGTGGAACTTAACCCGGCTCTAGGTGTGTGGATATTCTAAGTTTGCAAGATCCGAGCCATGTGGAACTTAACTTGGCTCTAGGTGTGTGAATATTTGAAGCTACTAAGGACCTGCGCTAGTTTTCTAAGAGCATCCGACCGAGTAATAAATTACTCCCCCGGAGGCTTAGGGACTAGTGGGTATATCATTAAGTATTTGCACATATTAAAGGCATGACGGAAAAGGGTTTACCTCCATCATTCGGCTAGCAAAAGAGATGGCCTTGGTGGCAGTGTTCATTTGGGCGTTGAACTCAGCCGGACCAAATTTCTCTAGGAGATCATCTTGGGGGTTGATAAACTCAGCGTCATTCCAATTATTAACATATTAAATGAGCGTCGAGCTATAACTCTCCCCGCTGAGCATCTGGGTCGCCACCAAACCTTTGGCATGGGCCTCGCGCCTCTCGATTTGGGCAGCAGCTAGACTGGTGTGCAAGGTAAGATGCTTGCTACCATCAGATCCAGGGGCAGATGACCCGGAGGCGGCGCTATCCTTCTTAGTCATGGACACAAGTGTATGCTATCCAGACTCAATGTTAGTACCCTTGGAGGTTGGGTCCTTGGCAACCTCGGCAGCCTTCTTGCTCTTGCTGCCATACATGGGCCGCTGCAGAGGAGCCGAAGTTTTGTGCTCTGGATTGAGCCTGAGATGCTGGCTGGAATATACCCTTGATGGAAGGAGTTGATCCGGAAGAAGCTGCCTGGGGCTTTTTGGGTGCTAATGCTAGTGCTGGTGCTGGCGCCGGTGTTGGTGTTGCTGCTGGTGCTGGTGCTGATGTCGGTGTTCGTGTTGCTGCTGGTGCTGGCATTGTTGCTGGTATTGATGTTGGTGCTGGAGCTGATGCTGATGCTGATGCTAGTACTGGTGGAGAAGAGGTTTGGGTCGGTGCTGATGAAACTGGCACGTCAGTGATGGCGGGTTGAGGCTAAGTTGAAGAAGAGCTAGGGAGATCCGGCATAGCCGTATCCTCGGTAGCCCGACTTCCCCCTACACCGACATTGCCCTCCTCATGACGAGGTGGGATCAGATCTGGAACAGCCGCTGAGCTCTCTTGGATAGGGCTCAGTGGCCGAACGTTGTCGTCACGCGGGGGGGGGGGGGAGGGGGAGAAGAGCACTTCAGATAGGCGAAGCGAGAACCACTCTGGGGAATCTCCCTGGCAGCTCTGCTGAATCAGACATCGAACAACAAGTTAAAAAGGAGAAGAGAGACAAGTAATACGCGAAGATAGTGAAGTATAATCCGGAAATGGACAAGGAAGGAAAACAGACTTACTCGGATGAGGTTGGAGGTTCCCTGGGCCGAGGTGCTCTCCGAACCGTAGTCTTGACCTTGGGCTCAGGTTTGTTGGCGCCCTTGATGCCGGATTTCTTTTGCCTCTTCTTGGGCGGAGGCGCCTCAGCAACAACCGAGGTTGCGTGGCGTTTCTGTGGAGGGGCAGGAACCGGCTCACCCATGGCAAGAGGAGGATCCTTGTGGACCTGTCTGGACGGGTTAGCTGAAGCCAAGTCAACCAGAAACACGTAAGAAATGAGCACCGGATCAAGTACCTCCATAATCTCAACATCGAAGTCGTCATCATCTGGCCAATCCCTCAAAGAAGAGGCTTACCAGAGGTTCATCTAGAGCCATCTGGAGTCGACAAGAACATCTCCGTGTCCGGCTCAACCATGTCCGGGTCTGAGCAGTCCTTCCCCCATTTGACAGATAGTACCGAACCATCCTCAAGTGTTTGCTGAAGAAACAGCTAGAGGAAAAAGTACAAAAGAAATGAGTAAGAGAGTTTTCCGACATAAGACAAGACTCGGAAAGAGGATCAAGTAAGCAACATACCAGAGGAGACAAATTATCCCGGAAGTAGTGCTCCAGCCCCCACTTCCACTCCTTGGAGAACTCTTTGTCAGTCTTAAAGATGGCTCTGACTCGGCGAAATATGTCAGCATTGTCGAGCTCGAAGGAGGAAGTGTGATTGGTGTCAAGAGGGCCACTCATGTGGCAGATCTTGTGCGTGCACTTCTGGAGAGGGGATATCCGGTTGCGAACAAAGGTGATTATCATGTCCTCGATGTGTAGTCCTAGCTTATTCAACTCATTAATCGGCTTGTCCACCTGATTCGCCAAAGCAGTAGCCCGCCTTGGGATTTGGTCCCACAAGGATGTATCTGGAGGAACCAGCTTGAAGGGAAGCAGCCGGATCAGGTCTTCATCTATATCATTCCTCACATAAAAGGATGTCCGGGACCAGCCCTTGCAGGACTCGAGGCATGTGACCCAGGGGAATGCAGAGTTTCTACGGAGAGAGATAGAAGCTCCACCACACTAGGTCAAGGACTTATCAGCGGGGGAAAGATGAGGGTCAGGAATGACATTTTTACGAAGGCCGAAGAACTTAATGCAAAGCTCCTTGGTGGGCCAGAGGCTGACATATCCTTCAATGCCGGAGGCGAAGGAAGAAAGGGAAGTGATGGCGTTCGCCGGGAGATGGTGCGGTTGAAGATCATAGACATTGATGAAATCGTGGAAAAAGTCACTAACGGGGAGGCCACAAACTCACCCAGATTGGGAGAGGGAGCGATCTCCTGGGCAGCAGGTGACTCCTGCAGGGATGCGACGGGTCTAGTAGAGCCAATCAAGGGCGTATTGACAAACCCATGAGCCAGCCCAGCCGCCATGTTCGTGCGCCTCGCTTTGTTCCTCCTCTTCTTCAGCAATGGCGATTTCCTCTTCCATCATCTCCAAATCGCTGCCTTCGTGGAAACAATCTGTAGTGGGGGCAGAGGCCTGGACTTGCGAGGCCCTATAGTGGCGAGGTTGCGCAGGAGCGGCAACACGGGTGCGGAAGAACAACAAAGCACGGCGGCGGCAGCGCTACGTGGAGCAGAAGTAGCGGCGGCGACAATGTCGTTGTGGAGAAGAAGGAAGAAGATGGGCAGGGGCGCGTGTAGACTGGGGGGAAATCCCCAAGGGGTGACCCTGTCCCCTATTTAACCGTGCCCCTTGGAGGGGTAGTGGGATCCAACGCTGTGGTGGTGCCACATGGAGTGGTCGTGTATTTACCAAGTCAACCAATCAGACGTGCGCCACACCAAGGGCCACATGGAGCATCGGATCCCATGACACGACGTGGGGATACAATTACCGAGGAGGTTGCCACGACGTGTCATTTCCAGCAGTTATTCCTGACAGTGAATATAGTAACTGATGCAGTATCTGGTGCAAGCCCTTAAAATGAGACGATATAATGATTACCCTCCACGTAGGACGTGGGGAAGCATATGAGAGAAGGAAAGATGGTTCGGACAAGTAAAATATAACCTAGCCAGCGAGTGACAACTTGTAATGAGCCAAGGGAATGTCAAACCAAAGGAGCCGAGTTACATGATAACTCGGTGAGGAAAGGGCAGAACTTGAAAGGTTGAACCTGCTATGGCCTTATCGGCTGAAGTTGCCAAGACCGCACCAGCTTCGAGGACTAATGTTGGGGGGATACCCCTGGGTAGGGTCACGCTGGGGTACAAAGGTCGTGTTAGCCGAGGTATGGCAAGGTCAAAGCGAGAGCTGGCCGAGTCACCTCAAGGCAGGCCGACTTACGGAATGACCTGGCCTGAAGGATGTTCGTCTAACCTTGACCCGGCCGACATATAGTGTATGTCGGCAAGGCCTTTGTGACTTGTTTGAAGGTACCCACGTGGCCGAGTTAGCCAGGCGCTAGCCGGGTTACCACTTGGCTTCCAAGAGAAGGAAGGAATCTCGTTGGTCAAAAGGTGGCCTCTGTCCACTGTAGCGAGCGAAGCAGTCAAAGGGAAGGACCAGTGGGGCATGGCCGACAAGGATGACGTAGTTAATGTCGGCTGACGGCACTAGTGTCGGGTGATGCCACGCCACAGAGGGGCTCAGGGAGGCTTACCCCCTGAGTCTGGACTAGCCTTTTAAAGTGTAAAAAGAGGGATCTTACTTTAGCAAAGGGCATATCTAGAGAATATGCCTCCACATGTGCCCTAGATTTTTAACCTGGGCTCCCCTATATAAGGAGCACCAGGGCCTCCATAGAGAGGGATCGGTCATTTTGTCTAAGGAAGAACCCTAGAGCATAGTAGTGGGCAGTAAGAGAACTAGTTTCCTTCTCACGAACAACTCGAGGAGCCCTTGTAATCCTTCATCAACAAGAGAGAAATACAAACATCTGTGTGTGGAATCACCACACTATCCCTCCCTGGATTCCTCTACTGCACATTGGCCCCATCTTTAGCCTATACATAGCATCTGCCGTGCCACCACCACGACAGTGACTATGTAATCCTCTTTGTCAATAATCAGACGATCATCGACTCCCTTTTTTTAATCTGATAATCCGATAAAATAACCAATTATCCTCTTTCCCCAAACTCGAAGTCCATAACAATGGGCATTGCCGAGGTTACCCCTCGTCAGCAGCCACACCCCCGCCTCAACCACGAACCCTAGGCACAAGATGGGGTGACACGATGATGCCCTGCCTCATTAGAAGAGGAACACATCCCAGACCATGCATCTATAAGAAGTCAAGAGCGGCCGGTCCCACTCGAGCGACCCCCTAAAGCGCCTTCGAGCGAGCCACCGGGAAGTACCGCTCGTAGCCCGCGTACCAGTGAGAACCTCCCGGGCACCACGAGACGAGGGTTCGATCCCTCAAGGGACTTGGCTACCAACCCTTGAGCTTTCTCTTCTCTGGCAGCCCTAGGAAAAGCAAACCTCCTCTTCCCAGTGAAAGAAGGCCTTCACCCGTTCGATTATGGGGGTGGGACATGCAACATTAAAAGGCTGCGGATGTTTCCCCCTTCCCGTGCTGCGAAGAGAGGAGGGCATAGGGAAGCAAGCCATACGCAGTGGGCGGGTTCCCCGCGAAAAGTGCTCCCTCCTCATGGGTGGCGCAAGCTATTCTGGAAGCATGATGTGCCTGCTGAGTAGACCCGGGAAGCTGGGCCTAAAAAACTCAGTGTGTGCTACCACTTTCGCGCTCAGGGGCTCGAGAAAACTAGGGCATCATGACCCGGGATGACCCGGGACACACGTGCATGGGGCTATCCTCCCAACACGGGCTTAGTGTGGTGACTTGCGGGTCGCCACTCGAGATTTCTCTCCGGGCTTGCCCACGGTTGGTCTCGCATGGTGGACGATTCTACCCGCGAGAAGATCCCGAGGGGGGTGTCCCCCTCGAAAGCATTCTTGCACAAACATATTGATTTCCAAAACACAAGTGCTGCCTCTAGAGGCAAATCCTATGGATGGACATGGATGAAGTGGTTTGTCGCAGATCATACTGATTATCATCCATCTGGGCTGCCTTGGTAATGGAGAATCGTGTTGAATTGGTCACATCATTCTTGGAATCGAGCTCCTGAGGTCACCACCATGGATGAGCACGCATACAGAATCCCAAGGCTTTCATCGCATGCGTTTCTCCGGATGACCCGATGGTGTCCGGTATCTGAATCTCCCCTGCCATGCAGCCAGAGATAGGCCTCGAGTAAACCTCGGGAACGGGGATCCAACCAACGTCTACCTATCACTGGTGACCATGCGGGTCACCGGGATCTGCACCTCCCGACGGTGCGGCTGGAGAATGACGACGGCTGGCCCCAAAGAATAAAAGCAAGCCCCATCCCTCACTTGCATTCCTTGGGATAGGAAGCAGTGTCGGGCAGTCTTGTGGCAATAAAAGTGGCCTGGCTGATGCCTATCCATAGGCACCTCCCTGCGACGTGGTTGGAGAGAGGCGGTAGCTGGGCTGGCTAAAGGCTTAGAGGTTGTAGCCCACCTAACTCTTCGATGCAATCGAGGAAATACTACAACCTCACGCCCATAGAACAAGACAAGTCCAGCACACGCCTGTCACTCCTCTAGGAGAACCACGGAAATTGTCGGGATCTACCGGTCTCCGTGATTAGGGATGGGCGATGGTTGGACTCTGAACCAAAAAAGAGCATTGGGTTACCCCCGTGCTCCCTAATGTGAGTGAATCCCCGAAGCGGTCGGAGAGGCTTCAATCGGACCCCACGCAAGAAGACCCAAGACTACTTAAAGGAGTTTACAACAATGGCCAACACATCAACATAAGAACCACCCAACTACTAGTTACAAGAAATTGAAGTGGTAGGAGCTACGGCCAAACAAGGCGGCAAAACCCTAAGATACAAGGAGCAGCGAGACACTGGTTAGTCAGCAGACTGGCGCCCCATAGTCTGCAGCACCTTGGCCACCATAGGCTTCACAACAACCACTAAGGCTCCCAAGTATATCCTAGGAGCAATAAGCCTGAAGATAATTTGCGGGTCAAGCCCGGGGATGTCGTAGTGAAGCCTAGACAGCACCGAGCTGGCCACCATAACCACTACATCCTTCCCTTCCTCCTCCAACATGGTGTTGACGGCCACGCGTACAACATTCACGCTATGCAACAACGCCTCGAATAAGAAGGTGTGCACATCAACGTCGTGCCTGGTAAGACGATGGGGGAAACTTGAAGACCAGGAAGCATCTCTTCTAAACTGGAAGCCGCCTTCAGCATGACACTGGTTTGTGCCTCGTTCCGTTCCTTCTCAGAAGCAATAGACCTACACGCGCTTCCTGCCTTTTGTCGGGCCTCTTCCAGTTGGTTAGAAACATGGAGGGCATCATCCTTCAAGCACAACATGTCCAAGCGAAGATCATAAAAATTTCACCACATCTCCTCCCGGGCATGGGAGGACTCGGTGGCCTCCTCTTCTAGCTGAGAATGCTCGCCCTAGAGAGCTTATAGTTCGCACCGGATGGACGTATCCTCGTCAACCCATGGCCCCTCTCCCAGGTTGCAGAGAGGATGAGGGGAACGCATACCTCAATGCAAGCATCCAAAGCCCTCTAGGACGAAGTGCGAGCTTCCGCTGCCTGCTTCCAAGGCCGGGTCAGGGGCCGTCCTGCCAAGGTACATCCCCCGGCCTTCTCCAACCGAGGTGCCGGGGATGACCTCAGCCGTGTAGGACAGTCCCATCTCAACCGAAGTGAGCATATGTACTTAGGGAATGTCAGAAAGCTCCCATGCCAGCCATGCCGCATATTTTTCCCCTAGTAGTGCCTAGAGGTTGGCACTCTCAATCTGCAGGACCACCGCCTCCTCTAGTGAGAGCCTAGGGAAGAAGGCATCTCCTTACGGTGCCTCAAGACCTGACGATAGAGAAAGAAAAATTTGATGAGTAGAAGAGAAAAGACCCTCTATTGAGAGTAAGTGCAAGTGCGGGTGAACCTGATGTGTCTGTGTTGGACAACTTGGGAACCCCCTTTGGAAGAGTCTTGGGGACCTGCCCTGGTGTGCTGACCTCCCCGACGCCTAGAGCACCCCTAAGAGCAAAGGCGGTTGGAAAGCCATACTCGAGAAATCAAGGCGAAGACGAAAGAAGGAGGCACTTACCTAGTCACTTAAGAACTCCCTTTGGGACTTGCAAGAAGGATATCATATAAAGGACCATGTTAGTAAGGATGGAGTTAATCAAAGCTAGTCTTCCAACAACTGAAAGGATTTTTCCTCTCTAGCTGCTTAGACATTTCTGTAGTTGTTTCTCAACCATCTTCCATTCCATATTTGTGAGTCTCCTATAATGAATCGAGATCCCCTGCGTCATGGGAATTTGTCCTTATTCACATCTAAACAATTTGGTATATTGATCCATAACCTCTTTTGCTTCTCCAAAACAAAACAATTCACTCTTATGGAAATTTATGTTTAGACCTGAAAGTTGCTCAAATGCTGAGAGAGTTAACTTCAGATTTTTAGCCTTTTCGATGTTATGTTCCATAAATAGGATTGTGTCATCTGCATATTGTAGGATCGACATACCCCCATTCACTAGATGTGGAACAATCCCAACAATTTTCCCATCATTTTTATCGCTCCATCATAATGTCCAACATATCAACCACCATGTTAAATAACATCGGGGATAGAGGGCCACCCTAACACAATCATCATTGACTTTTATGGAAACACTACCTCCTTGTACAAAGTTCCGGATTAAAGCTCGCCACTCTAGAGAGAAGCCTTTCATATTGAGAACTTGAAAAAAAAAGTCCATTGGACTTTATCATAGGCCTTCTCAAAGTCAATCTTAAAGACCTCATTGTTCATGTTTTTCTGGTGTAACTCATCTACTGTTTCATGAAGGACTACTACTACAGTTAGGCAATAGAATAATTTTGCCAAAGTTAAGCTTGAAGAGTTTGAGTTGTCCCAATGAAGGTCAATAAACAACTCTAACAAATCAGACTTTATAGAATCCCAACAGGTTTGACAAAAATCCATTGGAATCTATCCAGACCTAGGCTTTATTATGTTCCATTTCAGAGATTGCATTTCTTACTTGCTCTTATGTGAATGGAGCAGTCAAGAAGGCATTCTCCTCATTGGATACTTGGGGGATATCTCCTGTTTGTGTTTCATCTAGAGAAATATTTGCTTCCTCTGGTGGTCCAAACAGGGTCTTATAATATTGGTTATGTAATTTTTCAAGTCATTTTGGCCCTCGATTATACCCTTATCTTGATGAAGTGTATGTATATACTTCTTCCTATGACAACTGTTAGCCACCATATCGAAGTATATTTGGTACCACTTTATTTCTTCCTCACGTAACAAGCGAGCTATTTCTTCATTAGCTTGGTTTTTAAACTGAAGCTCATGTTGTAATAGTACCATGGGTTTTCTTAAGGGATTCAAGAGTATCAATTATCTCTGGTTTGTTCCATACTTCCTTGACCGTTTTCTCAAAACCATTACGGGACATCCACTCTAATCCAAATTTGAAAATGTAATGCCCCAGCATTTAGGGCAACTAGAAGTGCTGAAGTGACCTTATGCATCTGCATTCATGCATTTCAAAATCTGGGTAAATTTGTCGCAAATTAATATAAATACAAAGTGATCGAGGTCTCGCTTATGTTGATGGATAGAAATAGGTCAGCGATGTGGGTGCGATAGATTTTGACATGACCTTTGCTGAATTCCTTGATTTTAAGGAGAAAAAAATCAAATTTGAATAAATCCAAAACAAAAGATTTTAATTAAAAAATTAAATTAAATTGAATTACTAATAATCAAGTAATTCCATAATTTAAATATAATTCTAAATAAAGAATGTTATTCTTTATTATATATATGAGCTTAATGATTTACATGTATCCAATAATAAAGGAATTACAATAATATAACTAATAGGTAAAGTGAAATAAGAAAATAAAAGAATAAAAGAAGAATTCATTACATAAGGTCATTTCTTTATACAAGTGAATAAAAAGAAAAGATTACAATAAAGAATAAAATATCTTTCTTAGATAATACAATGTTACACTGTTCTTTACAACAAAAGAATAAAATAAAATTACAACAGTAAAGAAAATAAAAAACCTATACTACTTTCCTATCTAGAGTCTTGATTTTCTTTCCTTTATCTTTATTCCTGCAGAAGAATTGAAAAAACAAAATAAAGAAAAAAGGGGTTAGTGTAATATTTTTGCTCTTAGACTTAATAGTGAAATGCATTGTTTGGTGCATCATTGAGCAAAGTCATTAATGGGAAAATAGCATTTGCTCTTATTAGATTAAGTCTCAATACAACATCACACACTAAAGAGGGGCAAATTTCACTAGAGAAGTAAATAGTAAAAGGTAAAACCACTAGCAAATATCTAATATTTACTTGGTCTCATCCACAAACATCAAGTAAGCAAGAAAGAAACTAACACACACTTGCATATGTGTGTGATGTCAGCACAACAGCAGTAAAAAGCTATCGGTAAGTGAGGGAGGCACTCACAGCTCACCTGCTGGTCCTCTGCATATTTCAACTAGCCAAAGAACCACCAGCCAGCTCACATAAATATCAGCATCAAGATCAGCACCAAGATCTAGGAGGAGAAGGTCAAGTCAAGATCAGGATCTAGGAGGAGAAGATCCATCAGTTTATTTGAACAAGATCAACAAGAGCCAACAACAAGCCATCTTAGGATTAACACAAGCCAGCACCAACAAGCACTTGGAGGAGAAGGACCAGGCAAGCATAACAAATAGGAGGAGCAGGCAACAAGTAGTAACTGATCAAGATCCACAATAGTAGATCAAGAAAATCTATTCAATCCAACATCACTAAACATCATTATCCATCTGCAACAACAGGTTGGCATCCAAAAAAATCATGCATAGTATCCATTCTCATCAATTATAGGCATGATAGATGGAATAGTAGTTGTTGGAAGAACATTTCATGGTTCCCTGTGTTTTGCGTGTTAGATAACAATACCGTGGAGTCTTCTCATGTGTGCTAAGTGTGTAGGGAAATTTTATTGTGTTTGGGTGCCGGATTATCTGCCCCCATCAAGGGCCGGATAATCCAGCCTGACTCACTTGGCAAAGGCAGGCATGGCGCGAATCTCAGTCTAGGGGCGGATTTTCCCCCAGAAACTCCGAAATGGGTGGATTTTCTTTCCTTGACTGGATAAGCCGGCCCTCACCTTGGGCCGGATAATCTGCCCCCCAGGAGATAGGCAAGGGCTGGCATGGCGCGTCGCTCTGGTTCGGGGCGGATTATCCCCCGGATTATCCGAGTCTAGGGAGGAGTATTCCCCGGGCCGGATAATCCGGCCCTCACTTGGGCCGGACAATTCGGCCCCAAATGGCTCCAATGGCTCTATTGGACATGGGGTATAAAAGCCCCATCAACCCCTTCTATCAATCTTCTTGGTTCATTCAAAAAAGATCAGACCTGTTGCAAAATTCCTCTCTCTAGATCTCCCACTTCAACCACTCGAAGGCTTCGATCTTTGGGGGAATTGAAGGAGCATACATCATACATCGTCATCACGAATCAAGCGCATCAACTCTTCTCCATTCACCTAGAGAAATCCCCGATCTAGTATTCTCGTTAATATCTAGATCCTATGTTTTGTTATTGATAACTATTGTTCTTGTGCCAGCTTGTTGTCATTACGGGAGCCTCCAATTTGGTTGTGGAGTTGTGCCCCGCTAGTTGTGTAAAGGCGCTGGTTCCCGCCTCGAAGGGTTCCTATACTGGAAACGTGGATCAGGCCTTTGGTGGCGGGATCCATCGGAGAATAGGGTGAGGCCTATTGTGGCGTGGTGGTCTTAGTATCGCCCACCCCTCCAACGCAGATGTACTTCCCTTAACAAGGAAGGAACTGTGGTAAAACAAATCATGTGTCTCCGCATGCTCCACTATGGTTTACTCGTTCCTCTATCTCACTCGCCTTTACTCGCTAGTAGTTAGGTTTGCATATAGGGAAATTCTTCATAGTAGTATATCTAGAGAATTTACCTTTCGTGTCAAGCCTAAAATTGAAAAAACATTAAAATTTGAAGTAGCACCTATTCACCCCCCTCTAGGTGCCCATACGATCCATTTCAATTGGTATCAGAGCCTCGGCTCTTTATTCGGGATTAACCTCCTAAGAGAAGTATGCGTACTAAGGAAAATGGGAATGAGGCTGTGGACAAGGTCACAATGGATGACCTCAAGACGTTGGAAACAACCTTGTTGAAATCCTTTGAGACCAAGATGGAGGAGATGCAGCAAATGATGCTCGCCTCACATCATCTACAACCCCATCTCCATCTTCCTCTAAGGCCACCACTCCTTCATCGAAGGATAAGGCTCACACCAGATCTAAGGAAGATGAAGTGGTAGGTGAAAAACATAATGGTTCCGCCTCCAAGAAGGGAAGTGGTAAGAAGGACTATAGTGAGGTTCCTCGCCTATATTCTCCTGACCCACCTATCCCTCATCCTCATATAAAAAATAGGGGTGATCCACCTAAGTTTACTGCATCTTCATTTAATCAATGGCAATTCTTAATGAAATCTCATGTATGCAGTTTGTCAATTGAACATTGGAGGATTATTGAGGATGGTCTTCATTTTGGAGACCCCACCAACTTGACTAGAAGAGAAGTTGTAGATAGTCAATTGAATGCAATGGCTCTCCACATGATACAGCTCGGTGTGGGTCCCAAGGACATGCCCCACATTGAGCATTTCAACACCGCCAAAGAAGCTTGGGATGCTCTCACCAACCTATTCATTGGAAATGAAAGAATGAGAAGGAATAGGTACGATGCTCTTAGTAATGAAGTTGAAGGTTTCTGCATGTTGGATGGTGAGGACCATGAAGACATGTATAGAAGGCTCAAGAGCATTGCAACAACATTTAGAAAGCATGGATCCACTCACATTAACGATGCCTAGATCAAAAGGAAATATGTCAGTGCCCTCATGCCATTTGAGCCAACGGATCTGAAGAGTTTGCAAGGTAGACACAACTACCATCAAATGACTTCCAATTAAGTCATGCAAGAAATGGCAGCCTTCAAGGTTGCTGCCAAGAACACCGAATATGCCCGTGCTCGGGCTATTGGAATGCAAAAAGGAGTCAATGTGGCTCTAAAAGCAAATGTTGTTGAGCAAGATGAGGATGAAAGAGGATACGATGTGGTCTCCATGGGCTGCCCTGAGGAAGTCAAGCGTGCTCATGGGGAGTACATGGCTTTTTATGCAAGGAATTTTTGGAAGGATCCAGCCAAGGCCAAATCTGAACTTGAACGCAAGAATGGGTCAAGTGGAAGAAGAGAGAATGGCCCAAAACTGAGAACATGCTACAATTGTGGAGATAGGTTGCACTTTGTGGCTAAATGTCCATATCAAAGTAGAGAAGACAATGGTTGCAGGCTCATCCTTGAAGAAAAATCCAAGGCTCCTCAAAAGAAGCCATTTATCAAAAAGAATGGTCCTTACAAGAAGCAACCCAAGATTGTCTTGGTGGCACAAGAAGAATATTCCTCTGCAAGTGAAGATGAAGAGGATGAAGATAGTTCTCGAGAGGTGGCTGCTATAGCCACCACATCTACCCCGTCATCTCTCTTCGACTCTCCTAACAAAAATGTCATCAACAACAATTTCACTTGCCTTATGGCAAGAGGGTCTGAGGGATATGCTTCCGGTGGGTCTAAATGGGTACTCGATAGCGGGTGCACTAGTCATATGACCGGAAGCAAGGAGACCATCTCGGAGATGCGGCCAAACCATGATCACATAACCATCTCCTATGGTGACAAGTCTAAATCTGAGGTATTGGGTCTTGGGAAAGTTGTGGTTGCTCACAATATCTCTCTCGTGGACGTCATGCTTGTTGAGACCCTCGATTACAATTTACTTTCAGTTCATGCCCTTGGTAAGATGGGATTTGCAGTTTTCATTGATGCTGATTTGGTGGTACTCTTGTGGAGAAAGTCTCTAAAGGTTGCTTTCGTGGGATATGTAGAAAATGACCTGTACGTGGTGGACTTCTCGGGGAAAACCACTACAGGACCGATGTGTCTTTTTGGAAAGGCCGACACAAGTTGGTTATGGCATCACCGACTAGCCCACGTCAACATGAGAACTTTGCAAAGTCTCCACAAGGGTGGCCACATCCTTGGACTAAAAGAAAATGTTTTCTTTGCCAAAGATCATGTTTGTAGGGCCTGTGTTGAAGGAAAAATGCATGACTCTCCCCATCGACGGAAGACCATTATTTCATCAACGAGGATTTTGGAGCTCCTTCATGTGGACCTCTTTGGTCCTCCATCTCATGCAAGCCTCGGTAGGAAGAAATATTGCCTCGTAATTGTTGATGATTGATACGTCCATTTTTCATCACTATTCTATATCATAATTTACTGTTATTCATTGATATATTTCATATTAAGAGATGATACTTATGTTATTTCACCTGTTTTTGCATGGTTGATGACTTTTGGAGCATAGACTGCTGAAGTCAGGATTCTGATGGAAAAGGTGCAGTTTGGAGGCAAAATTCGCGAAGATCAGAAAATCCGGGAAAATACATGGAAAATCCTATTTTTCCAGAAGACGAAGAAAGCCAGAAGGGGAAGTGGAGATGGGCCACAGAGGGTCCACACCACCCCCTGGCGCGGGCCACGCCAGGCCGCGCCACCAGGTGGTGTGGCCGCCCTGGTCCACTCCAGCCTCTCCCCTCTAGCGTATATTATCCTCCTGAAACCCTAAGACTCGCGGAGCGACATAGAAAGATTCCACCGCCTCTGCGGGGTGGAAAACACCGAGAGAGAAAGATCTATCCGACAGACAGAATTCTGCCGAGGGAATTCCTTCCCGGAGGGGGGAGATCGTCGCCATCAACACCACCATCAAGATAGACTTAACCAGGATCATCATCATCACCAGCACCATCATCACCACCTCATATCGCTGTAACAATTGGGTTGAATCTTGCATAGTTCTTAGGGGAAACTTTCCCGGTGTTGATTACTCTTTGTAGTTGATGCTATTGAGTAAACCATTGAATTATTGTTTATGTTTAGATTGTTACATATCATTATTTCATCTCTAATCATGATCCATATGATGTCTTGTGAGTAGTTCGTTTTGTTCTTGAGGACATGGGAGAAGTCATGTTGTTAGTAGTGGAATTGTCTTGAGAAAGATTCAATGGTTTGATATTTAAGTTGTGGTGTACTTCTTCTAGTGGTGTCATGTGAACGTCGACTACATGACACTTCACCTATGTGGGCCTAGTTGAATGCATTGTGTATTTGGCTATTAATCGTACGGGTTGCCGGAGTGATAGAAACATGAGCACCCGTTAGGAAACCATTACACAAGGGATGTCAGGGTCTTAGAGTTTAAAGGTGTGGTTAGGTTTCTACCTTAATTACTTTCTTGTACTTGCGGAGTCCTAGGAAGGTCGGTACATTAGCACAGGTTCACCCACACAACACTTAGCAAACTAAAGAAGATTAATCAACTATATGAAGCAAAAGCACTTGCCGATATTCCCATGTTTCCTCAAGAACGTTTGGTTATCTTAAGTAATACAACCAGCTTGTCCTTTGCTGCAGAAAGGATTGGGCCACTTGCTGCATTTATTCTTATTGTCTTTTATTTACTCATACTTTATTTACCTGCATTATCAAAAACCCCTAAAAATCCGTTTGCTAAGTATTTACAGAGAATTCCTTCTCCAAGTCACTAGCCAGCACCTTCTGCTCCTCGTTGGGTTCGACACTCTTACTTATCGAAAATACTGTGATACACCCCCCTATACTTGTGGGTCATCAAGACTATTTTCTAGCGTCGTTGCCAGGGAGTAAAGTGCTATTGGAGAGTGGAATTGGTAAAGGAAACTTCTACTGTGAGTATTGTTTACTTATGTTAGTTACTTTATTTCAATATGGATAATTTGTTGAGTTTCTTATTTCGTAATGCTACTACCACTGCTAAGGTAGTAGACGAACCACCACCTGCTGAGAATGATACTTTTAAAATACCTACAAGAATTATTGATCGTGTTATGGATAATTATTATGTTGGAGATGGAACTGTCCATCCCGGTGATCATTTGCTCTTTATACACGAATTATGCGGGTTGTTTAAGTGTGCAGGTATTACAACAGATCAAGTCAAGAAGAAGTTATTTTCATTATCACCGAAAGGAAGAGCTGAAGAATGGTATAAGATGCTAAAGAATGGTCAAGCTCTTGAATGGGAGGAAATAGTACCTCTCCTTTAGTCAAAATTTTATCCTCCTAGTGAGATTCATAAAGATCGGAATCAAATATACAACTTTTGGCCTCTTGATGGAGAGAGTACAGCTCAAGCCTGGGGGAGATTGAAGTTACTAATGCTCAAATGTCCCATTCATGAGCTCCCTCACAATATTATTATCAATAACTTTTATGCAAGGCTTTCTCTTCATGATAAGGATTTATTGGATGCCTCTTGTGCTGGATCATTCACTCGCGTGGAAGAAGAAGCTAAATGGGATCTTCTAGACCGTATTCAAGACAATGCTAAAGCATGGGAGAATGACAAAGGAAGAAAGTCAGGTATAAATTATGATTATGAATGCATTGAATATTTTATGGAAACTGATGACTTTCAAAATTTTAGTAATGCTTATGGTCTTGATTCTCAAGTTATTACAAATTGTTTTAAGACTTTTGCTTCTTATATTTAAATTCTGAAAAAGGGTTGGAACAAGTATCATGCACCATATAAATATATTGTTGATTGTGTTCCTTTTGGGAGTACTGAAGTTTGCACTTTGATCACATCCTACATGAACCTTATATCGAGAAAATACCCTTCCCGGATAAGGTAAAGGAGCATCCTATGATAACTAGTGTAATCAATAAAAGTGCAAAGAGAACTGTAAAACCTAATGAACAAATAAACATTGAACCTGTTGTAGCAATTGTGAAAAACCTTGTCACTTAAAGTGTAGAAGATGGACATATAGTCTTTTGTGAGGATACTTCTAGTATTGTCTCGCATCCTAATAGAGCTAAAAAGGCTAGTGTCCATGTGCTTTCTGTTAGAATTGGTGATCATTGCTATTATGTTTATGTGATACTGGTGCAAGTTCAAGTGCTATTCCTTATGAGCTTTACAAAGAAATTATGCATGAAATTAGTCCCTGCGAACTGGAAGAGATTGATGTGATTATTCACCTTGCTAATAGAGAGACCATCTCCCCAATTGGTATTGTACGGGATGTAGAAGTTCTTTGTGGTAAGATTAAATATCCTGCTGATTTTCTAGTACTTGGTTCAGCTGCTAGTAAAACTTATCCCATCATTTTTGGTAGACCTTTCTTGAGTACTTGTGGAGCTATTATAGACTGCAAAAGGGAGAAAATCTTGACTAAATTTGATGGGGAATCTTATGAGTTTAATTTTTCGAAATTTACTAAGAACCTTGTGAAAATGAAACCCATAATGATGATTTTAGAGTTGAACAACTTGCTTCTATTTCTCTTGCTCCTAACAATGCTTAGCAGCAATTTATGGAAGATCATGAAAGTGAAATCTTCATGGAAGAAAGAAATGAGATTGAGGAGATTCTCCGTCGTCAACCTAAGATGCTTAAGCATAACTTGCCTGTAGAAGATTTGGGTACCACGTGCCACCTAAAAAGGATCCGGTCTTCGATATAAAACCTTTACCTAACGATCTTAAATATGCTTACATTGATGATAATAAGATATATCCTGTTATTATTAGCTCTAAACTTTCAGGGAAGGAAGAATAAAGGTTATTAGAGGTACTGAAGTAACACCGAGGGGCGATGGGCTATACTCTGGATCATTTTGATAGGTTAAAGATTTTTTTCCGACATCGTATGCAAAAGTTAGAGCCGTTTTACCATGCCATGACCTATTTTTGCAAAATACATCGAAATTCATGTTATTGAATTTTGTCTACATCTATACCCTAAAATCTAACTACAACTCAAAGGAATTATTTTTTTGAAGTTTCTATCATTTTTGTTTATTTTTTACAAAACTAAAAAGGTGGTCCACGGGGGGGGGGGTTGTTTTTGCCTGTTCTGTGGCGTATACACCTATATGCGCCACATAAACATCACTTTCTGTGGCGCATATGGACATATGCGCCCACAGAAGTTTCTCCCCCCTTTTTTGGTGCTTGGTCCAATCAACCTTCTGTGGCGCATACGTCTATATGCGCCATAGAATCATCACTTTCTGTGGCGCACACGAAAATATGCGCCACAGAAATGTGGACTTCTGTGGCGCATATTGGTTTCGTGCGCCACTGAAGTGCCAAACTTCTGTGGCGCATTTTTTCTAGTGCGCCACTGATACATATCTGTGGCGCATGGTTTTACATATGCGCCACTGAATATCTTGTCTATCTATAAGTTGTTTCCTAGTAGTGTATATGTCAGCATGCTATCAATATAGAACAAGATGCAAAGCCAGTGGTAGAGCACCAACGGCGTTTAAATCCTAAGATGAGGGAAGTGGTAAGAAACGATATTTCGAAACTCCTTGATGCTGGTATTATTTACCCTATTGCTGATAGTGAATGGGTTAGTCATGTTCATTGTGTCCCTAAAAAAGGGGGAATTACCGTCGTCCCTAATGATAATGATGAGCTTATTCCCCAAAGAATAGTAGTAGGTTATAGAATGTGCATTGATTTCAGGAAAGTTAACAAGGTTACTAAGAAAGATCATTACCCACTTCCTTTTATTGATCAAATGTTAGAAAGGTTGTCTAAAAAGACCCATTTTTGTTTTCTTGATGGATATTCTGGTTTCTCTCAAATTGCTGTTAAACAACAAGATTAAGAAAAAACTACTTTTACATGCCCTTGATACGTTGCTAATGTATCTATAATTTTTATATGTTTTCTGGGACTATCCTATTAACAAGATGCCACAGTGCCAGTTGCGTGTTTTCTTCTGTTTTTGGTTCCAGAAAAGGCAGAAAATCAATATTCTCGGAATTGGACAGGACAAAAGCCAATATGCCTATTTTTCCCGGAGCAACACGGAAACACGAAGCAGAGACGGAGTAGGGAACCAGGGTGGGAACACTATATGGTGGCATGGGCTAGCCTTGGCCGCGCCACCAGGTGGTGTCGGCCCCCTGGCCACCTACCGACCTTGCCCCTTCGCCTATAAGATGCCTCTCGATGCGAAAACCCTAAATTGTCAAGCCTCCAGCCACGAAAAGTTCCGTAGCACCACCGCCACCGAAGGGGAGATTTGGGGGACAGAAAGTCTCTATTCCGGCACCATGCCGGGACGGGAAAGTGCCTCCGTAGCCATCTCCATCGATCTCCACCACCATCTCCATCGCCGTTGCTGATTGCCATGATGAGGAGGGAGTAGTTCTCTCTCAAGGCTAAGGGCTCTACCGGTAGCTATGTGTTCATCTCTCTCCATATACGTGATCATATTGTGATCATGAGATTTGTAATCAAATAGATCTACCTTGCTACTCAAGTGCTTTAATAGATCTCTGCTCTCCCCATGTGTGTGAAAGTGACAGTGTGCATACCATGGTGGCACTTAGGCTAGAGATTACAAATACTTTTTATGAGTTATATTTGGTGTTGGATGTCTCTATGAAATTGGTGTTTGTTGGAACCATCTAGTGCTCAAGGTGACAGTGTGGGGTTATCTAGATGGGAAAAGCGAACTTTGAGGTGTGCTGTTATAGCCCTACCATGGATTAGAGTGTCCAACCAGAGATTAGTTTAGAGTAGCATCATAAAGTGAAGATATTTATATGAGAGTGTTCACTAGTGAAAGTATGATCCCTAGGCCTTGTTTCTTAGCATTGAAACACCGTTTGCAACTAGATCTGTTACATGTTTGCTTACTTCCATCTTTATTTCAGTTTGCCTTTAGTCTCTTCCACGCCATCAAGCTATTTTCTGGCACCGTTGTCTTTTATCCATACCACTTGTATTTCACTATATCTTCGCCGAACTAGTGCACCTATACACCTGACAAGTGTATTGGATGTGTTGGGGACACAAGAGACTTCACGTATCTTGATTGCAGGGTTGCTTGAGAGGGATACCTTTGACCACTTCCTCCCTGAGTTCGATAAACCTTGGTGATCCACTTAAGGGAAACTTGATGCTGTTCTACAAACCTCTGCACTTGGAGGCCCAACAACTGTCTACAAGAATAGAAGTGCGTAGACATCAAGCTATTTTCTGGCGCCATTGCCGGGGAGGTAAGGTAAAAGGTACTCACATCCTCCGGTGTGAGTGCTCGAAGTTATTTCCTTTAGATTCTGCAATTTTGTCTTTTTGTTTCTTGTTTTCACTAGTTAGGCTTAATCGAAAACAACAACAAAATTAGAGAGCTTTATAGTATTTATCTTGAGTTAGGACCTGAAGTGTTCGAAGAGAAAATTAAAAAAACTTATGGAACTTTATTTGCATGCTAATAGCAATGTTGTTAGTATGAATTCTTTGAACACAATTATTGCTAATTCTATGGAAAATTCTAAGCTTGGGGAAGCTGGTTTGATGAAAATGATATTTTTAGTCCCCCAAGCATGGAGGAGAAAATTTACTTTGATGATACTATGCCTCCAATATATGATGACTACAATGATGAATATGATATTTTCAGTCCAACTACTATTGAGGAGGCAATTAATTATGACTACAATATGCCTCCTATATTTGATGATTATGGTGATGAGAATAATAATGATAGCTATTTTGTTGAATTTGCTCCCACTATGATTAATAAGAATGACTATGCTTATAGGGAGAGTAATAATTATTTTATGCATGTGGCTCATGATAAGAATGTTTCATGTGATAGTTATATTGTTAATTTTATTCATGATGCTACTGAAAGTTATTATGAGAGAGGGAAACATGGTTTTATGTGTCTCAATAATATTAAGTTTCCTCTCTTTATGTTAAAAGTCTTGAAGTTGCACTTGTTTTGCTTTCCTATGCTTGTTGCTTTGTGCTTTCATGACTTGTTTCTTTACAAGATTCCTATGCATAGGAAGTGGGTTAGGCTTAAATGTGTTTTGAATTTGCTTCTTGATGCTCTCTTTTACTTCAATTCATATTTCTTATGTGAGCATCTTCTCAAACTATCAAGCCTAACTTAAAGGCGTTAAAGAAAAGTACTTATTGGGAGATAACCCAAAAGTTTTAGATGAGTCTTGAAAGTTATTACTTCTGTAATAACCTCTCCTTATCCTTTTTATTTGCTTTTTGTGCCAAGAGTAACCTCTAATGAGAGAGAAGTAATGATTGGGAAAGTTGCTGCCCCGAAACAGATTTATGTGCTTCACCGTAAAAATTCTTGTAATATCTCTGTACGTCATTTTAAGGCGTGAATTTTTGTGCTTCTGACTAAGGTTGTTATCTAACTTTCGTTAGTTCAACACTTTTCGATTTGAGCAACAGAAGGTCTTCGAAAAAATTGGTTTTTACTTTCTGGTCTATTTTGACAGATTTCTGCCATTATTTGCATTTGCTTCTTGTTGGTTCCTTTTTGAGTTCTCTTGGGGAATTGAGATTTTTGAGGGAAGTTCTACAGTAGCTTGTGTTTTAATGGAAGTTTTATTGGTGTTGAAACTGAACCTAAAGACTTATTATCTTGAGTGCACTAATGTTGCTAATAAAGATTGTGTGAAGTTTTGTATGAAGAAAAATTTCATGTGTATGGAAGGAATGAGTAATGAGATGAAGTATGGACTAAAGCTCAAGCTTAGAGATGCCACCCATGTCACCCCAAGAAATATTTAAGAAGTACAAGCGTCAAATCTTGGGGATGCCCAAGGCATCACCTTCTTCATCAATAAAAATCTCAGGTTTCTTCCAAACACTTCATTTTTATTGTTTCATGCACCATTGTGTTGTTCTTGGAGCGTCTTCTTTTTTGTTTTGGTTTTGGTTTTGGTTTTCTTAGTTTTCTTGAATAAGTTGGTTGGATCCCAACACACTTCTTTTGGAGAGAGGCACACCTCATTATTCATTTCCTAGAACACTCTAGTTTTCATTCTTATTGTTTTGTGAGTGTTCTCTTTTGCTGGCACTGGGTTTAGCCTTAGTTTTCTTGTGCTTTCAGCTTAGAACTTTTTAGTTCTTCCTTTTGGATTTGTGAGACAAGCTCACTGATCTTTATGTATTATTATCTTTGTGAGTTCTTTCAAATAAGTTGGTTTGGATTGGAAAATAGTAGGAAAGCTCATGCTTAAGTGGTAAAAGGAGCTTGTTTTTTACTGTGACCTATGCTTTGGCATGCCATGCTTGGTATTGTTTTGGATTTATGCTTAGTGATTATTTCTGTAGCATGACTTGTTATAAACAATTGAGACTGCTTAATGTGCCTTGGAAGAATCATGCGTTGTTTTAGCATATTAAAGCATAATATTGTTGTTTTCTCCTTTGATGCTTTATTTGGGTTGGCTTGGCGCATGTCACACCATGTTATGACTATCCAAAGTCGCTATAGCCTTGATGATCCTTTAGTTTTTGACTTGTAATATTAATTTATTCTTTAATTAATGATGTTTTGTCGCTTTGCATGATTATGGCCATTATTGCTCTCTTAGTTGGTCGATCCAAGTCTTTTGCTAGCCTCCATAACCAAGTATGAATTCCACTCATGCATCCAACTCCAAATAAAACCAAGTTATTCCAAAGAGTCCACCATACCTACCTATTAGCATTTGCTATTCCAAGTGTATTCATGTTTTTATCTACCTTCCAAATTAAACTTGTTATGTGAAAATTAGTGATTAAAGCTCTCACGAACTTGATGGCACACTTTACTTTTCTTGCATTTAATAAACTTGACCCATTGTGTCCATCTTTGTTGCGTATATGCTTGCGCTTTATAAGTTGAAATTAGCAGAACCATGTATCATGGGGAATGCTTTCAACATTGCACTTGTACATTGTACCCCGTTGATATCATGTTCTTTTGCTTATGGATCTCGGCGGTGTGAAATAAAAGGGGAACTTGTAAGATCATGGAGTTTGTATGTGTGTTAGAGAAACTCCTAGGCCGCTAGCCTAAGCCATGCCTAATCATGGTGGAAACTTGCAACATAACCATAATGAGCACTCTATGAAGCATCCTCAATAAAAACCTATGCAAATAGCAAATAAAAAGATCGCTGAGATGCTCATTGTCTGCTTGCCTTGTCATTTTGATTATGGGATAGCTCCTGTATCATGTGCAAGGGGTACCTCGTTGGCGGTTCTCTATGATACATATGTACTTACAATGACAAGAGCTTACTTGTGACTAAAGTTGAGTAGCATGAGGTTCGGTCTTCGTAAGTAAGGGGCATGAGATTTTGGCTTATAACTTGTCACGCATATCCTCTTAGTTGTGTCACTTTAACCTTAATCACTTAAAGATGCTTATGATAGGGGCAATGAGAGCTGAAATCTAATAAGTACCATAATTTTTGGAAGCTCTTTATTAAACCTGAATCTCTGCTTCCTTCTATGAAGGCCTTTCTTTTACTTTTATGTTGAGTCTCCACCTTCTATCTTTATGCACCTATTGAGAGAGCATAGTGGCCATTCTTAGTTCAATGTGCATTGTCCCAAGACTTGTTGATTGATGCATAACTTTGATATTGCTTGTTCTTAAACTACTTGTATCTAGTCACCCTTATAAACTTTGAAGGTGTCCTATGCATCTATGTTTGCTACTCTATGAGGGACAAGCTGAATGCCACTATGCTATGTTTTCTTTATGTGAAACAAACAAACGTCTTTCAATGCATTGTTGTTCATGATCTTTGTTTGTATCCTTTCATGTTGCATGCATAGTTACCATGTCTTATTGTTAGAACTTCATCTTTCATGCTCATGTTTAGAGTACTTTGATCCCAGCTTTCAATGCTTGCAAATACTTTGATCAAGATTATGATGGTGCATGTCACCTCAAAAATTATTCTTTCTTTTTATCACTTACCTACTCGAGGATGAGTAGGAGTTAAGCTTGGGGATGTTGATAAGTTGCTAACATATCTATAATTTTTGATGTTCCATGCTTGTTTAGTATCTACTTTGCTTTGCTTTGTCAACACTTTGAGGTATTTTTATATGTTTTCTAGGACTAACCTATTAACAAGATGCCACAGTGCCAGTTACCTGTTTTCTTCTGTTTTTGGTTCTAGAAAAGGCAAAAAATCAATATTCTCGGAATTGGACGGGACAAAAGCCAATATGCCTATTTCTCCTGGAGCAACACGGAAACACGAAGCAGAGACGGAGTAGGGCACCAGGGTGGGAACACCATATGGTCGCGCAGGCTAGCCTAGTCGCGCCACCAGGTGGTGTGGGCCCCCTGGCCGCCCACCGACCTTGCCTCTTCGCGTATAAGATGCCTCCCGATGCGAAAGCCCTAAATCGTCAAGCCTCCATCCACAAAAAGTTCCGTAGCACCGCTACCACCGAAGGGGAGATTCGGGGGATAGAAAGTCTCTGTTCCGGCACCCTGCCGGGACGAGGAAGTGCCCCCGGAGCCATCTCCATCGATCTCCACCACCATCTCCATCGCTGTTGCTGATTCCCATGATGAGGAGGGAGTAGTTCTCTCTCGAGGGTAAGGGCTCTACCGGTAGCTATGTGTTCATCTCTCTCCCTATGCGTGATCATATTGTGATCATGAGCTTTGTAAATCAAGTAGATCTACCTTGCTACTCAAGTGCTTGATGGCTCTGTGTATGGTGCCAGAAAAATGCTAGAGCGATGATGATGTAGAGCTCGTTGGGAACCCCAAGAGGAAGGTATGATGAGCACAGCAGCAAGTTTCCCTCAATATGAAACCAAGGTTTAATCGAACCAGTAGGAGCAAGGAAAAACCCCAAAGGTGTTGCTAGCTGAGCCTTGGTAGGGCGCACTACCGGTGCTAGTAGCAACGTGGAGACCTTCAAAACACAACCACAGAACTTTGTCCCCAACTTGTAATGAGGTTGTCAATCTCACCATGTTTTGCTGAAAACAAAGGATTAAACGTATCGAATGGAAGGGAATAAAAGTTTGCAGAGAGTAAACACAAAGCAGTAAACAAGTTATAGATTGAATGTAAAATACAAGGACCGGGATCCATAATTCACTAGAGGTGGCTCTCCTTAAGATAGATAACATGCTGGGTGAACAAATTACAGCGGGGCAATTGACAAACATTGAGAAATAAATACATGTATATACTAATCATCTTGACTCCTTTGAGACTTGATTGGGCATTACAACATTATACATAGACCACCATCCAACTGCATCTATGACTAATAATCCACCTTCAGGTTATCATCCAAACCCCCTCCAGTATTAATTTGCAAGCAACAGACTATTGCTTTACGAACTGCATGTAAAGTAAACAATACGATTATTCTATGAACAAAGGATTGTTGTTCTCTCCCTAGTAGCAACAGCACATCTAGTACCTTAGAGATTTCTGTCACTTCCCCAGATTACCATAGGCATGAACCCACTATCGAGCATAAATACTAACTCTTGGAGTTGCTAGCATCTACTTGGACAAGATAGCTACTAACAATGGAAAGCATGCAAGATCACAAATAAAAAGACATGATAGAATCAATAATCAATCTGAAATAGCATCTCAATATCCATCGGATCCCCACAAACACAACATGCAGAATTACAAATAGATGATCTTGATCATGAACGGAGCTCACAAGATCTAGACATGAAAGCACAAAGGAGGAGAACTAGCCATCTAGCTACTACATGGATCCGTAGTCCAAGGATGAACTACTCACGCATCACACTGGAGGCTTGCATGGTGATGAAGAAGGCCTTCAGGGTGAATTCCCCTCTCCGGCAGGGTGCCGAGAAGAGCTTCAGATCCCTCCCGATCTAGGGATGGAGATGATGGAGGCTACAGACTCTTTCGTGGATTTTTTGATCGGGGCCTTAGGGTTTTCGTCCCGAGGGCATCTTATATTCGGAAGGGGAGGCCGAGGGGGTGCCAGGGGCCACCACACCACTCCTTGGCGCGGGCCAAGCCTGGCCGCGCGGCCAGGTGGTGTGGCCGGCCTCTGGCCCCTCCCCATCTCGTATTCTGGCATCTGATGACTTCCGAAAAATAGGCACTTTGGCTTTTGTCCCGTCCAATTCCGAGAATATTCATTTTCTGACTTTCCTGGAACCAAAAAAAGCAGAAAATAGGCAGCTGGCACTGTGGCTCTTGTTAATAGGTTAGTCCAAGAAATCATATGAAAAGTACTCCAAAGTGTGGAGAAAACACAAGAAAGTGGATAAAACCAAGCATGGAACATCAAAAATTATAGATACATTTGCAATGTATGAGTGCTTTAATAGATCTCTTCTCTCCCCATGTGTGTGAAAGTGACAGCGTGCATACCGTGGTGGCACTTAGGCTAGAGATTAAAAATACTTCTTATGAGTTATATTTGGTGTTGGATGTCTCTATGAAATTGGTGTTTGTTGGAACCATCTAGTGCTCAAGGTGATAGTGTGGGGTTATCTAGATGGGAAAAGTGAACTTTGAGGTGTACTGTTTTAGCCCTACCATGGATTAGAGTGTCCAACCGGAGAGTAGTTTAGAGTAGTATCATAAAGAGAAGATATTTATATGAGAGTGTTCACTAGTGAAAGTATGATCCCTAGGCCTTGTTTCTTAGCATTGAAACACCGTTTGCACTAGATCGGTTACATGATTGCTTGCTTCCATCTTTATTTCAGTTTGCCTTTAGTCTCTTCCATGCCATTAAGCTATTTTCTGGCACCGTTGTCTTTTATCCGTACCACTTGTATTTCACTATCTCTTCGCCGAACTAGTGCACCTATAAACCTGGCAAGTGTATTGGGTGTGTTGGGGACACAAGAGACTTCTTGTATCTTGATTGCAGGGTTGCTTGAGAGGGATACCTTTGACCACTTCCTCCCTGAGTTCGATAAACCTTGGTGATCCACTTAAGGGAAACTTGCTGCTGTTCTTCAAACCTCTGCACTTGGAGGCCCAACAACTGTCTACAAGAATATAAGTGCGTCTACATCAGCCCTTATGGAACCTATGCTTATAGACGTATGCCTTTTGATTTATGTAATGCTCCTGCTACTTTTCAAAGATGCATGTCTGCTATCTTTCATGGTTTTTGTGAGGAAATTGTGGAAGTGTTCATGGATGAATTCTCCATCTATGGAACTTCTTTAGATAATTGTCTACACAACCTCGATAAAGTTTTGCAGAGATGTGAAGAAAATAATCTTGTTATTAATTGGGAGAAATGCCACTTCATGGTGAATGAAGGGATTGTACTTGGACATAAGGTTTCTGAAAGAGGCATAGAAGTTGATAGCGCTAAAGTTGAGGTAATTGAGAAAATGCCATGTCCAAGAGACATCAAAGGTATTCGTAGTATCCTTGGTCATGCTGGTTTCTATAGAAGGTTTATTAAAGATTTCTCTAAGATATCAAAACCCCTCACTAATCTTCTTCAAAAAGATGTACCCTTTGTCTTTGATGATGATTGTATGGAAGCTTTTGAAACTCTAAAGAAGGCTTTAACTACATCTCCTATCGTTCAACCACCTGATTTGAGCTTACCCTTTGAAATAATGTGTGATGCTAGTGATTTTGCTGTAGGTGATGTCCTTGGGCAAACAATAGATAAAACTTAAATGTTATCCATTATGCTAGTAAGACTCTTGACGTTGCTCAAAGGAATTATGCTACTACTGAAAAAGAATTCTTAGCCATCGTCTTTGCTTGTGACAAGTTTAGACCTTATATTGTTGACTCAAAAGTTACCATTCATACTGATCATGCCGCTATTAAGTACCTTATGACGAAGAAAGATGCTAAGCCTAGGCTTATTAGATGGGTGCTACTCTTACAAGAGTTTGACCTACATATTGTAGATAGGAAAGGTGCTGAAAATCCTGTAGCTGATAATTTTTCTCGATTGGAAAACATCTCTTTTGATCCTATGCCTATTAATGATAGTTTCCCAAATGAACAGTTGGCTGCAATAGGGGTAAGCTCGCGGGGGAGCCCTTGGTATGCTGATTATGCTAACTTTATTGTCTCCAAGTATTTGCCTCCAACTTTCACAGCTCGGCAAAGAAGGAAGTTCTTTTACGATTTGAGGCATTATTTTTGGGATGACCCACATTTATATAAAGAAGGAGTGGATGGTATTATGGGAAGATGTGTTCTAGAATATGAGCAAAAGGAGATATTGCGGAAATGTCATGCTAGTGCCTATGGAGGACATCATGCGGGAGATAGAACTGCGCAAAAGGAGCTACAATCAGGTTTCTACTGGCCTACCCTTTTTAAAGATGCAAGAAAATTTGTTTTATCTTGTGATGAATGTCAGCGTGTTGGTAATATTTCTAGACGCAATGAAATTCCTATGAATTACTCTCTAGTTGATGAGGGTCCTTTTTCTCCCTCAAAAGGTTATACTCATATTCTTGTTGCCGTTGATTATGTCACTAAGTGGGTAGAACCCATACCTACGAAGAGTGCTGATGGGGAAACCTCTCTAAAAATGCTTAAGGATGTTATCTTTCCTAGGTTTGGAGTATGTAGGTATCTTATGACTGATGGAGGTTCTCATTTCATTCATGGTGGTTTTAGAAAGACCCTCGCTAAATATGATGTTAATCATAGAATCGCTTCAGCTTATCATCCCCAAACTAGTGGACAAGTAGAGTTATCAAATAGGGAAATTAAATCCATCTTGCAAAAGACTGTTAATAGATCTAGAAAAAAATTGGGCTAAAAAGTTGAACGATGATTTATGGGCTTATAGGACTGCCTATAAAAACCCTATGGCGATGTCTCCTTATAAAATGGTTTATGGGAAAGCTTGTCACCTGCCCTTAGAATTAGAACACAAAGCTTATTCGGCAGTTAAAGAACTTAATAGAGATTGTAAGCTTGCCGGTGAAAAAAGATTATTTGACTTAAGTTCGTTCGATGAATGGAGGAGTGAAGCATATGAGAATTCTAGACTCTTTAAGGAAAACGTTAAAAGATGGCATGACAAGTGAATAATTAAGAGAGAATTCCATGTTGGTGAGAAAGTTCTATTGTATAGGTCTCGTCTCAGATTTTTTGCAGGGAAACTACTGTCAAAATGGGAAGGACCTTTTGTTACTGAAGAAGTGCATCGTTCAGGAGCAATAAAAATTTCTTCTTTAAAAGATAACACTACAGGAGTGGTGAATGGTCAGCGACTCAAGCACTATATTGCTAGAGATTCTTACAATGAAGATGTTGATGCTATTCAAGTTGTAACTCCGGAAAAATTTAAACCAAATTCAGATACCTGCAGACTCCGTTTCAAAATAGGTAACAGTTCTGGTAAGGAAAAGTCCACGAAATTTTTTTCTAGTTATATTTTTGTAGTTTTTATCTAACAAGGAAAGCAACAAAGCGAAAGAGGGACAGAAACGGAGCCAGGGTGGCTCACACCACCCCCTGGCACGGGCCCCCTGGCCGCGCCAGCAGGTGGTGTGGCCACCTCGGACTCCGTCTCCGACCCGTTTTCTCCCAGTACCTTCCTTTTGTTGTAAAACTTCGTAATTTATAATCCCCCGGATCCCCTGAGGTTCATATATCGTGTTCTCGTCGTGTTTTCGTTTCAATCTGTTTCTGACAGGTAGAGTCCTAGATTTGGAGCCACAATGTCTTCCTCTGGATCAGCCAAGGAAGATTCCTCAGCGGATATCATCAACCCATACATGCGACAGTTGAAGATTCATCCCAAGGAGTTGTTGATTGAAGATGGGGAGGTACGGATAAAAGAGGTTCAAGGCCCTAAAGGTGAAGGAAGTCTGGAGGACAGGATGGAAGCACCGGAGCAAGAAGTCTTTAGGTACAAGAATATGGCGGAACGCGAAGTGGATATCATCCATAAGATTTGTTCCGAACTCATCACCGAGCACCAAAAGGAGACTGCTGAGGTCAAGGATGAAATTCTCTCACTCCACCAAACAACCAACCAACTACAGGCACAACTCTACGACGTTCAAAATCAAAACTGTGAGTATGAGGTTAGGTTTAAACACATAAGTGATGTTGCTAGTTTCAGGATGATGGAGACCAGGATGTCTTTCGTCAATGGGGAGCCCTTACCTTGGAAGTCGGACGACGATGAGAGAACACCACCACCAAAGGAGTAATTCGTCATTAGGTTTTGGCATCCCCTTGGTTTGTTCCAAGCTCGGGGGAGTGTCGTGGTATCACATCACTATCTTCTATATTTTTAACTTTTTAGTAGAGTCATATCATGAATAGAGAAGTTATCATGTAGGATGGTTTGCATTATGGAAGTGTCCCCTCTCTCGTTAGATATCTATGTATCCCTTGGTGTGAGTTGCCGTTATGGAATATTAATGAGAAGTTCTATCATTTACTCTTTCGCATATCTTATTTTAGTTTACAATTCATGGTTATATGATTGATCTTGTTGTTAGTATTGGTATCACTTTGGGATCATGGAGTTAATTTAGTTGGTTTTGGCAAACCTAGCTTGGTCAGTAGCAACACTATTTTGAGAATCGAATGAAAAAGATAAAAGTACTCTAAAGAAATATAAATTCATCTTTCTTTCTTGATTTGCTCATAAGTCTAGTATTCTCTAGTTAAGATCTTTTGTGCTTCCAAGGAAGATTGCATGTTTGTTTTTATCACTTGTATGTTTGTTTGTTTCCTTCAATTCTTATGCTTGTTACCCAGCCTTGCTAGCCAAAAACCTGTACTGAGAGGGAATACTTCTCGTGCATCCAATCCTTAAACCAAAACCTATGTCATTTGTGTCCATCATACCTACCTATTAGCACTATTGCTATTCCAAGTAAATTCATCTCTTTATCTACCTTCCAAATTAAACTTGTTATGTGAAAATTAGCGATTAAAGCTCTCACAAACTTGATGGCACACTTTACTTTCTTGCACTTAATAAACTTGAACCATTGTGCCCATCTATGTTGCGTATATGCTTGCGCTTTGTAAGTTGTGAATTAGCAGAACCATGATGTCATGGGGAACGCTTTCAACATTGCACTGGTACTTTGTACCTAGTTGATATCATGCTCTTTTGTCTATGGATGTTGTCGGTGTGAAATGAAAGGGGAGCTTGTAAGTCCATGTAGTTATGTATGTGTGTTAAAGAAACACTTGGGCCGCCGGTCTAATCCATGCTGTCATGGTGGAAATCTGCAGCATAACCATAATGAGCATCTATGAAGCATTCTTCTTATAAAAAATAGATACAGATTGAGAAAAAGAAAAAAGATGAGAAAATAGGAAAGAGAGAAAAAAGGCACCATATTCCCATGGTAAATAAGAAGATTGCTGAGATGCTCGTTGTCTGCTTGCCTTGTCATTTTGATATGGGGATTCTTCCGTATCATCGGGCAAGGGGTACCCCGTTGGCGGTTCTCTATGATACACATATACTTACTATGACAAGAACTTACCGGTAACTAAAACTTGAGTAGCATGAGGAGCGACCCTCGTATTCAAGGGACATGAGATTTTCAACTTGCAACTTGTCAAGCATATCCTCATATTTGATCACTTTAACCTTAATCACCTAAAGATGCCTATGATAGGGGCAATGAGAGCTGAAAGATAATAAGTACCATAATTTTTGGAAGCTCTTTATGAAACTTGAAATCTCTGCTTCCCTCTGTGAAGGGCCTATCTTTTACTTTTTAGTTGAGTCAGTAAACCTATTCTCTTCTACCTCAGCAAGTATTTTGAGTTGTTGTGTTTCATTCATTCATATGATGATTTATTCAATCATGTCTCTTATGTTCCTTGTTTTGCACATTGCTCTTATCTTAGTGTCTACTACTTTGAAAGCTATCATTGAAAATCAGTTATTTGTGAACTCCAACAAATTATCAACTATTCTTCGACCAAGAGCTAAGTTTGGCATTCCCAATTATGATTTACTTTATGTATCTTTATTGTGTTTCCTTTACTTATTGCAAGTTAAGTTATATAATAGTGAGATGTCTTCTATTATGACTAATGTATTGATGAATGTGACGCTTCTTGTCTGTATTCTTTTATTGACTCTTCACTCCATAAACCTGAGGTCATGTTTATTGAGTTCAGTTTCGCTTGGGGACAAGCGAAGTCTAATCTTGGGGGGAGTTGATACGTCCATTTTGCATCACTATTCTATATCATAATTTACTATTATTCATTAATATATTTCATATTAAGAGATGATACTTATGTTATGTCACCTGTTTTTGCATGGTTGATGACTTTTGGAGCATGGACCGCTGCAGTCAGGATTCTGATGGAAAATGTGCTATTTGGAGGCAAAATTTGCGAAGATCAGAAAATCATGGAAAATACATGGAAAATCCTATTTTTCTAGAAGATGAAGAAAGCCAGAAGGGGAAGTGGAGATGGGCCACAGGGGGCCCACACCACCCCATGTCGCGGGCCACCCCAGGCCGCACCACCAGGTGGTGTGGCCGCCCTGGTCCACTCCAGCATCTCCCCTATGGCGTATATTATCCTCCCGAAACCCTAAGACTCGCGGAGCGACCACAGAAAGATTCCGCCGCCTCTGCGGGGCGGAAAACACAGAGAGAGAAAGATCTATCCGGCAGACAGAATTCTGCCGGGGGAATTCCTTCCCGGAGAGGGGAGATCGTCGCCATCAACACCACCATCAAGCTAGACTTCATCGGGATCATCATCATCACCACCATCATCATCACCAGCACCATCATCACCACCTCATACCGATGTAACATTTGGGTTGAATCTTGCATAGTTCTTAGGGGAAACTTTCCCGGTGTTGATTACTCTTTGTAGTTGATGCTATTGAGTGAACCATTGAATTATTGTTTATGTTTAGATTGTTATATATCATAATTTCATCTCTGATCATGATCCATATGATGTCTTGTGAGTAGTTCATTTTGTTCTTGAGGACATGGGAGAAGTCATGTTGTTAGTAGTGGAATTGTGTTGAGAACGATTCAATGGTTTGATATTTAAGTTGTGGTGTACTTCTTCTAGTGGTGTCATGTGAACGTTGACTACATGAGACTTCACCTATGTGGGCCTAGGGGAATGCATTGTGTATTTGGCTACTAATCGTAGGAGTTGCCGGAGTGACAGAAACCTGAACCCCCATTAGGAAAACATTACATAAGGGATGTCAGGGTCTTAGAGTTTAAAGTTGTGGTTAGGTTTCTACCTTAATTAATTTCTTGTACTTGCGGATGGTTGCAAGGGGTATAATCACAAGTATGTATTAGTCCTAGGAAGGTCGGTACATTAGCACAGGTTCACCCACACAACACTTAGCAAACTAAAGAATATTAATCAACTATATGAAGCGAAAGCACTTAACGATATTCCCATGTGTCCTCGAGAACGTTTGGTTATCTTAAGTAATACAACCGGCTTGTCCTTTGCTGAAAAAATGATTGGGCCACTTGTTGCATTTATTCTTATTGTCTTTTATTTACTCGTACTTTATTTACCTGCATTATCAAAACCCCCTAAAAATCCGTTTGCTAAGTATTTACAGAGAATTCCTGCTCCAAGCCACTAGCCAGCACCTTCTGCTCCTTGTTGGGTTCGATACTCTTACTTATCGAAAATACTGCGATACACCCCCTATACTTGTGGGTCATCAATGATTATTCAAGATATACATGGGTCTATTTCTTCAAGTTGAAGAGTGTGACTCAACAAACGTTCATTGATTTCACCAACGAGGTTCAACGTCAACACAATCTCCCAATGTTGGCAATTAGAAGCGATAACGGCTCTGAGTTCAAGAACTACACCTTAAATGAATTTCTAAGTGAGGAGGGGATAAGACATCAATATTCCGCTGCGTACACCCCTCAACAAAATGGTGTTGCCGAGAGGAAGAACCGGACCTTAATGGATATGGCAAGATCTATGCTAGCTGAATTCAAGTCTCCATATAACTTCTGGGCTGAAGCAATCTCTACCGCTTGCCATTCATCCAACCGGCTATATCTCCGTAAAATCTTGGACAAGACTCCGTATGAAATACTTACCGGTAACAAGCCAAACATCTCATACTTCCGGGTATTTGGTTGTAAGTGTTTCTTTCTCATCAAAGGAGTTTGTTTATCTAAATTTGAGTCCAAGGCTTTAGAAGGCATTTTTGTTGGTTATGGTGCCGAATCCCACACTTATAGAGTCTACAATAAGCTCGCCGGAACTGTTGTAGAATCTTGTACTGTGGTGTTCGAGGAAAATGATGGCTCCCGTGCGGGGCAAGTTGATGTTTGTGATGCAGATGTTGAAATACCCCAAGATGCCATAAGAAGAATGGGCGTGGGAATTTTCCGCCCCATTGAGGAACCCCTTGTGGCGGATCGGGAAGGACAATGCTCTACTCAAGTAGAGCCCTCATCGACACAAGCTCAACATGCTCCAACCACTGGAGAAACTTCTACACCAACCCCACAAAATGCTGAAGATCAAATTGCTCCTGAATGCTCCAGGCCGGATTATCCGGGAACCTTCCTCTACTGGCAGAAATGCTCAAAATGGTGAAGTTTCTGCTGCGAGCCCCAGGCCGGATTTTCCGATTGACCCCGGATTATCCGGCCCCTCCCTAGTTCGTGCCAGGACAACTCAAGACGGTATGGTGATTCAAGTTCTCCCAGGCCAGATTATCCGGCCCCTCCCTCGGCCGGATTATCTGGCCCTGAAAATCCTGAAGACCATCAGCCTCCTATTAAGGCTATTGATCAACATCAAGTGCATGATTCATCATACCCTATTCCTATTAATCAAGCTGAAGATCAAGGCCAAGCCAATGATTCCACCGAAGACTCTCATGATGAAGTTATTCCCCCAAGAGACAACAAGCTAATTGAACTTCATCGCAAAGCTCATGCAGATAGGAATCTTGAATTAAGGGGTCACACTCTTGACAAAGTTGTAGGTGATCTCTGACGCAGGGTGTCCACAAGAAGCGAGCTAGCAAGTTTTGGTGAGCACCAAGCTCACATATCCATGGTGGAACCCAAGAAAGTGTTTGAAGCTCTTGAAGATCCGGACTAGGTTGTTGCTATGCATGAAGAGTTGAATAACTTTGAGCGCAACAAGGTTTGGAAATTAGTAGAGAAGCCTAAGGATTGCCACAATGTTATCGGCACAAAGTGGATCTTCAAGAATAAGCAAGATGAAAATGGCATTGTTGTAAGGAACAAGGCAAGACTTGTGGCACAAAGCTATTCTCAAGTGGAGGGAATCGACCTCGGCGAGAATTATGCTCTAGTGGCTCGTCTTGAGTCCATCCGTATCCTTATTTCTTATGTTGCTCATAACAATTTTAAATTACAGCAAATGGACATTAAGAGTGCTTTTCTTAATGGTCCTCTACTTGAGTTGGTATATGTAAAGCAACCCCCAGGATTTGAGGATCCTAACTTTTTGAACCATGTCTAGAAACTCGATAAGGCACTCTATGGCCTTAAACAAGCCCCATGTGCATGGTATGAGCACCTTAAAGAACTTTTGCTAGACCGTGGCTTCGAAGTTGGGCAAATCAATCCCACTCTTTTTACTAAGAAGGTTAAGGGGGAGCTCTTCGTATGCCAACTATATGTAGATGACATTATCTTTGGTTCTGCTAATAAAGCTTTTAATGATGAATTTTCAAAGCTTATGACTGACAGGTTTGAGATGTCTATGATGGGGGAGTTACGGTTCTTTCTTGGATTTGAGATCAAACAACTTAGAGAAGGAACCTTCATAAATCAAGCAAAATACATCCAAGACATGCTCAAGAGATTCAAGATGACGGATCTTAATGGCGTCGTCACTCCGATGCAAACAAAATGTCACCTTGAACTTAATCCCCATGGTAAAGATGTGGACCAAAAGGTATACCGGTCCATGATCGGCTCTCTTCTTTACCTCTGCGCATCTAGACCCGATATTGTGTTGAGTGTAGGGGTGTGTGCAAGGTATCAAGCAGCTCCTAAATAAAGCCACTTAGTGGCGGTCAAGAGGATCTTCCGATATTTGGTTCATTCCCCTAATTTTGGTCTATGGTATCCCAAGGGCTCCAATTTCTCTCTATGTGGCTATACTGATTTAGATTGGGTTGGTGATAAGGATGATCAGAAATCAACTTTTGGAGCTTGTCAATTCTTGGGAAGGTCTCTAGTATGTTGGTCTTCTAAAAAGCATAATTGTATATCTCTCTCCACCGCTGAAGCTGAATATGTGGCTGCCTTTAGTGCATGTACTCAATTAATATGGATGAGGCAAACTCTAAAGGAATATGGTGTCAATTGTGACAAAGTGCCTCTTTTATGCGATAATGAAAGTGCAATCTAAATTGCGTACAATCCGGTACAACACACAAGGACGAAGCATATTGAGATTCAGAATCATTTTATTCGGGACCATGTAGCTCGAGGCGATATTGATCTATCTTTTGTGAGCACGAAGAGCCAACTTGCTGATATTTTCACGAAGCCACTTGATGAAGCAAGGTTTTGTTACTTGAGGAATGAGCTAAATATCGTTGATTCAAGGAGCCTGTCTTGCTTACCCATGCACTCATCCTTACATCTCATCCTTATTTGGTCTAGGTGTGGGCATGGATATAGGGGGAGTGTGGTCCTAATTGATTGGGCTAACCCTCCCCCATAATGCCGAAAGCAAGTCAAATCATTTATCTTAATATCATTTTGTGATATGTGAGCTTATTGATGAGTATTGCTCATGAACCCAAGATATACCATGTGCTCCAACAAGGTGGCCTCGGCCACCGCCCTCTTCCATGAGAAGAGTTGGATTTATGTGAATATTTTTGGTTGTTTTTGCTCATCTCATGTTCTTATGTAAATCACACTCAATTTTGGCCTTTAGTTGATTTGATTCTTGCAATGTTGAGTGTGTAGTACCATCTCAGTTTGGTTCTCTAATCCCAAGCCTCTCCCTACCCCTAAGCCATCTCTTCTAGCACACAAGTCCTTTGTTTACCTTGTGGGGGTTTTTGTTTGGGGACGCACGGGCCTGAATCTGTGTGTAACAGAATTTCAGATTTTAGGCCGGATAATCCAGCCCAAGTGTAGGCTACGAGTGATCCCTTGGGGCGCTAGCATCGCTCTTCTTCCTTTTTAGCGTTTCAATGCCAAAGGGGGAGAAGTAGTTCTATTAGGTCTTCGTGGATTTGCATGGGTCGAGCACAAGCATTTGCACTTTATCGTCTTTCTCTCGCTTGTGCCCATTTAGCATTGAACTTTTATTTGTGATTTGTGTTGTTTGAGACTATGTTTGTGTGGCTCTGGATTTATCTTGTGGATTATCCTTATGGATTCATCTATTATATTGGCTATATTGGACATCTATATCGAGGGAGGCACTCATTATGGCTATCATTGGATATTCTTATAATATTTTGAGGATGCATCTATCTCTCTCCCGGTGGTATGAATATTTTGCGTATGTTTCAATGAAATATACTTGTGACTTCTTGTGTGTATTTGTAATCAAATGCAAATTTTAGTATGCACACTTTGAGGGGGAGTCTTTTTCGTTCATTAAATATTGTTGTCTTGAGAACTATCTTGCAAATCCTAGTATTGTCAACTAACACCAAAAAGGGGGAGATTGAAAGAACATTTCATGGTTCCCTGTGTTTTGCATGTTAGATAACAATACCGTGGAGTTTTCTCATGTGTGCTAAACGTGTAGGGAAATGTTATTGTGTTCGGGGGCCGGATTATCCACCCCCATCAAGGGCCAGATAATCCGGCCTGACTCACTTGGCAAAGGAAGGCATGGCGCGAGTCTCAGTCTGGGGGCGGTTTTCCCCCGAAAAATCCGAAATGGGGCGGATTTTCTTCCCCTGACCGGATAATCCGGCCCTCACCTTGGCCGGATAATCCAGCCCCCAGGAGACGAGCAAGGGCTGTCATGGCGCGTCGCTTTGATCTGGGGCTGATTATCCCCCGGATTATCCGAGTATGCAGCGGAGTATTCCCCATGCCGGATAATCCGGCCCTCACTCGGGCCAGATAATCCGGCCCCAAATGGCTCCAACGGCTCCGTTTGGATAGGGGTATAAAAGCCCCATCAACCCCTCCTGTCAGTCTTCTTGGTTCATTCGAAAAAGATCATACCTCTTGCAAAAGCTCTCTCTAGATTTCCCACTTCAACCACCCCAAGGCTTCGATCTTTGGGGGAATTGAAGGAGGAGACATCATACATCGTCATCATGAATCAAGCACATCAAATCTTCTCCATTCACTTAGAGAACTTCCTGATCTAGTATTCTCGTTAATATCTAGATCCTATGTTTTGTTATTGATAACTATTGTTCTTGTGGAAGCTTGTTGTCATTACGGGAGCCTCCAATTTGGTTGTGGAGTTGTGCCCCACTAGTTGTGTAAAGGCGTCGGTTCCCGCCTCGAAGGGTTCCTATAGTGGAAAGGTGGATCAAGCCTTTGGTGGCGGGATCCATCGGAGAACAGGGTGAGGCCTATTGTGGCATGGTGGTCCGCCCACCCCTCCAACAAAGATGTACTTCCCTTAACAAGGAAGGAACTGTGGTAAAACAAATCCTATGTCTCCGTGTGCTCCACTACGGTTTACTCGTTTCTCTATCTCACTCGGCTTTACTCGCTAGTAGTTAGGTTTGCATATAGAGAAATTCTTCATAGTAGTATATCTAGAGAATTTACCTTTTGTGTCAAGCCTAAAATTGAAAAAACATTAAAATTTGAAGTAGCACCTATTCACCCCCTCTAGGTGCCCATACGATTCATTTTAGTTGTGTACTCACATTTGTACTCAAATGGAGTACAAGATCATCCCAAGACATGGAAACACGTGTAAATATATATACTTATTTCTCTAAGAAGTTGGCCTGAGCCTTTCGCATCATAGGCCTAGGACAAACACCAACCGATAGCCTAGAGAAGCAGGTTATGCCACCTAGTTACTACTATGCACACTCGAGGTTTGGAGGCACCAAAGCAGCAGCTAGGGCAATAGATGCCAATAAAGGAAAAACAAGATAAGAGAGAATTTATAACAACTCTGCTAAGCATCAGTCAGATCATTATATCATTTCATAGCAAGGGTTCTAGGAATCAAACATTCATAGAGCTTCACTATCAAAATGACAGGAAACATAGTCTTTATCAATCTCAACAATAAATGGCCAATCTATTACAACAGAAGCCACTAGTTGCAGAACCAAAACATGAGCCTTTTAAGCAACATATTATGGATATATGTACGAGCCAACGAAATGGTTTCAAATCATTTTCCTAAGAATTTTAACAACAAATCATCTACGGTTCCATTCATATTGACAGTAACTAAATCACAAGCAAGACATGCTTTTTGAACAGAGCCATATTAACCCAATCATTTTCTTTGCTGTAACACTAGGAATCAATTTCTTTAGAACATTTCACTATCTTTTCAATAGTATAAGTTTAATAAGCATATAACTGAATCTAGGATTCAAACTAGCATAGCCAAAGCATTTCTAGATCATTATCTAGTAGGGTAGTGTACTGAAATGGAATTCAACCACATAGGTTGAGTCCACATATAGTCCATAGTAATAGTTCCAACTACACCATCTAAAATTAGGTGAGTGAAACAATACCATGCTAAGACAAGCCACTGGCAGATGTTCAAGAGCATATTAGCTTTTAGCCTAAAGCAATTTGAGCAAGACATGCTCATCACCAACATTAAGCAAGCCATTGTAGCAAGAGAAATATTTGAAAGGGGAACCCTACTTAGGGTTGTCTACTAGAAGGAAGAGAAGGATTAAAGGCAATAGTATAACTTCCCAATTTCATCTAAATACCCAAAACCATAACAAATGATTAAAGTCATATATTCCTGTTTCATAAATAAAATCAATCTTGTCTTTATAATCATAGTAGTAAGAAAGTCTTCAATCTTAAGTTATTTTAGTACTAAACTCGAACCTCGGAATCATAAGATCTAACCAGTTAACATAAAGCATCATTACACTTTCAACTTAACTAATATTGTATCACTTGGTCATTTTATCCTCTTAAAGGATAAGTTCCATATACCATGTACCTGATATCATAACTATAACCTATGATAGAACCTAAGTGGTTAGTATAAATCAACTAGTACCCACTCATCATCCTATGCCAAATGTAAGTCAATGACTTACAAGTAACCTTACACATGATCCACTTCTAATGAGAGTGAATGATCTTACCTCATTAACCATATTCAGCATAACTCTAAAGTATAGTTGTACCTAATTAAAACTTGTTCTGAATTCATCTATATCTCATAGATGGTCTTATTCATGTAACCTACCTATAATAGACATGCTAAATCTAGATCCTTAGAGCTATACTTAATAGCTATAAGATCTCGACTTTGATCATGCTTCGAGGAACCCTAGAACTCGACCATACTATTACAAAACTATGTCTTAAATCAATTGTATTTTATAGTTAACTTTGTTTTACTACTCCGTCAACAAGAAGCATATGAACTTAAAATCGTTAGGACTATATCAGTGCCATAGATTACAACTTGATAGTCTTAAGGTTGATTAAACTTGGTATAAGAAACATTTTCTTCGAAAGTGTAGCACCCCGAAAATCCCCAACTAGAAATTGCTTGCTCTTTCCTTTTATTGTATCATCATTACATCGTCATCATGCCACATTGCATGGATCATAATCGAAATGTTGGATTTGTTGTTGCATTGCATTTGTACCTTGTTTGTATCTTGCTTGTATGTTCTTGCTATCACATTTCTCTCCCCCTCTTTGTATCTCAATATTTTGTTTTCTACAAGATGGGATCCATGTCTAGGATCCACTATTTATAAATGACTTTGTTCTTTTCTAAAATCCTAGATCTCAAATACTTGTAAGATTCCCAAATTGATTTTATTTGTGGGCATCACCTTTCCTCTTTCTCTTGTTCTCTCTCATGTCTAACTCGGTCAATCCCCTTTAGTCAAAAACTTGCAAGAGTTTCCAAAAGGTTTATTTTAGTGGCTTGTTAGAATCTGAAACAAACAATAAGCAAAACAAATCAAATAAAACAAAAATAGCAATAAAACAATAAATAAAGAGAGAGCCCTACCTTTGCAGCAGCCCAGCCGGAATTCCGTCCTCCCCCTTTTCCTTGGCCCATCTTTTCCATCCCAATCAGCCCATCTACTCCCTCCACCGATCGACGGACGCCACGCACGCCTCCTCAGGTTGTCTTCTTCCACCAACTACCGGAGCTAACCCACGTCGCACCGTCGAGCCACACCGCCGCCCACCTCAAGCACCTCCATGTCCTGCTAATGGCAAAAACGAAACCACAACGTCGATCTAGTCCGTCTCGCGAGAGAAACCCTGGCCGGAGCCGTCAGTTCGTTGCCAAGACCTTTCTCCTGTACTGTACATCTACTTCCACCAGCTGAAGAACACTACCCAGACGACGCTACAAGCTCGTCTGTGTCGAGCTGAGTACCTGAATGGAACCGAGCCGCCGTCCTCCTCATCCTCGCCGCAGAACTGAGTCAGGAGCCGCTCGGGATCGACGACACCATCAAGTTCTTCTTCCGGGAACGCCGTCCGTGCCCGCTGTCGCCTACCACGTCGTTGCGTCGACGTCTCTGACCTTTCTGATCTCGTCCGGCTCGCCATCAGGCCCAGGGTGAGCACCGTCTCTGTCCCAGTCCCTTCATGCTTTTATTTTCCATGGTAGCCTGGTTGATGTTCCGTGCCCCAGTGCCTGCCCGCCATGGTGGCCATGAAAACGAGCACGACCTGCTTATTCTGTTCTGGTGCACGCACGCATGCCCGCTTCCTCTCGCTTCGGCGCGCTGCACTCGCACGCTGCTCATACGCACGCACACCCTACTTTCTCTGCCCGCACACAGCACGCCCCGGAGTAACGCCGCGCCGTCGCCGCCCTCGCGCCGCACGCCGCGCGCACGCGCGCAAAACAGAAGTCGCGGACAGCAACAGCATCGCCGCAGCATGCTGCTCCCCTTGTGTTTCCGGCCACCTCATGTCTCCTCCAACCATAATATTGAGCCCTCACGCGTTCTCGGATACACCATCTTCGCAACGCAACCAACCTCGATCGATTTGGTGCTCGGACGCGCTCGCGCGCTTCCGTGGAAGATCGACGCACATCATAACCAAAACCCGTCGCGTTTTGTCAGTTTCGTCAGACAGCAGCGCGAACCACTTCTAGGCCCTCTGTTCCTTGACGATTTCCGGCCACTACAGCTCGTATCCAGAGACATTATGCAGACGTATGTGATCTAGGTTCATTTATTTTGCACAGCCCCAAACCTCAACCAAATCGGAGCTCTGTAGCTCTCGATTTCTTCCGCCCAAGATCAGCAAAAACTCAGTCCACCGCGACACACCTCTCGTCAGTTTTCGACAGTAAACATCCCTCTGTTCATCGCTTTCTCACGATCCACACAGAGGCTCTTCCGCGATTCCGTTGCTGCTCAGATAAAGCTTGATGTGCCGGCTACAGCTATCTTCAAACTGAAATCCAAACGTAACTCCGACGAGATCGTAATCGTCCGGTAAAGTCAGGTCGAGATAGCTGTTTTCACTGATCAGTTTCAGTTCGTCAGAATCAACACCCGATCTGTCTTGCTAAATTTTTCAAAAAACCCCTAGTTCCCTTTTCCTTCCAGCCCTTGGACGAAGTCAACAATTCCATATAAAGTCAAATCCAATCCAAATTCAAACCTAAATCCAAATCTGTATGGAATTTGGGAAAATTTCCAAAATGAAAAGTGTTTAAAATTTCAAAACTAATTCAAATCCATTTTTAGAAAATAAAATTAATTATCCTAAGTAGTCAAACAATTAATATTTTTGCCATTTTCAATATAAATTACAATAATTCATATATTTTAATTATTTCAAATTTGACAAACTATATATGTTTTGAGTTCAGAAAAATACAAGAAATTAAAAGATGGCATCCAAAATAATTTTTGTACATCTAAAATTTCGATTTTTTAATACCATTGAATGCCTTTTTTTAATAAATTCATAACTTTTAAACCGTAATTCCGAATTGGACAAATGATATGTCTAAAAAGATCAGAACGGCGAGGACTTTCCAACCATGTCATCCATACATGCATTTGCATCATTATTCATGCATTTATATTATGTTACTGTAAGGAAATTTATTAATAAAATGGGCAAATAAAAGTGAAACTAATTCCATATTGTTACCAATGCCTCACCAATATTGTATCGTCAATATGCTATGGCAATGACATCTTTTCAACATGTTTTGCATCATTAATTTTTCATGTCATGCATCATATCATGATCATGCCGGTTATTCCGTATTAGTTGTAATTATTGCATCGCTTATTCCTTTCAGTGTTTTGCTTCTTTCCGGATAAGACGATGAGATGTTGTGAGCTTCGACAAGTTATTCGAATATGTATCTTCGGCAATGATTCCCAGGCGAGCACTCTCCCCCATGCTACCTATTTTTTATTTATGGTTTTACTTCTCTCTATTGCTATCCGTGTTGCGATGTTTTAGTTTCTTTACCATTTATACTCCTTGCAGCTTATATTGCCTTGGTCACCTCCTATTTCCCATTGTTTTGGTATATAGTTGGCCTTGTGAGTCGTAGTTTCTTGCTCAGGTGTTGGTTTGAGTCATCGAGTTTTACAATGGTGGGAGGTTATCACATGCTTAATGGTGGAGATAATCATGGTTCTACTAACAACATGACAATAAAAATACTGGATATAAATATAACTAATAAAGCGGCACCAGTGGTCAATAGTGGAGATTTAGTTTTATCCCGCCGACTGATGCATATTCATTGACTATCGCTCTATCCACATGTGGGCCCATGGATCCACTTGGTATGCGCATGATTCACATCTTATTTCTTAGGGTCATAGTTAGTTTGGGGATTTACTACTATCATGTAATTATGACATGCTTTACTGCTTTATTTACTACTATTGCTCAAGGAGCGTTTATTTGTACGGTTTTGGATCATGGCATGATTATGTTGTTTGGACAAGCCCAGTCATAGTTTCGGGTTCCCAGTCTTTCTCAGCTCTTCTCACAAACCCCTAGGTCCATTGCGGAGCTCGGCCGACTTCGTCATGGGTAGCTTAGTTGGGGTGCCTGATGTCTACGCACTTCTATTCTTGTAGACAGTTATTGGGCCTCCAAGTACAGAGGTTTGTAGAACAACAGCAAGTTTTCCCTTAAGTGGATCACCCAAGGTTTATCGAACTCAGGGAGAAAGTGGTCAAAGGTATTCCCCCTCAAGCAATCATGCAATCAAGATACAAGAAGTCTCTTGTGTCCCCAACACACCAAATACACTTGTCCGGTGTATAGGTGCACTAGTTCGGCGAAGAGATAGTGAAATACAAGTGGTATAGATAATTATAAGTGGTAATAGTGATAGAAAATACTTTGATGGTGTGGAAGAGATTAAAGTAAAACTGAAATAAAGATAGAAACAAGCAAACATGTAACAGATCTAGTAGCAAACGGTCTTTCAATGCTTAGAAACAAGGCCTAGGGATCATACTTTCACTAGTGAACACTCTCATATAAATATCTTCTCTTTATGATACTACTCTTAACTACTCTCAGGTTGGACACTGTAATCGATGGTAGGGCTATAACAGCACACCTGAAAGTTCATCTTTCCCATCTAGAAAACCCCACACTGTCACCTTGAGCGCTAGATGGTTCCAACAAACACCACAATTTCATAAAGACATCCAACTCCAAATATAACTCATAACAAGTATTTTTAATCTCTAGCCTAAGTGCCACCATGGTGAGCACGCTGTCACTTTCACACACATGGGGAGAGCAGAGTTCTATTAAAGCACTTGAGTAGTGTCAGGGGGATGATCCCCAGGTACCCAAACCGGACAAGAAACCAGGCAGTCGGATCGCGTCCGGCTGACCAGATGCAGTCGGACAGGGTAAGACAGGCCGGCTATCACCTGGCAGCCGGATCAGCAAGAGACAGCCGGATACGGCGACGTAGCCGGACCCAATCAGGGAGATATGGCGACGTGCGTATCAGTGCACGGTACGCCCTGTACGATGACAAGACTGACAACCACCCGGCCATACCGAAGACTTCGCGAGGATGACGCGAGAACAGTGGCTTGTGCTGACGACAAGCTCGCACGGCATCCACTGTGCCTACGACAGCCATACCGCTCATACTCCGATAAGACATACCATACCGGACACTGTAGATGACCAGCCGGCTGGGGCCCGCAAGTCGGATTGGCCAGGGAGACCGTTGCCTCTCTGCCTATATAAGGAGAGGCAAGGCCTCAGTAGAAAGGGTTGGTCATAAAGCATTTAAGGCAGTAGCTAGCAGATACAGCTCGAGGAGCACTTGTAGTTCGTGTATTCCACATAGTCAGATCTGGCAGGAGTAGGGGCTTTACCTCATCACGAGGGCCCCGTACCTGGGTACTTCCCGCATCCTGCTACGCTCGCTCGTACCCAATCTCGCCTGCGGACGTCGTCGATAGCTTCCCTGCTAGTCCCTACACCTCTATCAAACCTTCTTAGGTACTGTCGTTCCCAATACAACGACAGTTGGCGCCCACCGTGGGGCAAGATGGCTTCGACCGGAGTCACGTTCCGCACGGGACCTCGCACTTCAGCCGGTGAGCGCGTGGCCTCCGGACTGGTGCTCACGCTTGGCAAGTTCGACTGCGTCATCGACAACGCCTCCTGCTTCGCCGGAACCTCCTTCCCGGTGAATGGCACCGTCCTGCTATTCGGCGATCTCCCCGTCTACGTCGCCACCGTCCCAGAGTGTTTCCCCAGGGAAATCATCTCTGTCGCGGAGCTGCCGTGCTCAGGCGGCAGCGCCTCCGCCGCATCCTGCGGCGTGGAGGTCATGATGGCCGGTTCCAGCTCTCATCCCCACCAGCTGCGGGAGCGAGGCGCGAACGAGGTCGGAACTTCCGCTCTCCCGCAGCCTCGGAACCCGGTGGAGGATGCCATTGATCAGCTCCTGACGCCGGTTAACCTCGGGGATAACCCGGAGGAAGCGGAGGCCAACTTCACCATGGAGAGACAGATCCTCCTCTAGGAGGCCATGGAGCTGGCGGTAGCCCGCAAGCAACTCGAGATCACCCGGCACGAGTACGACCGCGCACACAGCCTCACTCCGGCTACCGCGGAGCCGAGCCGGCGCGGCCAGGTACGGCGTCGGGGCGGCGAGCTGGGCGGTAGGATGGAAAAGGACGGGGAACCGGATCCTGCGCCTGCCCTCACACGGCCCACCTACAGCACGCCCATCAAGAACCTGCGAGCGGCGCGAGCCGCGGCAGAGGAACTACCCAGCCTGGAGGGCGAGGAGCGAGCCCGCCAGCACACTCGCGTGCAGGAGCTCCTCCGCGTCGCGGACGAGCAGGCCGATGCCAACCGGCAGATGCAGGAAGACCTCAGCTACTCCAGGGGGAGCAAGCTACCTGCCAATAGCAGGGGCGCGCCGCGCGACACCCAGCAGGCGTCCTCCCCTCAGCCGGCCAGGGCCCGCAGCAGGCGTCGTAGCTCTGGCAACAGGGGCCAGCCACGCTAGGAGAAGACGGTGAACAGCAACCTGCCACCTCCCCCTCTGCCAGCCGGAGCACCCAGACCAGCCGGTTCCCGTCTCTCGGGCCGGGTGGGAGCGCCCAACCCGGATTGTCTAGATGCCCGCGACCGCATCGAGCTCCTCGCTCAAGCGCGCGTCATGGAGGAGGAAGATTCTACCGGTCCGGTTTGTTTCGGACCCTGCATCCGGAACGAGCCATTTTCGGACAAATTCTCCCTGCCTAGGGACACCCCCAAGTACGACAGCAGCATGAAGCCGAAAGACTGGTTGACCGACTACGCTATGGCAGTCGGCATCGCCCATGGGAACAAGCGCACAGCCGTGCGCTACGTCCCCCTCATGCTAACCGGATCAGCCTGAGCATCTGCCGACTCCTGGGGGCTATGCCATGGTGCTCGACCCTCTCATCGTCTCCAACGCGCGCACCTGCCGATTCTCGCACGTCCTCATCGACGGAGGCAACAGCCTCAACCTCCTCTACCATTCCTCGCTGGAGAAGCTGGGCATTCGCGAAAGTGACCTGCGCCCGACTACCACGACGTTCCACAGCGTACTGCCGGGGCCAGCCTACGCCCCGCTGGGGAAAATCCAGCTGGACGTCATCTTCGGGACCGAGGAGAACTTCCGGCGCGAACCAATCTGGTTCGAGGTGGTCAATCTGACGAGCTCCTACCATGCTCTCCTCGCCCCCCCCCCCCCGCCCTCGCCAAGTTCATGGCCATCCCCCACTACGCATACCTCAAGACGAAGATGCCGGGACCCCATGGCGTGATCACCGTCGCCGGCTGCTTCAGGCGGTCGATGGAGTGCGCCTCAGCCGGTTCCAAACTGGTAGAGGCCCTCATCATAGCCGAAGAAAAGCGCGTGATCATGCGCAATGTGGCCATGGCCTAGCAGGACATTCTGGCTAGCAGCAAACCGGCTGGAGAAGGAGCTTTCTAGCCGGCAAAGGAGACAAAGAGGATCCTGCTCGACCCCTCCGATCCGACTAAGTTCGTCACCATTGGTGCCGGCTTGGACAGCAAATAGGAAGGCGCGCTCGTCGACTTCCTCCGTGAGAATCAAGACATCTTCGCATGGTCCCCCAAGGACATGCCGGGTGTGCCGAGGGAGTTCACCGAGCACTCACTACATGTGTGTCCGGATGCCAAGCCGGTCAAGCAACCTCTACGCCGATTCGCAGAGGAGAAGAGAAAGATAATCGGTGACGAGATCACCCGGCTCCTTACAGCCGGGTTCATCATGGAAGTGTACCAGCCGGACTGGTTGGCAAACCCAGTCTTGGTGCTGAAGAAGAACAAGACCTGGCGCATGTGTATCGACTACACCAGCCTGAACAAGGTGTGCCCGAAAGACCCCTTCGCCTTGCCCCGTATCGATCAAGTCATCGATTCCACGACCGGCTGTGACTTGTTGTCTTTTCTAGATTGCTATTCCGGGTACAATCAGATCCGGCTAAACCCGGCTGATCAGATTAAGACATCATTTATCACCCCCTACGGGGCTTTCTGCTATGTAACCATGCCTTTCGGCCTAAAGAACGCAGGCACCACCTATCAGCGATGTATGCAGAAATGCTTGCACTCGCAGATAGGTCGAAACATGCACGCTTACGTGGACGACGTGGTCATCAAGACCAAGGAGAAGTGCACCCTCCTCGAGGATCTGGGAGAGACATTTGGCAACCTCCGCCAGTACCAGATGAAGCTGAACCCAGAGAAGTGCGTCTTCGGAGTACCGTCCGGCCAGCTACTCGGTTTCCTTGTATCACAACGAGGTATCGAGGCGAATCCGGAGAAGATCGCGGCCATCGAGAGGATGCAGCCGCCCAGGAACCTGCTTGGGGTCCAGAAGTTCACCGGATGCCTGGCTTCCCTCAGTCGCTTCGTCAGCCAGCTGGGGGAGAAGGCACTCCCGTTGTACCAGCTGATGAAGAAGACGGACAAGTTCTCCTGGACTTCGCAGGCCGACACCACGTTTCACGACCTCAAGCGCATGCTATCCACAGCACCGGTTCTAGCCACGCCGGCTAGCAAGGAGCCGATGTTGCTCTATATAGCAGCCATCAGCCGGGTCGTCAGCGTCGTCCTGGTGGTGGAGCATCCCGAGGAAGGCAAGGCTCAGCCGGTTCAGAGACCCGTCTACTACCTCAGCGAGGTTCTCTCCCTCTCCAAGCAGAACTACCCCCACTACCAGAAGATGTGCTACGGCGTGTACCTGGCATGCAAGCAGCTCAAGCACTACTTCCAGGAGCACCCGATTAAGGTCGTGTGCACTGCACCCCTTTCGGAAATCATCAGCAACAAGGACGCCACCGGCCGAGTCGCCAAGTGGGCCATCGAGCTCGCCGCCTAATCCATCTAGTACGAGCCCCGTCTCACGATCAAGTCGCAGGCGTTGGCGGACTTCCTCGTCGACTGGGCCGAGACCCAGTATCTCCCACCGGTTCCGGATTCGGACCACTGGAGGATGCACTTCGACTGGTCGAAGATGCTCGGGGGCTTGGGAGCCGGCATTGTGCTCACCTCGCCCAAAGGAGACCGGCTGGAGTACGTGTTGTAGATCCACTTCAAGGCCTCCAACAACATAGCCGAATACGAGGCACTGGCGCACGGGCTCCGGCTAGCCAAGGAGATCGGTGTCAACCGGATCCTGTGCTTCGGTGATTCGGACTTAGTGGTGCAGCAAGTGTCCGGAGAATGGGACGCTAGAGATGCAAACATGGCCCTCTACCGGTTCCACATCTAGAAGCTCAGCGCCTCCTTCGACGGGTGCGAATTTCACCATGTCCCCCGCGTCAACAATGAGGCAGCCGACGCGCTCTCCAAGATCGGATCCACTAGGCAAGCGATCCCACCAGGGGTCTCCTTGGAGCACCTGCGCAAGCCATCCATCAACCTGTCACCGGAATCAGACTCCATCGTCTGGGCTGGAAGCGTTCCGACTGACGGAACGGCAGAGGCGGAGCCGGCAGGACCACCGAAGAAGAAGACCCGCACCAATTCTGGCCAGGCAGTGCCTTCCGCCCCGCAAGACCTGGGGGCTTCCGGCTCACCTAGTGGCTCGGGGGCTGCCGTCCCGGGTACGCCACCCGGACGACCCCCCGACATCCGTCAGCCGGAGGACAGGAGCGTCCTCGTCATTCGGGAAGTGCCATCCTGGGCACAGCCCTTCATGAGCTACATCGCCAATGGAGAACTTCCGGATGACGGGGCGGAGGCCCGGCAAATCCGGCGCCGCGCGCACACGTACACCATCATAAACGGCGAGATGTACAAGCGCAGCGTATCCGGTATCTTCCAAAGATGTGTTGATGTGGACACGGGCTACCAGCTACTCAAGGCTATCCACCAGGGCGAGTGCGGGCACCACGCTTCGTCAAGGGTGTTAGTTGCCAAGGCATTCCGCCATGGTTTCTATTGGCCCACCGCCCTCGAGGATGCTGAGCAGCTGGTCCACGCATGCAATGGGTGCCAACGCTTCGGGTAGCTCAGGCACATGCCAACGTCGGTACTCAAGACCATACTAATCACCTGGCCCTTCGTGGTTTGGGGCCTCGACATGGTTGGTCCCTTCAAGCGAGCACGCGCGGGCATGACCTACCTGCTAGTAGCGGTGGACAAATTCACAAACTGGATCGAGGCCAAGCCTATCCGGAAGCTAGATGGAGCGACGGTTGTTACCTTCTTCACCGACATCATCAACCGCTTCGGCTACCCCAACAGCATCATCATCGACAACGGCACGAACTTCGCCAAGGGAGCCTTTGCCCGGTTTTGCAGCAACAAGGGCATCCGACTGGACCTTGCCTCCGTCGCGCACCCGCAATCCAACGGGTAAGTCGAAAGAGCAAACGGCTTGGTGCTAGCCGGCATCAAGCCACGCCTCATCGAGCCGTTAGAGCGGTCACCCGGATGTTGGATCGAAGAACTTCCGGCTGTGCTGTGGAGCCTCCGCACCACGCCGAATAGGTCAACCGGCTACACGCCATTCTTCCTGGTCTACGGATCGGAAGCCGTCCTCTCTGCCGACATCGAGTTCGAATCCCCACGCAAGCTCCTGTACGATGAAAAAGCCAACAAGGAGGCGCGGGAGGATGGAGTGGACCTCCTGGAGGAAGCCCGCGAGCTGGCCCTGTCCAGATCAGCCTTGTACCAGCAACGACTACGTCGCTACCATTCAAGCCGGATCCGCCCAGTTGCATTCTGCGAGGGCGACCTGGTTCTCCGGCTGGTGCAAGACACGAAGGGCATGCATAAGCTATCACCACCCTGGGAGGGCCCCTTCATCATCAGCCGGGCGCTGCCCAACGACTCCTACTACCTCATCGACGCGCAGCAGCCGCGCAAGAACAAGATGGACAAATCAGACGAGGAGACCGAGCGTCCCTAGAACGCGGCCCTGCTGCGCCCGTTTTACACCTAGTCGCCAGGCAGTGTATGTATCCCGAAAACCCCATGAATGAAAATGCGGACCCCCACGAGAATCTTGGGGGCTCCTTGCTAGAAATGTGTGTGCACCTATTTTCCGGTTCAAATTTTCCGGCCCCGGCAACCCCTACCCGGGGCTCGCCGGCTGGCCCAGCCTGCTAAGTCAACAAACCGGCTGAGTAGTGTGTGACGATGTCAAAGGCCCACTCTTCGTCTCAGCTACAGACCACAACCCGGCTGTCCGGCTAGCAAGAGCAAAAGCCCGAGGCATCCCACACAAAAAACGGGGAGGAGACGCAGCAGACCGGGCGTCCCGGCCCTGCGACTGATTCGAACCAATCCAGCTGCTAAGCCATTAGTACCGTGTGCAATGTACTGTCAGCTCCCTTCGATTCCGGCTGCAGACCGCAACCCGGCTGCCCGGCAAGGACGCAGCGAAAACAACAGAGCACACGGGAAAGCGACTAAGTGTCTAGAAAGGGACAAGCCAGTTTTCGAAAAAACAAGCCGTTTTCCGGCTACAATTTGACAGACTAACCTACTAACCTATGAGGACATGTGTGTATGTGTATGTACATTCTTGTCTGACTACCTCGAGTCAGAATTCAGGAGAAGGAAAGAAGATTGGAAGTCCTTGCCGTCGTCAAGCACTCCGAATCTCGGGGTCTACACCCACTGGGTGTGCTCGCGCGCCCCCAGTGGAACCTTGTAGTTCCTGACCGGCTAAGGGCGTTTAGCCGGCCGATTCAGAGCCCAGGTGAGGGCAAGGGAAGGAGCAAGAGAAGATAAGGAAGATTCGAAGCACCTGGCTACGCCAGCTACTCCAAATCTCGGGGGCTACACCTAGTGGGAGCGCTCGCGCGCCCCCACTGGAATGTTAGTTCCCCCGGCTAAAGGCGTTCAGCCGACGAAAGCAGCCGACTGGGACGAGGCCAGTCGGATAAAGTTAGAAGACTTGGGAAAAATAAGGAAGATTCGAAGCACCTGGCTACGCCAGCTACTCCGAATCTCGGGGGCTACACCCAGTGGGTGCGCTAGCGTGCCCCCACTGGAGGTGTAGTTTGTCCGACTAAAAGTTTGTAGCCGGACGAGGTTAGCCGGGCGAAATAAGCCGGCAAAATATCAAAAGGAAATTCAACGCACAAGTTAAGGGAGACGCAAGAATTCAACATTAACAGGCAAAAGGGAGACGAAGCTCCCATAAGTTACCCGGCATCAAAGATAGCCAGTACAGACAGACAAGGTTCATGAATATCTAAGACAAGACAAATACACCCGGCATCCCGGGGTAATAACTAGACGGCAGGACCCTTGCCGTGGGGAGGATCTTGGCCGGCAGAAGCTTCGGGCAGAGGCGGAGGCACGGAACTTGATCCGGTTCCGGCGCCTGTGGGCGATGGCATCGGGCCCTCCACGTCAGGAGTACCGATGGACTCCGAGTCGGTGAGCACCTCATCAGGATCCACGTAGTCGGCAATCTTGATGGCGGATCCGCGGAGCTCCGGATGGGCTTGGCGGATGGCGGCAAGATCGGCTACGGCACGGAAGCCACCGTCGATCTTCTTGACATGGGCATCCTTGTACCAGGAGAGCATGAGGGCCAGAGCCATCTTCGCTCCGGCCCGTGCCGCCAACTCCCGCAGTCGGTCCATCGCAGCCGGCACCTCTCCCACCTTCGCGGCCAACTACGCCATCGTCTCCGGAATCGGAGCCTCCGGCCACATAAAGGAGAAGACATCCCACACCGCTTGACGAAGCTTGGCAGCCTCTTCGCCAAGAAGGACGACGAGCTCCTAGGCCGTCAGCTGCGCTACCTGCCAGTTCTCCTGCAGCCGGTTGTAGGCCAGCAGGTCTATGCCGAGGTAAAAGGCTATCAAAAAAAGGGTCAGATCCGGCTACCGGATCCGGAAAGAAAAGAAGACGGGAAAAGGAACTCACCCTTGCCAGTGTGGCCGACCTGCATTAGCTCCTCCACCAGGGCCTTCTCCTTGGTCGCCAGCCGTTTGATCTCCTTCTCTTCGTCCTTGTTCTGGGCCTCGAGAAGGGTGAAGGCTTCGGCCCGGCTAGCGAGCGAGGCGTCGCGCTCCTTGATGGTGGCCTCCAGACCATCTACCCTCGCGTGCCAATCCTAGTTCTGCAGCCGTAGAGTGGAATTGGACTTGCTCAGCCGGTCGTTCGCTTTCTTCAAGCGGTCAATCTCGCGCTGAGCGCACACGAGGATGACTGCGGAAATTCTGGCTATCAGTAAGAAAAAAACAAGCCAAGAGAAGCGAACTCACTCTGGGAAGTCCCGTTGGCGGCAGCGAGCTTCTGCTCCAATGTCCGGTTCCCGCCGGCTGTGGCCTCCAGCAGCCGGATCTCCTTCACCGCTAGCTCGAGTGTGGCGGCAAGGTCCGACAGCGAGGCGGCGGAGGAAGCGTCATCGTCCATGGCGTTGACCTCCAAGGACTCCTTCGCTGCGACCACCGCCGTTCGCCATTCCTCCCCGGGCTCCTCGTCGGAGTTGTCATCGCCAACAACGACGAGCTCCTTACCAGCAGCCCCCCGTGCACCCACGGAGGAGCCTTCCCGCTGGGAGGGCTCCGCTTCCGGCTAGGCGGAGAAGGTCGGCTCAACTCGAGGGGGGAGGCGAAGGTTGCGCCTTAGAAGAAGGAGAGACGCCGGTTGGCGCAGTCGGGGCACGGGGCGGCGACCCAGCCGGCGCTCGTGCCAGGCTCGCGGCTCTGAAAGAGACCAGCGTGCTAAAAAGAAGGAGGAGAAGGCAAAGGCAAAATAAACCAAAGTCAGATAAAGAAGAAAAAAGGGCAAGCAGACAGAAAGCGCTGAAAGAAAAAGGGGAGAAGGAACGTACCCCGACACAACTGGGGGCGGCCCCTTCTTCCGTCCAAGACGGCTTGGCGGCAGGGCACCGGACCGGCTCCTCTTGGGAGCCGGCTCCTCCGTCGCAGGCCGGCGGGAGCCGGAACGACTGGAGCCGCTCCTGCCTGGCTCGCCGTCCGTCGCCGGGTCCACGGTCGGCGCGGCCTCCTCCTCCTCGTGCACCTCCGTGTGTGGGTCGGTAGCTGGCTCGTCATTCCGACTGGGGAAGGCATCGCCGTCCCCGTCCGATTCCTCGCCGGACCGCCGAGCGCACGGCTCGGGCAAGTCTGGCGTGAATTCCTCGAGGGGAGCCTCGCCCTCCTCGCGAATGATGCAAGGGAACATCTGCTGAATACAAGAGATCAGTCAAACGAAAACAAAGAACAAGTACAAGAAACACCAAAAGAGCATCCGGCTAGAAGAGCTTACCCGGGGCGCGTGGTTCTCCCGGGTATAAGGCACCAGGCTGAACTTCCAGTTCTCTCACAGTCGCTCCTTGGTGATCGTCCACACCCACTCCTTCAGGTTGCGGTAGCGGGGATCGCGGCGCGACAGCCGGGTCGGGTCCAGCCGGCCGGAGTAGTAGCACATCTTGTGTGCTCGCTGCTGCAACAGCATCATCATCCGGGACATCCAGCTGAGAGTGACGTCCAGGCCGGTCAGCCGGCAGTGGACGAGCGAGCGCATGCGCTTCATCATCTCCTCCATCTCCGCCTTGTCGCCATGGAACTTCAAGTCCCAGTTCTGCCGGCTGGACTTGACGTCCTGGAAGGCCGGAAGGTTGATCCGGTCGACGTTGGTGAGGTTCTTCACGTAGAAGTACGACTGCTGCCACAGTCGTACCGTGTCGTGAAGAAGGAATTTGGGGTAGCCGGTCTGCGAGCGGGAGTAGATGGAGGCGCCACCGCAGACGACTAGCGGCCCCTGCGTGAATTGCACCAGCGGCCGGACTCGGAAGAGCCGGCAGAAGAGCCCGAGATCCGGCTAGATCCCGAGATAGCTCTCGCAGAATGCCATGAAGTGCGCCAACGTCCCAATTGCGTTGGCGTCGAGGTGGTGGAGGCGAAGATCGAAGAAGGCAAGAAACGTCAAGAAGAAGGGATGCACCGGAAGGGCGAACCCGCGTGCCAGATGGGAGAGGAAGATGACACGCTCCCCCTCCGCCGGTGCGGCGACACCTCCCCGTCGGCGCCAACCGCACCGCCACCTCCTCCGACGACGGGAGAACGCGGGTGGCGCGGTACTTCTCGATTTGGTCCTCGGTGACAGAGGAGCCGCACCAAGCCCCGCGGTCGGCGGCCATCTCCGGCTGACAGGGGGAACAACGACGGAAGATTGGCGGTTGCCCGTAGCGACGACGACAACGAGCGGGTGGTGCAGCGGGCTACGGCACAGAAGGCAAGGGTGCAGGAGCAGAAGCACGCGAGGGAGAAGGAGACTGCGGCGGGGGAGTGAAGGAAAGGAACTGCTTCCCCCACGACGTCCCTTTAAAGGGGCCGGAAGGGCAACCGTCAATGGAGCCACGTGACGTGCATCCGGACGGCCCTCACCCCAACCGCTGCCCAGATCCGGTGTGCCGAAGTAGGATGCGCAGAAGATCCTGGAGCAGGAACCGAAGCGTCGGACAGCGGTTTCCCGAGGCGACGTGCGATGGGACGTTACGCTCCCTGCCGCAGAGCAATGATGGTGCGTGCGCGCGTGGCCGGCGTCAGCACTAACGTCACGGGTAGCGCAACCGCCAAGCACAGCCGGACACAAATTCAAAAACAAGAGGGAGCGCACGCACATTTCGCCTAAGGGCGGAATCCACACACGCTCGGGGGCTAGTGTCAGGGGGATGATCCCCAGGTACCCAAACTGGACAAGAAACCAGGCAGTCGAATCGCGTCTGGCTGACCAGATGCAGCCGGACAGGGTAAGACAGGCCGGCTATCACCTGGCAGCCGGATTAGCAAGAGACAGCCGGATACGGCGACGTAGCCGGACCCAATTAGGGAGACAGGACGACGTGCGTATCAGTGCACAGTACGCCCTGTACGATGACAAGACTGGCAACCACCCGGCCATACCGAAGCCTTTGCGAGGATAACGCAGGAACAGTGGCATGTGCTGACGACGGACTCGCACGGCGTCCACTGTGCCTACGATAGCCATACCGCTCATACTCCGATAAGACATACCATACCGGACATTGTAGATGACCAGCCGGCTGGGGCCCGCCAGTCGGATTGGCCAGGGAAACCGTTGCCTCTCTGCCTATATAAGGAGAGGCAAGGCCTCAGTAGAAAGGGTTGGTCATATAGCATTTAAGGCAGTAGCTAGCAGATACAGCTCGAGGAGCACTTGTAGTTCGTGTATTCCACATAGTCAGATCCGGCAGGAGTAGGGGCTTTACCTCATCACGAGGGCCCCGAACCTGGGTACTTCCCGCGTCCCGCTACGCTCGCTCGTACCCAATCTCGCCTGCGGACGCCGTCGATAGCTTCCCTGCTAGTCCCCACACCTCTATCTAACCTTCTTAGGTACTGCCGTTCCCAATACAACGACAAGTAGCAAGGTAGATCTATAGATTACAAGCTCATGATCACAATATGATCACACATAGAGAGAGAGATGAACACATAGCTACCGTTAGAACCCTTAGCCTCGAGAGAGAACTACTCCCTCCTCATCATGGGAATCAGCAATGGTGATGGAGATGGTGGTGGAGATCGATGGAGATGGCTCTGGGGGCACTTCCCCGTCCTAGCAGGGTGCCGGAACAGAGACTTTCTATCCCCCGAATCTCCCCGTCGGTGGCGGCGGCGCTGTGGAACTTTTCGTGGCTGGAGGATTGACGATTTAGGGTTTTCGCATCGGGAGGCTTCTTATAGGCGAAGAAGCAAGGTCGGTGGGCGGCCAGGGGGCCCACACCACCTGGTGGCGCGGCTAGGGCTAGCCCGCGCCTGGGGGTGTTGCCAGGCCCTGGCCCTCCTCCGTCTCGTATTCTGGCTCCGTGAGTCTTCCGGTAAAATAGGAACTTTGGCTTTTGTCCGTCCAATTCTGAGAATATTCATTTTCTGACTTTCCTGGAACCAAAAACAGCAGAAAACAGGCAACTGGCACTGTGGCATCTTGTTAATAGGTTAGTCCAAGAAATCATATGAAAGTACTCCAAAGTGTGGACAAAACATAAGAAAGTAGATAAAACCAAGCATGGAACATCAAAAATTATAGATACATTTGCAATGTATCAGCATCCCCAAGCTTAACTCCTGCTCGTCCTCGAGTAGGTAAGTGATAAAAAGAAAGAATAATTTTTGAGGTGACATGCACCATCATAAACTTGATCAAAGTTTTTGTAAAACATTCAAAGCTGGGACCATAGTACTTCAATCATAACATGAAAGACAAGGTTCTAGCAATAAGACAAAGAAACTATGATGCAACATGAAAAGGCACAAACAAAAGATTCATGAATAATAGTGCTTTGCAAGACGTTTGTTTGTTTCACATAAAGAAAACATAGCATAATAGCCTTCAGCTTGTCCCTCATAGAGTAGCAAATATAAATGCATAGGACACCTTCAAAGTTCATAAGAGTGACTAGATACAAATAGTTTAAAACAAGCAATATCAAGTTATGCATCAATCAACTAGTCTTGGGACAATGCACATAGAACTAAGAATGGCCACTATGCTCTCAAAGTAGGTGCATAAAGGTAGAAGGTGGAGACTCAATATAATGGTGGAAGAAAGGCCTTCATAGAAGGAAGTAGGGATTCAAGTCTCATAAAGAGCTTCCAAAAATTATGGTACTTATAGCTTTCAGTTCTCATTGCCCCTATCATAAGCATCTTGAAGTGATTAAGGTTAAAGTGAACAAACTATGGTGTACATGCTTGACGAAGTATAAGTCAGACATCTCATGTCCCTTGTATACGAGGGCCACTCCTCATGCTACTCAAGTTTAGTCACCGGTAAGTTCTTGCCATTGTAAGTACATGTGTATCATAGAGAACCGCCAACGGGGTACCCCTTGCCCGATGATACGGAAGAATCCCTATATCAAAATGACAAGGCAAGCAGACAACGAGCATCTCAGCAATCTTCTTATTTACCATGGGAATATGGTGCTTTTTTCTCTCTTTCCTCTTTTCATAATCTCATTTTTTTCTCTTTTCTCTTTTTTTCTCAATATAGGACTCTTTTGTTTATAAGAAGAATGCTTCATAGACAGCTCATTATGGTTACGCTGCAGGTTTCCACCATGTCAGCATGGATTAGACCAGCGGCCCAGGCATTTCTCTAACACATATACATAACTCCATGGACTTACAAGCTCCCCTTTCATTTCACACCGACGACATCCATATACAAAAGAGCATGATATCAACTAGGTACAAGTACCAAGTGCAATGTTGAAAGCGTTCCCCATGAAAGCATGGTTCTGCTAATCCCCAACAAATAAGTGCAAGCATATACAACATAGACGACACAATGGTTCAAGTTTATTAAGGGCAATAAAAGTAAAGTGTGCCATCAAGTTCGTGAGAGCTTTAATCACTAGTTTTCTCATAACAAGTTAAATTTGGAAGGTAAACAAAAGCATGAATATACTTGGAATAGCATAAGCTAATATGTAGGTATGGTGGACTCTTTGGAATAACTTGGTTTAGGGAGTTGGATGCATGAGTAGAACTCATACTTTGTTGTAGAGGCTAGCAAAAGACTGGGAGCGACAAACTAAGAGAGCAACAATGGCCATAATCATGCAGAGCGACAAAACATCATTGATCAAAGCATAGAGTGATACCACAAGTTTAAAACTAAAGGATCATCAAGGCTAATGGTGACTTGAGATAGTCATAACATGGTGTGAGCATGCGCCAAGTCAACCCAAATAAAGCATCAAAGGAGAATACCACAATACTATGCTTTAATATGCTAAAACAATGCATGATTCATCCAATGCACATTAAGCAATCTCAATTGTTTATAACAAGTCATGCTACAGCAAGTAATACTAAGCACAAAGCCAAAACAATATCAAGCATGGCATGGCAAAGCATAGGCCACAGTAAAAAACAAGCTCCTTTTACCACTTAAGCATGAACTTTCCTACTCTTTTCCAAACCAAACCAAACTATTTGAAAACCAATGTATGAAAGAGGGGTCCAACCAATTTATTCAGCAAACTAAGCAAACCAAGCAAACGAAAAACCAAAACAAAAACGAAAAGAAGACGCTCCAAGAACAACACAACTGTGCATGAAACAATAAAAATAAAACGTTTGGAAGAAACCTGGGATTTTTATTGATGAAGAGGGGGATGCCTTGGGCATCCCCAAGCTTTGACGCTTGTACTTCTTGGATATTTCTTGGGGTGACACGCGTGGCATCCCCAAGCTTGAGGTTTAGTCCATCCTTCATCTCATTACTCATTCCTTCCATACACCCGAAATTTTTCCTTCATACAAAACTTCACACAATCTTTATTAGCAACATTAGTGCACTCAATATAATAAGTCTTTAGGTTCAGTTATAACACCAATAAAACTTCCACTAAAACACTAGCTACTGTAGCACTTCCCTTAGAAAGCTCAATTCCCCAAAAGAACTCAAAAAGGAACCAACAAGAAGCAAATGCAGAAAATGGCAGAAATCTGTCAAAACAGACCAGCAGGTAAAGACGAATTTTTTCGAAGACCTTCTGTTGCTCAAATCAAAAAGACAAATTTTTTCGAAGACAAGTTGGGGTGCTTGATGTCTACGCACTTCTATTCTTGTAGACAGTTGTTGGGCCTCCAAGTCTAGAGGTTTGTAGAACAGCAGCAAGTTTTCCCTTAAGTGGATCACCCAAAGTTTATCGAACTCAGGGAGGAAGTGGTCAAAGGTATTCCCTCTCAAGCAATCCTGCAATCAAGATACAAGAAGTCTCTTGTGTCCCCAATACACCAAATACACTTGTTAGGTGTATAGGTGCACTAGTTCGGCGAAGAGATAGTGAAATACAAGTGGTATAGACAATTATAAGTGGTAATGGTGATAGAAAATACTTTGATGGCGTGGAAGAGACTAAAGTAAAACTGAAATAAAGATGGAAACAAGCAAACATGTAACAGATCTAGTAGTAAACGGTCTTTCAATGCTTAGAAACAAGGCCTAGGGATCATACTTTCACTATTGAACACTCTCATATAAATATCTTCTCTTTTTGATACTACTCTTAACTACTCTCCGGTTGGACACTCTAATCGATGGTAGGGTTATAACAGCACACCTCAAAGTTCATCTTTCCCATCTAGAAAACCCCACACTGTCACCTTGAGCACTAGATGGTTCCAACAAACACCACAATTTCATAAAGAGATCCAACTCCAAATATAACTCATAACAAGTATTTGTAATCTCTAGCCTAAGTGCCACCATGGTGAGCACGCTATCACTTTCACACACATGGGGAGAGCAGAGATCTATTAAAGCACTTGAGTAGCAAGGTAGATCTATAGATTACAAGCTCATGATCACAATATGATCACACATAGAGAGAGAGATGAACACATAGCTACCAGTAGAACCCTTAGCCTCGAGAAAGAACTACTCCCTCCTCATCATGGGAATCAGCAGTGGTGATGGAGATGGTGGTGGCGATCGATGGAGATGGATCCGGGGGCACTTCCCCGTCCCGGCAGGGTGCCGGAATAGAGACTTTCTGTCCCTCGAATCTCCCCTTCGGTGGCGGCTGCGCTGCGGAAATTTTCGTGGCTAGAGGATTAACGATTTAGGGTTTTCGCATCGGGAGGCTTCTTATAGGCGAAGAGGCAAGGTCGATGGGCGGCCAGGGGGCCCACACCACCTGGTGGCGTGGCTAGGGCTAGCCCGCGCCTGGGGGGTGTGGCTAGGCCCTGGCCCTCCTTCGTCTCGTATTCTGGCAACATGAGTCTTCCGGTAAAATAGGAACTTTGGCTTTTGTCCCGTCCAATTCTGAGAATATTCATTTTCTAACTTTCCTGGAACCAAAAACAGCAGGAAACAGGCAACTGGCACTGTGGCATCTTGTTAATAGGTTAGTCTAAGAAATCATATGAAAATTACTCCAAAGTGTGGACAAAACATAAGAAAGTAGATAAAACCAAGCATGGAACATCAAAAATTATAGATACATTTGCAATGTATCAGTGCCCCCTGAAATCATTTTTGAATCTTGTAAATGCTTTCTTGTGATGCATCTTTGCTTTCATTTGGTTTTTCCCAAGGTTGATAGTACGTGTGTTGCTATTTGTGCACCTCTCTAGGGCAAATATTTTCAAAAATCTATGTTCGTAGTTATGGACTACTTGGAGCACAGTGCCTCGACCATAGACAACTCAAACTAAAGTGGTGCTATAAATTTGACTTTTGCATGACTAGTAATCAGCTCCACTACAACAAAATGATTATTTAAAAGTGCCAACAACTGATGATATTGGGATGTCATATGTTACCTATATTTGACTAGTAAGTATTTCCACTGTAATGTAATTATTAATGAAACTACCAACTGTGTGAGTTCCTCAGAAGGACTTCTCGTTTGGTATCAAGGGGGAAACTCTAGGATGGGTTATGTTTAGTGTTAGTATAATGTTGGCTCCGAATAGGTCTCTCTTACCAGGCTCTAATAGTCATAAGTTGTATTGTGTCTCTATAGGTTCTTTTAGTGCATGCTTTGCTGCCTCTAAGCCTACCATACCAATGTAGGTGAGAGGCACCGAATTTTAAGACTCAACGTGTACTGGCCTCAATACTGACCGCGCCCTTTTTCCTTTGCCCTTTGTCGGCACCCCTTTTTCTTTGACAAGTATTATTTTGACGATGTTAGCAAGGTTACCCTTCCGGCTTGGCCTGAGAAAGGTTATGGACGCCATTGGTTATTCTTCAGGACTCTTAGTCCAATTTACATCTTATCCATACTCACATGTTGTATTGTTTTCATTGTGATTTGGATCTTTGTAATTTATATCTGTATTCTTGACTCGCTGAGTCATTGTTTTATATATATGTTCGTGTGGGTTCCATCGTGGACTATTGTGTAATGGTATTACTTCATTTTCCACCCACATGCAAGTGCTTGGTGTGCATCATAGAATCCTTTCTATGCACCTTTGGCGAGGATTGCTTAAACCTACATATGGCCGATTCTAGGGTGTTACAGAAAGTTATTCTTTTTGCCACTTCATACAAAAACATTACATTTCTCTTAAAGTCTCACCAACTTAAAACATGACCATTCTTAAGAGTTGATACCAATCAACATGCAACAACTATTTGTTATTGTGCTTTGCTTTCATACCTTGTATATTACTCTTAGGATCTTAGAATGAACTTTTGGTTATAAAGTACACTTGAAGATGAACACAATCTTTAAAAAATCACCCAAACTCAATCCCTACTAGAATATGGGGATTTACTTTGGGATTTATACAAATGCATATCATTATATATGCATAATAGCATATTGCTTCTTTAAACATTAGTCCTTACTGGACCAATGATGTTGTTTTTAGATATTGGAGTTTATATTGACTAGAAGACCTTGGCTACATAATCTTGCAGTCAGAAAGGCAAGTTCATACTTTATCATGTATTTTGGTTATTTTCTGTCAAGTATTTGCAATCTAGTATTGTTATCACCTGCATTTTCGAAAAGGATGGATATGACTTATTGATTATCGACCCAAGTGGTGTTAACCTAGTATGGCGGGCAAGTGGAACCATGGTATGATATATGTGGTTGGTGGAGGTTCTATTTGCACGAGAATGTATCATCTAGGATTTAATAACCAATATCGCCAGTCATTCTTGCATCGTCTAATACTCCCTCCATCCTAAGGCTTAAGGCATATAATTATTTTGAAAAGTCAAGCCATGTAAAGTTTGACTAAACTTTTAGAAAAATCTATTAAGAACTATTATATTATATAGATACCATGTAAAAATATGTTTCATGATGTATGAAAGGGTATAGATTACGTAGTATAAATATTAATATTTTTCTCTAAAAACTTGGTCAAACTTTAGTTAGTTTGACTTTTGGAAAAATTTATATGCCTTAAGCCTTGGGACGGAGGTAGTACATGTTAACCATGAGATTTATATGGCTCTGGGAAGTCAGCTAGATCTTATTGGTTTCGCATGTCAACGGATGCACAAGCCATGTTTGTTATCCTTGGAGCATGGTGTAATTCGTAGAGGATATGCAACAAATTAGTGGGATCCCTCAACGTCCCATAGTATTTCTAGTATCTATGATGGATTATACGTTTCAGTGTCGTAATACAAAAGGTGTACTTGGTGTACAAAAGGGTGAGCATGCAGGGTCGTGGAGAAGAGAAGTGATTGGCTTGGGCCCTTATACCGGACCGCATACCAAGGAAGTGTGAACAGGTTGGCCGGTTGGATGTGCAACGTGGATAAGGATCTCTCATGGATAAAGCAACGCACCTTTGTAGAGTGTAAAAAGGTGTGACATGTTACTCCCTGTTCTAGGAAGGAGCTGTGAATGTTGTAGGAAAGGAACTCCATGAAGTTCTAATCAATCTGTGAAGGCTGATGGACATAGATCGTCAAAATAAAAGCAATTTGTGAAGAAATGTTTACTAAAATCTACATAGCCTACGACCTATGGTCTATGGCATCAAACAGTCCTCTTTAATGAACTTGCTGAGTGCACTCATACTCAACCGTACCTTATTAACCCTTGCTAGATCTCGGAGCAAACAATGACATAATCAGGAGGTGAGCTACTTTGAGGAACTAAAGATATACAAAAGAATAAATGGAGTCAACATCCGCATCAGATGCTATGGAAATGAAACTAAAGAGTAGATAATAGAAAATCCCTAGTTACTAGAACCTACTTTTGTAGAGCATTGCTATAGCAGCAATCATAGACCAAATAAATATTAGTAATAGACTTACTAGTAGAATCTTCTACAAGTTGCTATTTCTGCTTTTCTTTTGTAAGTATACTTTCCTCACTGTATCGAGGAGGTTCTCTGGACCTTTTGTAATGTACTATGTTGTATTATATAGTCATTCCTTGGACTTGCGATGTTTCTGTTGTACCACTCTGAGGGATGTAATACTGGTAGAACGGTGTTTCATTGGTGTTATATCAACAACTTGCATACTACACCATGAAGTGGTATGCTGGGTCTCCGCAGCTAGTATCAGATCAAACATGTTGACCTTAGTATTAAAACCCTTTCATGAAGACCTGTAGGTTGGATAGTGACTATAGGAAGCCATCTTATCTAAACCACATCTTCTTGTAATCATCGGTGATGGATATTCACTTGAGAATAAACTTATCACATTTTAGTTGAAGTCTTCTTACTTATCTTTCTTATAGAATGGTTACTTGTTTAATCTTCTTATGTGAAGTTACATATCTAGTATATCTTAAAGTATGGAATATACCTCTTTTTATATTATCATATACCGAAAATAGACCGTAGTAGTGTATCACCAAGTTAGAGTTAATTCATACGGGAGTAATCATGGTGTTATCTTGCAAAGAAAAGACATTCAAGGAAGTAGAACTCTATCATTAATAAATAATAGTGGCAAATACCACAGTAGTACACCTCAAATTATTTAACAACATGTTATAGTTAAGGGAAATTAAGACATGTTCAACTCACATGAAAGCTGCTACATGATGAAATAGAACCTTATAAAGAGTTAATAATAGTATTAGGCTCATTTAATCCCGAGAAGTATGCCAAATACATAGTGGTAGGTCCCAATAAGGCAACATTCTTGTAGTACATGTAGATCTAAATAGTTTATGAAGCTTGTTAAATTGAAAATTATCCGTTGTTGTAATTTCATGGTACTTATATATGATAAAGTTAGCAACCAACATTGGAGATATGAGGATAATGCTAAGTATAATGCAAAGGATAAGTATGTATCAGAGGGTTGTAGAGGAAACTAACCAAACTATCATGAGAGTTGGATCAATTTTGCCAGAAGTTATTCCTTTGCAAAAGTGCAAATGGTGTAATTAATGAGGCAAAGAATACTACGGTCCGTATATGTGGTATAGAATGGTAGAGATCCCTACACTAATATATATATTGTAGTCTATAACATCAAAGCCTAAGTACAAGATATGTTTTACTTGAAGTACTATTTTTACAGGTTTCTGTTGTATGTTTGCTAGAAGTAACATTTGGATTTTACTGTGTAACTAGATCCATGCATGAAGTTTGAACTCTATGGGCATATGCATGATGTTACATGGAGTTCTTACTTGATGTACATGACTAGAGGTTAAAATGGGTTCACGTGAGGGAGATGTGAGTTATCACTTTGATGAGGCAGATACGAAGGCTCGTGAGAAGTTGGAGATGATGGGGATATTGCAATAGGGGTATGCTGTGATACCTCCGGGATCAGGGTTAAACAAATCCCAGACCTTAGCCTGACATAAGCTTAACCTAGAGCTCGAGGATATTCAGTGAGAAATCGGTAACACAACAGTAACCCTGCGACACAAAAATTAGTATAGCAAGCTCATAGCTGAGCAAAGAACCAAAATATTACAAGCAGAGGTCACTAACCACAAACATCAAACAACGGAAGGCAAATTATGCTATTAGGTATATCAAACTTAACAAATGGCCTAGGAGGCCTGAAGCATAATTATGATGTCCCAGCCCATAGATTCCAGGCTGCTGGCCGAGAACCCCAAGCTACTCGTCGGTGTCGATGTCGTACCAAACTTGTCTTTAGGGGAACACTTACTCTGCTACAAAAGTATCAACAAAGCAAGGGTGAGTACAGAGTGTACTCCGCAAGACTTATGGCTGGTGGGGTTATTTTGCATAAAGCCATCTTTGTTTATAAAACAAGAGGGATAAGAAGCTCGTCTAATCAGAATATTTTAAAAGGGGATAAGAGAGCGACATCTCGAGAGAATTAATCATCATCTTTGATATCCACCAAAGTAATCCTCATCTCACAACTAGGATCACCCCCTTGTACCCGTGAGGAAGCATCCTTAAGCACACATTGATCCTCCAAGTTTTATGATTAGATTATAGTTCTCTATGATCTTAGAATTCGGTCACCAAGCATTCATAACTGTGAACACAGATTTTCGAAAAGAGTTAACCCTACAGGGGTGTACAAGTTTACCCACACGTACCAACCGACTCTTAATGCCACTAGATAAGCCCTCTCCCTTGGAAGGCTGGTAGAGCGTGGTTGGCCACGACCTTTACCTTGCATTCGTCGAGACCATGAGTCACGCCCTAAGGAGGGTTCCGCCATAACGGGTAAAATCCCTAAGCCGGTCCCTAGAGATGTGAGGCGAGGTTGGTTTACTGGAGGGACCGCCTTAAGCAACCTCGGCCACGCTTACCTACCTGTTATGATGCACCTTCACCCGCAAAATCTTTCAAAACATTTTCTATGCATATGTCAAATGGAACGCCTGAACTATGTGACTCATGGAATCTACTAGGAAAGTTAATCAGTGGAGAGGTTCCTAAGCTCCGTGTGGTTGTACGCTCGTCTTGGTCCAAAGGCAAGAACTCGGTTCCTAGTGGTGGTGAGCATGGGACTACAAAAATGATATCCCACTGTGGCCTCCCATACAAGCCTTAACATGTTTAACCTTTACCACTAATCTCATCTCATCACGCTATCCCATCATACTAGATTCTCTGCATCTGATACATTATCTGGATGAACCAGCACTAACAGCTAAGCATGGCTAAGCAAGACACAGATATAAGCTCTATCAATGCACACAAGCCAAACCTAGTTATGCTAGGAGAAGTAGATCAGATAATATAAGTTCAAGGGAGTAATGCAACATATAGGATACTCTATCTATCGATAAAAGACCACAGTAGAATCGTATGCATCATGGCAAGAACTAAAATACTTTCGAAACCATAGGATTGTATAATGGTGGGGCTTTGCTTGCCTTTGCCTGTTGATACTCAGATATAGATCTTCAAAAGCCTTGTACTTGACTTGGATATAGTTGGTCAAGTATTGATCTTCAAGCTTCTATGGTGTTGATCTCGGTCTTCGGTCTTGATCTCGATATCGTATTCTACCGGGAAGAACCAAACACCAGAAACAAAGGGAAAACAATCAACACATGGCATCGATGTAATGTTCAAGCAAGGATGATGATATGACAAGTTAATTTGTATTGAAATGAAACCCTATAGCATGCTTGGCAATTTAAGAGGTGTCCGAGGGGTGCAACCCCTAATACATGAGAGACCCCGGAATCACCTACAGGGGTTCACTTTGTTCTATAATTAAACTTGTCTTGAAAGTTTCCTAACAATGCATGATGTTGATGCTATGAAATTGATCTCATTTTTCTGAATATTTTGATATATTATTTGTATTTTCTGATTTACAATGAATTAGTTATGATTTTTTCCCAATTTTAATTCATTTAAATCATTTTTAAAACAATTACACATTTTTGGAATTATTAAATATTTTTCCATCTAGCCCCACATGTCAGGTTTTATTAATTTTATAAAATGACTTTACAAAATATTAAAACTCTGATAGGTTGGGCCCATAGGGGTATTTTTATTTCCAAAAATGATTTCCAGAAACAAATAATAATAAAAGGATTATGACACCATGCTGACATCATCCTGACGTCAGCAATGGAGAACCTCCTCTGCCGATCAAGGATCTCTCAATCCCTTGCATGTGGGGCAACGATAGGAGGCGCGCTGGACGCGGCTCTTCATGGGCGACCTCAAGGTGGCGGCGCCGCCTGGAATAGGTTGTCGGAGCGGTGGCTGCAACGGCGCGTGACAGTGAATCTCACAGGCGAACATGGCAGGAGGAACCAGAGCAAGGGGAATGAAGGGGAGGGCACTAGGGAACTCAGTGGCTCACTAGGAGCGCGGAAAGCTTGACGGCGAGGCCTGGGGTGGCCGGAATTAGTGGCAGAGGCGGTGGTCAGTGTCGAACACGGCGGCACGATTCTCCTGATCTGGGGCTACCCCGACTCTGCTGCTTAGCTAGGATGAATAAAGAGAACAAGGGGATCATGACGGCACCCATGGCTGGTCGAGGGAAGGCCGGAGACGGCATGAAGCACGACGCTTGACAGAGCTAGGGTTTGGCTGTGGAAAGCACAGAGGAGGGGAGGGGGAGAATGGTGGCTAGGGTTTGTCATGTGGTGGTGGAGGCAGCTTTATAGGCGACCGAGGCGATGTCGCGTATCTTGATGCTCGCCGGTGGTGGAGGCACGGCCAGCGAGCTGCTTCCTCGATCCACTGGCGAGGAAAACGACGGGGAATAGGACAATGAAGGGGTACCGGGCTGGTGGGCTGCTGTTGGGCCAAGCTGGGCCACGACAAAGTAAGAGCGGTGGTTAGCTACTACGCGGGTGGGTGACAAGTAGAGAGGAGAGGGTGTTGGGCCGGCCTGCTGCGGGTCTGCTGATGTTTTTTATTTGCAAAACCTTTTTCCAATTTTTTCTATTTTCTCTTTTGTAATTTTAAATACAAACTCTTTTGGGTATTTCAAAAATATCAGAAGCTTTATGAAATTATTTGGAATAATGTGAGGCCCTTGTAAGAATTTGGGCTTCACAAACTTTTGAACTTTTTCAAAATTCAAAACCTTTTGAATTTCTTTTAGAGAGAGAGGGGAAATAGCTTGGGTTTAGGGTTTTACTTTATTTTCTTTACATGCATTTTTTTAGAAATGATGCTCATGAATGCACAATCAAATCCTCAATTATGATTAACTAAAACTGGGGTGTTATAGCTCTATCCCCCTTACGTGAAGCTCGACCCGAGATTCCAAAGGTAGGAAGAGAGAAAAAGGAACATGGTCACTCTAAGGATAAGAGGGAAACACACTAACAATACACAGAGTATCTCATGGTCAACTCGTGAAAGAGTGTTCAAAAACAGCTCCGAGATGATGATATGAAACACATCAAGGTAACAAAGGGAATAGAGGAGAAGGTTTCAAATTGTTAGATAGCTGGTCTTCATAAGGATTGAGACCATGGAGTTTCAGAAGAGTTTAAGATCCTGAAAAGGAAAGCTTATAACAGAAAGAGCATAACCACAAACTTCGAGAGGTGAAACCTTACTAAACGACTTAGGTAGAGTTGTCACAACTACATGGACAGATCGAGAGAACCAAGCTATTGAACTACTTTTGATACAGAAGGATCACTCTTCGTTCAACAGAAGGCCAAGACGGAAAGGTGTTTTGTGGAGAGGACTCATGAGAGTCACAAGAAACATGTAGCAAGAGAACTTATGATTACCAAAATCATATCCGCTCTTTGAACATGTTAGAGGAACTAAAGGAAACTCTTTATTCATCCAGGATTATTAAACCTTTGCCAAAGATCGTGATATCACTTTACACCACCAGATGAATAGGTAATAAGATTCCTAATGACACGAGGAAAAAGAAACTTCATTCTCAGACTTCAGTTACTTGGCACAACAGGGCTTTTGCCAACATAAAGAGTCTGGAGGATCGACCGAGAGACATTTAGCAACACTACTTTAGATGTTCTCCTTGATGTTCGAGAAATGATGCTATTTTTAGATATTCGAGTTTATAACAACTAGAAGACCTTGGCTGCATAATCTTGCAGTCAAAAAGGCAAGTTCATACTTTTTCATGTACTTTGGTTATTTTCTATCAAGTATTGTTATCACCTCCATTTTTAAAAGGATGGAAGAAAATACTATTTTCTTAATAATATAACTTATTGGTTATCAACCGGAGTGGTGTTAACATAGTATGGCAGGAAAGTGGAACCATGGTATTATATATGTGGTTGGTGGAGGTTCCATTTGCACAAGAATGTATCATCTAGGATTTAATAACCAATGTCGCAAGTGATTCTTACGTGTATAATACACGTTAACCATGAGAGCAATACGGCTCTAGAAAGTCAGCTGGGTGTTCTTCCTTCCGCATGTCGATGGAGCATGGTGTAATTGGTAGAGGATATGCAGTAGATGGATGGGATCCCTCAACGATGACCCATGGTATTTCTAGCATCTATGATCCATTGTATGTTTCAGTGTCGTAATACAAAAGGTGGACCCGGCGTACAAAAGGGTGGGCATGCGGGGTCATGGAAATGGGCAGTGATTGGCTTGGGTCCTTATATCGGGCCTCATACCAAGGAAGTGTGAACGGTTTGGATGCTCGGATGTGCAACATGGATAAGGATATCTCATGGGTAAAGCAACACACCATTGTAGAGTGTCAAAAAGTGTGACATGTTACTCCCTGTTTCGGGAAGGAGCTGCGAACGCAGGAAAGGAACTCCACGAAATTCTAATCAACCTGTGAAGGCTGACGGACATATATCTTCAAAATAAAAGCAATTTTTTAAGAAATATTTACAAAAACCTGCATAGACTACGACCTATGGTCTATGGCCGTAGATAGTGCATCAAATAGGCCTCTTTAATCAACTTGCTGAGTATGCTTGTACTCAATCGTACCTCTTTAACCCTTGCTAGTTCTCGGAGCAAACAATGACGTTATCAGCAGGTGAGCTACTTTGAAGAACTGAAGATATCCAAAAGAATAAATGGAGTCAATGGCTGCATCAGATGCTATGGAAATGAAGCTGAAGAGTAGACAACAGAAAATCCCTAGTTACTAGAACCTAATTCTATAGAGAATTGCTATAGCAGCAATCTTAAGCCAAATAAATATTAGTAATAAATTACTAATAGAATTGTCTGCAAGTTGCTATTTCTGTTTTTATATTGTAAGGATACTTTCATCACTGTATCGAGGAGGTTCTCTAGACCTTTTGTAATATATTGTGTTGTAATATATAGTCATACCTTGGACCTGTGATGTTTATGTTGTACCACTCTCATGGATTTAATACTGGTGGAACGATATTTCATTGGTGTTATGTCAACAACTTGCATACTACATCATGCAGCGGTATGTCGGGTCTCCGTAGAAAAGGGGCTTCTTCCCGTGTAGCTTATCTGATCTAGTTTCAAGAAGTAAAGGCACATTTTGAGGGAGTTTCTCAATACATTCCATGGCGCGTACTAACACCCTAGGGTACTCTATTTCCCACTCAACATCCATTAGTACGCGATTCAATTTTTCATATGTAGGCATTATTGTATTATTAGCCAAAGTGTATTGCATCCTAGTCATACATACCTCTCTAAGATTCAAGCTATCAATGATAACTTTTAACAAGAAAGGCTAGTATCTATCAAACTGGTCATTGATATTATCCTACCGGAACCCGAGGATATTAAAATCCCCTCCTATAAGAATAGGGTGTGGGTTGTCCTTGGCAAGATTGACCAATTCCTTAGGAAGGAAGCCTTTTTATCGTCTTGAGATGCTCCATACATGGCACCTAGGCTCCATATGAATTGGTCAGATTTATTTTGAAGGTGGAATTTAATGTGAAATTCCCCTACCGAGTAGTCCAATAATTCCAACAAAGAAGCCCGGACACCTAGTAAAATCCCCCATGCATGTTGTGCGGAGGTATCCATTTCTACATGAATTCAATCCCACCTGATAGGTGGTCTAGAATATGCATCTTGAAAACTTTTTTACCAGATTCCGTGATAGCGAAAAAATCCAACTCATGATCCTTAATATAGTCGGCTATGTGTAGATGTTTAGCTAAGTCATGTAGACCTTTTCTATTTCATATCTTACCTCTTATAAGGAAACATTAGGGGATTTAGACACTCTCACCCTTTTGGACGGTACTTTACTTTTATTTATTTTGTGAGATTTAGATCACAAATAGACCCTAACCTCGGCTCATCCAACCTCACCTCTGACACCACACCAACTAAATGTGATAGGAGCTTACCATCATAGGTAGTATTATCCTCTTCATCATCAAGTTCGTATTCAGTCGGGCATCTCCTTTCAGAGAAACCTTACTCCTATCAAACTCTACACGCTTCAAATCATTAACCAAGATATTAATTTTATTGACACTAGAATCTAAACTAACTCCTACTGCATTCATATTTGAAGAAATACGTGTAGTAGGAAAAGAGAGAAAATACTTAGGTGCCGATATACCTTGGGAGAAGTCAAGGTTGTGTATAGCCTGAAGGCGCATGGCCTTCTTGAGTGAGTCCTCATCTGTAGGAGTCGCTCCAGTCCCCGTCATGGGGTGCCTCCCTCTGCGACGCAACGAGGTAGTAGTCACAGCCGTGGCATCCTGAACCAGAGTCCGAGGTGGTGGTGAGGAAGAGGCTGCCTCCATAGAGGTGACATGGGATAGCGGTGTCGGTGGAGATCTGCCCCCAGTACCTCGCGAAGGGATGGACCGCTAGTCTCCCTAGAGACAAGGCCTCCTGTGCAGACTGAAGAGCTGCTGGAGCATGTGAGCATACCCGCGGCTGGTAGGCAGTTAGGGCGTGACATTGGCTTGTCCTGCCTCAGACTGCCAACACGCTGAATAGCAGCTGCTATGGCCGGTTTCTGGGCCAGGCACCACGGCCCACTGGTTCTACTATGAGCCCTCCTGGAGTACACTATCAGCGGCCTGCCGGCCTGGGTGGCCCGATGATCTGCAGTCATGGGTGCGGGTGACGGCCCAAACATCGATGAAGTATCAACAACATGACTTTTTCCTAGGATGCCCGCCGATCGCTGCAGGATGGGTAATGGAGAACTAGAAACCAAAGTTCCAGTGATCATCATCGATGTCGTCATCATAGGAACTGCTCCACTTTGATGCTATTGCTGTGAAGAGGAAGCTACCCTATTCTTCCTATTCTTTGACATCTTATTAGCCGTTGTATCTTCGCTATTCGCACCATTGCCGCCCAGATCCTCGGAGTCATCCTCATGTTTCTTCCACATAAAAGGCTTGAATTCTGCCTCTAGTACATAGTCCTCACTCTCTAGCACAAAAGTGAATTCTGCCTCCAGTACATAGACCACTAGTCTACCTTGAGACAAGGCCTCCCGTGTAGTATGAAGAGCAGCTAAAGCATGTGAGTATACCCGCGGCTGGTAGGCAGCCAGGACGTGGCATCGGCTTGTCCTGCCTCGAACTTCTAACATGCTGAGTAGCAGCTACTGCGGACGGTTGCTCGGCATGGCACCGCGGCCCACCGATTCTGCCGTTAGCCCTCCTAGAGTACACTACCAGTGGACTGCCAGCCTGGGTGGCCCAACAATGTGCAGTCATGGGTGCGGGTGACGACCCAAACATCGATGAAGTATCAATAGTAGGCCTTTTTCCTCAGATACCCGCCAATCGCTGCAGGATGGGTAACGGTGAAGTAGAAATTAGAGCTCTAGTGATCATCGTCGATGCTGTCATCATAGGAACCGCTCCACTTGATGCTATTGCTGTTAAGAGGAAGCTTTCCCATTCTGCCTACTCTTTGATATCTTATTAGCCCTCGTATCATCACCATCCACACCCTTTTCGTCCTGATCCTCAGATTAATCCTCAGGTTTCTTCCACATAAAAGGTTTGAATTCTTCCTCAAGTACATAGTCCTCACTCGAGTTAATTGCATAAAACTACCACAATTGAGGCGGTCAGAAAGAGTTAGTACCATTTTCGGTAATTTTGACACGTCAGTACCACCACTGGTACGACGAAACTCTGGCCGCACTGATTCGCGGTTAATAACCTTTCTGACGACGCTGGCCAAACGGCCGTGCGTGAGAATGAGTAGCCCCGCGCACGTGAGCAGCCACTCGCCGCGCCGCGCACTCGCGGGCCGGCTGCAGGCAGCCGCTCGCCGCCCAACTGCAGCTGCTCGCTCAGCTAGCTAGCTGCGCGTGAGTGCACGCACTGCTGCCTGCTTAGCTTAGCTAGCTGCGCGTAAGTGCGGGAGTCCACGGCTCGCCGGTCGCCACGTGGGTGACCTCGCAGCTCACCGGCCGCCGCTGCTCGCGGGCACCGCGCGTGAGTCCGCAGCTTGCCGGCTTCCACGCGTGTGACCTAGCAGCTCACCGCCCGCCGCTGCTCGCCGGTCCCACGCAGTCGCCGGCTCGCGCGCTCGCCGCCCAGCTGCAGCTGCACGTGCGTGTGTGCGCTGCTGCCTGCGTGTGTGCTAGCTTAGCCAGCTGCGCGTGCGTGCGACGCGGGAGTCCACGGCTCGCGGGTCGCCACGTGGGTGACCTCGCAGCTCACCGGCCGTGGCTGCTCGCCGGTCCCGCGCGTGAGCCCGCAGCTCGCTGGCGTCGCGCTCGCCGCTACACGCGTGAGCAGCAGCACGCCAGGCCCGCGAGCTGGCCGGCTGTTATCGGCTCTCGGCGAGAAGACCCTGTTGAAAACGCGATCAGATGAGCTGCGGCCGGGCGGCGAGCTGCGGGCACGGGGGCATCGAGCGGCGGCCGGCGAGCAGCGCGCGCGGGGCCGCGAGCGTGGCGACCAGCTCACGTGCGGAGCGGCGAGCTACAGAGGCGGGGCGGCGAGCAGCGGTGAAGAGCTGTGAGGGGCGGCGACCGGCGAGCGCTTAGTGGCAAGCTGCAAAGGCGGGGGTGGCGAGCGGCGGCCGGAGCTCGCTCGAGTGCCTCGCACGCGTGCAGGTGAGGAAGCTAGCGAAGAATTGCATCGCGCGCGTGCAAGGGATAATGAAAAGAAAAGAAAAAAATAGAAGCACTATTTATAAAATAAAAATAAAAATGGGACACAAGATTGAAAGACATAATATATAGAGGCATTTTTTGCAAAAACACAAGGGCTCCTAAACGGCGGGGAAACGGCCGTTTGGCCACGTCAGCGCCGAACGTGGGTCAGCGTCGTTAGAGACGTTATCAACCTCGGATTTGCGCGATCAGAGTTTTCTCGTCCCAGTGTTGGTATTGACATGCCAAAATTACCGAGAGTGGTACTGACTCGTCCTAACTGCCTCAATTGTGATAGTTTTATCCAATTAACTCTCCTCACTCTCTAGCAAAAAAGTGAACTCATAACCCTTCATCTTGATAACTAGATTAGATGCAAAATTAGAGTACTCGCCACGATCACCCATAAAGGCCGTAGTTTCGACCATGCCTACCAGAATGTGAACCTATGCACGACGCCTCAAACTATACATGTCAACATCTAGGGCTTGTCCAATGAGCGAGCCCACTCCCCACATGGCAAGGAAATGACGAAGCTCATGGGGAACTCCGGTGACATTCACCCACACCGGCCTTATCTCAAAATCCAGGTTTATCTGGTCCATCCTCTAGGAACTTATAGAAAGCATGACTAGTCACACTAACTAGAGTTGTAGGGGAAGGACCCTATTAGGGATATTAAAACTGAGACAAAGAGGAGCTCTCTCACACCCTCTACACGTTTGACCATTGGATCATCCGTTCCGATCAATTTTGGCTGTTTGATACGTGCTGGATGCTTTTGGCTGTCCAATCGTCAAATTGAATCATTTCTAGCCGCCCGATTTGCTTGTTCTCCCGAATTAGCCCAGTTGTCCCTAGGAGGATGGTCTCTGTGCATCAAATTGACGTTTTCTCATAAATAAATTGGGTCCAGAAAACGGATGAAGTGGCCTATTGCGGTTAGTTGGTTGTGTCCCTCTATCTTTCTCTTCAGGGTTTATGGTTTAGGGTTTAAGAGGAGCTCTCTCACACCCTCTACACGTTTGACCATTGGATCATCCGTTCCGATCAATTTTGGCTGTTTGATAACCACTAAGTCATGTTGTGGGTCGACTATCCTTGAGCCAGCTACTCTACGGAACAAATCGGTGCTTTGTGGTAAACTGGGCGTGAGCAGTCTCGCTAAAGCCCAAATTATCTCCTATCAGCGCTACGAATCGACACTTCAGGTCTTCAAGCGGCCGATGGTGGCGTATGGCGATTTGGAATCCCGGCGGGCCCCCGGAGGCGCCACCAAAGTTGGCACTGATGGCGGAGGGATACTCACCAATAGATGCCGATGGCAGTGAGCTTGACGGACCTCGAGCAGTGGTGCCTCTTCCCGAACTTCGACCTTGAGCAGCAGCCTGCACCTCGAATCATCACAATCAGACGAGGAGCCAGCGAACCAATGCGTCATGGCTACAGTGGCGCCCCTTTTCCGACCTCAACCTCGAGCACCCCACCTTGCAAGACGGCCTCTGTGCCTCCGCCCTCCATGTCACATGTGGCTGACCTGCAGGTATAGTCCTAGCTCCCATTGGCATATGTTTCAGTTAATTATGGCACCGGCACAAGCTGCTGCACTGCATCGCACGAAATAAGATTCATTGCTTTGATGCATGCAGCCATCAGGAAAATGAAGCCAATGCACCGCCAGAGGATCTGAATTTTTCTGAGTGCTCCCCCCATCCGGCCAGATCACAAACGCCGGTGTTTGCTTCGAGGTGTTGGGCGTGCTTTCAGGCCATGTATTATCTCTGATCATGTCCCATTTTCTCCTTGCTTTGTTTCGTTTTTATTTCCTTTTTCGATTATCATTTTGAGTTTTGTTGATTGGTCATGACTCTTACGTGTGTGGGCTGAGTACGTAATTTTAGACTTTCAGACTTGTTCAGATTTTTTGTTGCCCAGCTATTTTTTGTCCAGGTACAAGCTTAATATTTAAGATCGGGAGATAAGCATTATATATGTTGCAGGTTTGTTTCAGAACTTCTAAAGTTCAACTAAGGATTAATTTGGATTTGCAGAACAATCTTGCTACTTGACGGTTTTCGGTCAGGCTGTAAAAAAGTTTTGGACATATGATTATCTTCCTTGTGAGCTTTTGATGTTATCGCTGCTCCAGTCTACTCAACTGAAGCCTAATGTTACATTTTCTTAAGCAACATTAATTACATAAGGAAATATAATCAGATGATGGTAGGTTTGCTCTATACCAATTTGACAATTTTTACTTTGTTGTTCTATCCATAGTAGCTAAATTTGGGACCCTTAATTCTTTGAAACCGCATCAAGGGACACATCTAATTAAACTATTATTTTGAAGAACAAGATTTTAATACCTCTTTCTTGACCTGGTTGCATACATCATGCCGTCCACAATTTTTTGTTTGAATGGTCGAAGTCTGTCATATCCGCTACATCTCACATTTCTTAAAATTGATTGTCAAATATCACAGTCTCTCTAATAATACTTGTGGGATTTTTCTTTTTAATTACGCCTAAGCAAATCATGTTCATCCATATTGACCGCTCATCGGCATTTTATCTTAGTCGAGTATATAATTCTCAAATGATACTTGAGTGGTATTAAACAAATTAATGCATGTGAAATGGTCTGTCCTTGCTCTTCTTGGATAGCCACTTTCATTTTCTTTTAGGCTTAATTATATGTTCCTTGATATGGTGTTTACATATATTCATATGTTACAGATGCATCCAAAGGAAATTACCATGCATGTTTTACATATTTTTCTCTAATGGGTTAACGTTGAATGGCCTGAAACATATTATTGATTTACTATTATTTTTGAATTATATGAGTACCTATGACTCACGTTGTGTCCTTAGATAGGCATACTAGATAAGCTGAGCTGAAGTCTCAGGTATCTTCTTGTCTAATGATGCTGGCCCTATCTTCTGCTAACACTTTTTGTTGACTCTTTTATCTAGATTTATGTCATGACTTCTTATATTACGCTTGAAAAATATTGAGTAAATCGAAGACTCGTGTGTGCTTTACAGGTTGTGCTTAATCATCAAAACTAGAGATGAAAAATTAGAATTAGGATTAATTTTTAACCAATGTTTGATATTGTAGTCTCAGCTCAAGAACTATTCTTGAAAGACAAGAATGATGCATGCTCAGTCTACCATCGAGGCAATACAAGTTTTTCACCTATATTGAATGTCTTCCGAATTTGTAGTCAGTGATGTAAATTAACTTTGCAATCTCCGTAGTAGAGGGGACGCCTCCTAACACGTTGTCACCAATTCCAATTTTTTAGTTATAGTTGATTGTCTGATAAAAAGTTTCTAGTGTTCGCTTCCATATATTGTGTACAAACTTATGAACCGACGAGTTGACAATCTAATGAAAGTGATGCCACCTTTCCAAACAAAAATGAAAATTCCCTAAAAAAAATGAAAAGGGCACATTACGTGTACCTTATTTATTTTAAACTTAAGTCATTGTTCTATGCTACGTTATACGGCTCCACCTTTATTTCATCACCTGACCTATCTGTAAACATTATTCGTGTGCAATGTAGATAAAGAATTTTGACATCCCTGTTAACTAAATCAAGTAATCTACTTCTAAGCACGTGTTCATATCCAAAGGTTTCTATTATGTATATGATTAGTGTAAACTACTATCAATATATTGACAAAATCGACAGACGCGGCAACACGCGCAATCATGATCTAGTGCAAGATTATCTTTACATAGAAAATCAGGAAGTTGGTAAAACATAGCATTAGCATGCCCTGACCCATATAGCGTTGCAACTGGCCTTGGCTATTTCAGGACCTAACAGTGCCATATAGAATTATTGTCCTTGTCGCAAAGTAGTAATGTTTGACAGTACAATATTTTGTCATGTGCAAGTTCACCTGACACCTGGAGCACCAAATCTTGCCAGTTACCGACGAGTTGTTGACGATGTTGTCCGTCCCCGCAGCAGTAGACACCACTGTGGTAGCAACATGTGCTGCCGACAAAGAGGGCTCTAACGCTACAGGGGTGGCAGTGGCTGTCACGTGGGAGGTCGTGGTTGCTGGGAGTGGGGAATCTTGAGGCAGTTGTGCCGCACGGGCCTATGTGGACGTGCCCTGAGCCCCTGAGCCGCCGTACCATAACAGCCCTTCTTCTTCTTTGATGCGAGTCTTCTTTGCGCCCTAGTCGCGGCCAGCCCTTGACCAGGAAACACCAGCGGTATAGGCGCTGCGACACCCAGCGGCTGCCGCTACACCCCGAATAGCTGCCCATGGACAGGGGTCAGGAACACCGGGGGAGGCCCCGATGCCGGACTGAAGGGGAACCCGGGAGCGGTCGCTCCAGCCTTCCCAGAGGACGAAGCTCTCGGAAATGCAATTCCCCCTGTAGGTTGGCCTCCCTGGCACTATGCGCACCGTCGATTTACTGGAGATTCCTGCTAACCGTTTCGTATATTGACCCTTCCATCTCATTTTTTAAGTCCATTCAATTTTTTCACAACGCCCGCTATCCTTTCAAGTTTTTTCACGTTCTTCTTTTGGACTCTTCAGGAGACAAACGTGATTCACAGATGATTCACCATTTTTTAATTAGCGCATCTAAAAAATTACAGCACAGATTCATACATGAATTGAACATACGCGTACAAGTTTTGTACGGGTTTCTTTCAAGAATCATACAAAATTCATATAATATTTTTAGAGCAATATTCAACGAATATTCATACAAGTTTCGTAAGAGATCCATTCTAGATACAAGTTTCGTAACAGATCCACACAAGATTCATGAGGTTTTCACACTATCTAATCCATGAACAGGTGCATACATTGTTAAAATTCAAATAAAATCACACAAGTAAAAAATCACTAGAACAAAATCACACAGATTCATCCATGAACAGAATCTGGAGAGAGGAAATTACACGTTTCATAGAACAAAAAAATAATAGACATTTCATACACATGTTCAAGATCCAAGCTTGAAGAAAAAATAAAGAAAAAGGAGGTATATAGAAGATAAGAAATCATACATTGTTCCATAGGAGATATATAGAAGGTATTTTACCATTTCAACATGCAACATAACTTTTCACAAGAATTTTTTCCGTTTTATACTCGTGAAAACACAGATCCAATAAAGTTTCATACATGTTTCAATCTTTTTTTTGAACGGTGGGAGGGTCTAGAAGACCCCAGAAGCTGCATAAAGAAACACGTGGCAGGTACAAGATATCAGGAGGCCTTTTACATCGAGCACCCTAGCCAGGCTAGACAAAACAGAAAAGGACCTCCAAAATGCAAAAAGCACCCTATGACTAAAAGATAAAAAACAATCGAGTCCCAGAGAGCCTCCACCACCAAACTCCGGCGACCTCCAGCCAACGGCGAGGTCAGGGTCTCTTGCTCGTGACGCCCATCGAACTAGAGAGGAAACGAAGCCGCCAACCCTCCCGTACCCGGCGAGGACGAACCACTTGCCAAGAACGGGATGTCGAGCACCAGCGCCGCGCTTCAGATAAGGACCTCCCAAGGAGGTTGGATCCAATCTATAAACAGAAATAACACAACTAGTACAAAATTTTGTATGAAACTGAATATATGAGCGGCTAAAATGTAATAGGGAGTGAGATCGACATGCCACCGCATAAAAGCTGAACGATGCCTGCTGAACCGAAAATTGAAAAAGAATAAGACAATTTTGAATAAACAGCCACTATAAGAGTCAGTTTGTTCCTTCGTACTAGTACTTCCTTGTGCGCGTGTGCTTGTGCCTGGCCGTACACTGGTTCTTTCATACACCTACAGCATTGCTCTAGTCAAAATAAGTGAATAGAGGAATTGACAAAAGTGCTTTGACGAATATAACTGAAACTGAAATGAATTTTGGATGAATCTTCACCGGAACTTTTTTTGAAACTACCAACACTGAATTTTGGATGAATCTTCACTGAAATTCTCGAGCTAAGAACACTCATGGGCTCATGGAAGATACAATCAATATTCATAAATGAATCAGCATAAAAAATAAAACCAAATTCTAAGAAAAAACGGGAGACCAGATCGGGGAAGATAGATCGGGGCACCCATGACCAGAGAGGGGTTTTCAGCGCCGGCCCCGAGTTGACCTCCCGCTGGTCGATGCTCCACTCGAGGACGCTACCGGAGCGCGAGGCGGCGTTGGAGCTCGGCCACCGGTGCCGAAGGAGGCCAGATCGGGACTAGGGAGGTGGGGGGGCACCGGGGCGCGAGGCGGCGCTAGATCTCGGCCACGCGGCGGGATCCGCGTCCAGCGCCCACCACAGGAGGGTCTCCGGGCGTGCTCGCCGGCCGATGGAGCGGAGGGTCACCGCGCGTGCTCGCCGGCCGATGGAGCGATGGGCACGGAGGGTCGCCGCGCGTGCTCGCCGGCCCCTATGGGGTCGGCCCCGGACTGGCGGCGGCGGGAGGAGGCCGCCATGGGCACGGAGAGGCCTCGGACTGGTGGCGGCGGGAGGAGGCCGATGGAGCGGTGGGTGAGAATATCATTTTGCGGCCCGAAAGTTGGGTCGCTCAGGCAACGCGGTACCCAAGTTGATTTTTATCACCGCGATTCGAAAAGTTGGGGCGCCAATTGCTGAGAGGGGTCTTTCGAGTGAATCATGGTCAAACCCAATATTTTCAAATCGTGCCCGTTAAGTAGGATATTCCGTTACACTAGTTCCTATTGTGCCCCTCCTTCGCCGGTCACTCTTCTTAGCCACCCTGCACGTGTCGTAGGGGCAAATCCATTACTGTACTTTCCTAACTCTCGACACTGAATCTTGCTGCGGCGACGGCGGCGGTCCCTTTTCTTCCCTTCCCCGACCCTAAATCTGCCAGCGGTGGAGGACCTTTTTTCTCCCTCCCCCGACACTGAATCCGACGGCGGCGGCCCAGCATGTCTTGCAAGGTGAAGGTTGTAGCTACGTCGCTGACTGATTCGGGTCCGTCGGGGCCCAAGTATGGGGCTCAATGCGTAGCAGCGGCAAGGTCTTCAGCCCCGGTTAGCGAGGAGGCCAGCAAGGATTCTGCTCCCAAGGTACCTACGAGCAACGGGTTGAAGAGAAAAGCAAGGCCGGCGGCAGATTGTTCGGCTCTGGTGGGCGGATGCAGCACCCAGATCTCGAAGAAAAAAACCCGGGAGAAGAGCGAGAGATGAATTTTTCTTATTTGTGCCTTATCTTGGAAGTAGATTAGTTACGGCATAATAGAATCGAATGAACTGAAATGTTCCCCTTTTTAATCAAATTAGGCACAGCTTTGATACAAGGGACCTATATGATTTCACAATTCATGTTCGACAGTACACTACAAAACTTGATTTTGGTTGCGAGAGGGTTGTGTTCAGGCAATATGTGCATCTGCTTGTGAATTGCAAAGAGGTTGTGTTTGTTTCGCTGTTGGTAGATATGCTTGCCACTAGAATTCCCTGGGGTTCTAGACAGAGGACAAAATTGGTGTGGCGCAACATGAATGATACCTATCAGCAAATTGAGCACTCCCATGAGCTTCAGATGGTTTGGGAGTGTTGTGCAGCTGATCGTAAGGTGAAAGTTGAAGCGATGATTGATGATATGTATGCAGATGCTAGAGATCTTGTGCCAGAGCTTCTGCTCCTAGAGAATACAGACCAATAGATGCTGATCTAGATAAGTTCAGTATACGCATAGAGGTGGATTCATACATGGCAAAACTTGATGAGGGAGTTAATAAGCCATTTTCGTCATGTACTGTGGAGATCACTGTCGATTCCAAAAACATAACTCTTGATGAAATGAGAGAGATTATTGGTAAGGAAATCAGTATTGGCCCTAAGTAGATGGCAAAAATCCGGTGGTGGCATCATAAGAAGCAGCAATTCATAGATGTTTTGGATACTGAAGATCTTATGAAGATTATGCAACGAAAGAAGCGAACCAGGAAGGTGTTCTTCCTTAGTACCATTTCTGATGTTGTTGAACAAGTTATAGTGGATGTAGATGCCCCGGTAGTGGCTGAACAGAATGAGGGGGTCGACGTTGATGAGATCTGATGAGAGCTGCTACCCTGGGCTTATCATATGGACCGCAGGGTTCCCCTGCCTGTATTTGTAATATTGACTGCTGTTGCATTTAGGGCATGCTTCTGTGATTATGTTTGTTGAGAGATTGCGATATAATGTTGTGCGAGCTGTTGAGATTTTCGGACATGTCACTCACTGAAACCATCGTTGTTGTAATAAGTAATAAGTACATTGTAGTTGACATGATTATGTTTCTTAAGATGACATACCGTACTTGTTTCTATTATTATGTTTGTTGGGACATTGTAATGTAATGTTTTGTGAAATAGTGACTGGACTAGTGATGCATAAATACATTGTAGTTGGCATGATTATGTTTCATGAGATGATGTACTGTCACTTGTTTCTGTTATTTTGTTTGTTGAGAGACTGTAATGTAATGTTTTGTGAAACCATGACAGGACAAGTGATGTGTAAGTACCTTGTAGTCGACATGATTTTGTTTCTTGAGTTAATGTAATATACTTGTTTCTGTGATTACGTTTGTTGAGAGATTGTAATGTGATGTTTTGTGAAACCATGTTGTGATTATGTTTGTTGAGAGATTGTAATGTAATGTTTTGTGAAACCATGACTGAAGAAGTGATGCATAAGTACCTTGTAGTTGACATGATTTTGTTTCTTTAGATGATGTAATATACTGGTATGTTTTCATTAGGCAATGAGATTGGGATGGAGGGAGTGCAGGTTTAATATTTGAAATGAGAATGTGTGAACAGAATCCATATCAGGAAGGAGACAATAATCCAGGGAAAGGGCATGGTATCCATTAAACTATTGTAACATGCCAATTTAGTCATCGTTGTAGAAGTAGAAGGGCTGCTCTCTCTCTCTCTCTCTCTCTCTCTCTCTCTCTCTCTCTCTCTCTCTCTCTCCGTCACCAACGCCGTCGCCTGCGACGATGCATTCGCCATGTTGTCCTTGAACGGCAAGGACGACCAGTCGAGCAGCGACAGCCTTCTCTCCGACATCGAGTATTCCTTCCACGATGTGATTTCCTCTGTTTTCTCGGGCTAGAGTTAGGCAATGGTAAATCTCTCGATCTGAGATCCATATGTGCATGCAATCATGTTCGATTTCAGCTTTGCGTTTACCTATAGGTACCACGGACGATCTACGACTCCGAATGGGAGGGCCTAGATCTGGATGGAGAAGTGCCATGTGACCATGGGCTAAAACTGAGGAGATATGTTGCATTCGAAGGCAGTAACACTGGGAGAAGGTTTTTGGGCTATACAAATCAGGTTTGTTTACATTATGTGCAACTGTGACATGAAGTAAAATGTATCGTGCATGTTCATAACACTATAGTGTGTGTGTTTTTAGGTTGGCCCAATGTGTAAAGCAGTAGAGTGGGTGGATCTTGAGTGGCCAGATGCACTTAAGAAATGTTTGGCACAATTATGGGAGATGTATGAGTTGGAAAGGTCGGGGAGATTTACTGATGTAAGTGATCCAGCTGAAAAAAATTACAAGCTGTCGGTACGAAATAAGGAGCTAGAACAAGAAATCGAGAATTTGCAGTCAGAGCTAACTGCGGAATCGATGGGAGCTTGGTTGTTGGAACTACAAAGAAGCTTCAGGATAGTCACAGGTTGCTGATTCATAATGCAGAAAAGGAGAGGGATCAGCTCAGGTTACTGATGCAAAGAAGCTCTCTCTCTCTCTCTCTCTCTCTCCGACGCTGACGCCGACGCCGTCGCCTACGACGACACATTGGCCATGCTGTCCTTGAACGGAGAGGACGACCAGTCGAGCAGTGACAGCCTTCTCTCTAACATCGAGTATTCCTTCCACGATGTGAGTTCCTCTGTTTTCTTGGGCTAGGGTTAGGCAATGGTAAATCTCTCGATCTAAGCTCTATATGTGCATGCAATCGTGTTCGATTTTAGCTTTGCGTTTACCTATAGGTACCACGGACGATCTACGACTCCAAATGGGAGGGCCTAGATCTGGATGGAGAAGTGCCATGTGACCATGGGCTAAAACTGAGGAGATATGTTGCATTTGAAGGCAGTAACACTGGGAGAAGGTTTTTGGGCTATACAAATCAGGTTTGTTTACATTATGTGCAACAGTGACATGAAGTAAAATGTATCATGCATGTTCATAACACTATAGTGTGTGTGTTTTTAGGTTGGCCCGGTGTGTAAAGTAGTAGAGTGGGTGGATCTTGAGTGGCCAGATGCACTTAAGAAATGTTTGGCACAGTTATGGGAGATGTATGAGTTGGAAAGGTCGGGGAGATTTACTGATGTAAGTGATGCAGCTGATTTTTTTTACAAGATGTCAGTACGAAATAAGGAGCTGGAACAAGAAATCGAGAACTTGCAGTCAGAGCTAACTGCGGAATCGATGGGAGCTTGGTTGTTGGAACTACAAAGAAGCTTCAGGATAGTCATAGGTTGCTAATTCATAATGCAGAAAAGGAGAGGGATCAGCTCAGGTTACTGATGCAAAGAAGCTCTCTCTCTCTCTCTCTCTCTCTCTCTCTCTCTCTCTGACGCCGACGCTGTCGCCTGCGACGACGCATTGGCCATGCTGTCCTTGAACGGCGAGGACGACCAGTCGAGCAGCGACATCCTTCTCTCCGACATCGAGTATTCCTTCCATGATGTGAGTTCCTCGGTTTTCTTGGGCTAGGGTTAGGCAATGGTAAATCTCTCGATCTGAGCTCCATATGTGCATGCGACCGTGTTCGATTTCAGCTTTGCGTTTACCTAGAGGTACCACGGATGATCTATGACTCCAAATGGGAGGGCCTAGATCTGGATGGAGAAGTGCCATGTGACCATGGGCTAAAACTGAGGAGATATGTTGCATTCGAAGGCAGTAACACCGGGAGAAGGTTTTTGGGCTATACAAATCAGGTTTGTTTACATTATGTGCAACTGTGACATGAAGTAAAATGTATCGTGCATGTTCATAACACTATAGTGTGTGTGTTTTTAGGTTGGCCCGGTGTGTAAAGTAGTAGAGTGGGTGGATCTTGAGTGGCCAGATGCACTTAAGAAATGTTTGGCACAGTTATGGGAGATGTATGAGTTGGAAAGGTCGGGGAGATTTACTGATGTAAGTGATGCAGCTGAAAAAAATTACAAGCTGTCGGTACGAAATAAGGAGCTGGAACAAGAAATCGAGAATTTGAAGTCAGAGCTAACTGACGGAATCGATGGGAGCTTGGTTGTTGGAACTGCAAAGAAGCTTCAAGATAGTCACAGGTTGCTGATTCATAATGCAGAAAAGGAGAGGGATCAGCTCAGGTTACTGATGCAAATAAGCTCTCTCTCTCTCTCTCTCTCCGACACCGACGCCGTCGCCTGCGACGACGCATTCGCCATGCTGTCCTTGAACAGCGAGGACGACCAGTCGAGCAGCGACAACCTTCTCTCCGACATTGAGTATTCCTTCCACGATGTGATTTCCTCTGTTTTGTCGGGCTAGGGTTAGGCAATGGTAAATCTCTCGATCTGAGATCCATATGTGCATGCAATCGTGTTCGATTTCAGCTTTGCGTTTACCTATAGGTACCACGGACGATCTACGACTCCGAATGGGAGGGCCTAGATCTGGATGGAGAAGTGCCATGTGACCATGGGCTAAAACTAAGGAGATATGTTGCATTCGAATGCAGTAACATTGGGAGAAGGTTTTTGGGCTGTACAAATCAGGTTTGTTTACATTATGTGCAACTGTGACATGAAGTAAAATGTATCGTGCATGTCCATAACACTATAGTGTGTGTGTTTTTAGGTTGGCCCGGTGTGTAAAGCAGTAGAGTGGGTGGATCTTGAGTGGCCAGATGCACTTAAGAAATGTTTGGCATAGTTATGGGAGATGTATGAGTTGGAAAGGTCGGGGAGATTTACTGATGTAAGTGATGCAGCTGAAAAAAATTACAAGCTGTCGGTACGAAATAAGGAGCTGGAACAAGAAATTGAGAATTTGCAGTTAGAGCTAACTAACGGAATCGATGGGAGCTTGGTTGTTGGAACTACAAAGAAGCTTTAGGATAGTCACAGGTTGCTGATTCATAATGCAGAAAAGGAGAGGGATCAACTCAGGGAAGACAAGAAGAAGCTAGAGTACTGCATTGCGGATATGTTGAAGGAACTGAAGAAGGCACGCGAGGGTGAACAAGGACAGACTATAGAGGATAAAGGAAATTCGAGATGAATAATTTATGTTGTGCCAATGCCTAAAACTAGTTAATTGTAAGACTTGCAGTTGCGCTTTCCAAACTAAGCCAAACTCAATCCTCGAGCAAACTAATTTCAGACGAACACACATATCATGCATAGAGTTAAGTTCACGCTTACAAAATCACCACTGCAGAGGATAAACTAGGCAGTTCAGTACTAAATAGACATATGTTGTGTTCAAGCGAGCCTAGCCCGGAGCTGCCTGTTTTCCTCCATAAGATTGGCCAGCTCCTTCAGTACTATGTCATGCTTCAGCTGTAGGTTCCAGCGCTCTGTCAAGGATTGGAGAATTTTGTCCGCAGCCATATGATTTTCCTTCAAGATCCCTTTCATGATCTCTGTCTGCTTCCTAGCCGAGGCACGACCTTCACTGTGTAGCTTCGCCCAGCCGGCGTTTAACTCCTTCAGTTTCTGGCACTTGTCAGAAGGACCGCGAGTTCAGCGCGCAGTTGGTCAAAGGCTAGTTTCTTGGAATTCTGCTTCTCCCTTTGGATTCCTATCTTGTCATTTAGCCAGGTCGCCAGGTCCTGGTCGATCTTTCGCCTCTTTCCCTGCAACAAAAATATATAGTATGGTTTGTTCAGTTCACCAGGACAAGCTGGTTAGTTTCCATAATTAACTGAATCGACTAGTGGCACTGTCATAATTTCAATTTCAAAGACAAATAAGATTTATCTGTAGTTTAGTGTGCTCTGGGTTTTTCCCAATATCACCAAATAGTATAGGGAGAGTGGCAAACTCATAATGCAGAAACCCATGTCCAGATACATAATGGAAAAAGAACATGGTGTCCATTCATGAACATGAACACCAACACATGTCCAGATAGATAAGGAGTTGCCCTAGGATTCTTATTGCACCCTATAATGGGAAGCAGGCATGGGCATTGCTCCCTGAACCCTAAACATTACAAAAGGAGTGGAGGACAAACTGATATTCGTGTCCCCGCTAACGGGAATCAGACTTGGGCATTGCTCCGATACGCCTCCAGACATGCCCTTAGCTCCTTATTCTCTTTCCGAACACCCTCGAGTACGGTGATCCCTCTACTCATGTCCGCCTTTATCTCCTTGACTGCATCTAGGCAACGGTTCCTGTCATGGTAGGCTCGGATGGTAGCCTTGGTGTCCTCGACGCGTTCTCTGAGTGCCTCGCTGACTTCGTCCTGCAGGAGAATGCATGTTTCCACGAGATTCTTCTTCTCCTCTGTGAGCTTGTTGATTATCTTGATGGCCTGTTCTTGCCTGTTCAAGTTACGGTCGAGCACTTTCTGCAATCTAATGACATCGCGTGCAGAATCTAGCGAGATCTCCTTCTGCATAGGTAATTGCTTGCGTAGGCTCTCATTAGCTTGGGTGAGGGAGCGTGCAAGCTCATGTTGGTTGGCAATCTTGGAACTGATCGCGGCCACCTTGTCACGGTACTCAGCCTTCGATCGATGCATCGTTCATGTTAATTGAAATAGGAATTCTACAATTACACTCCAGGTCCCAGGTGAATACTAATACAGATCAAAAAAAATCCCCGTTGAATATATTGGCCGCAGTGTTAAAAAATGGACCTAGAGATCTATTCATGATCATGATAAACTAATCCTAATCACAAAAAATCCATAGTGAATCTATGAACAACGGTATTACGGAAAGACCAAGAGATCCAGTCATATTCATGAAAACTAATACAACTCGCAAAAGAAGAAGAAAAACCAATGCGGGGCTGACAGGATCTAAGAAATCCACATCACAACTCGGAGAAATAACAGCGTGGAGATTTGCTACCTCGCTGAGACATGGAACGGGGCCGAACGGGTCCTGCAATGCCTCGGTCGTGGTGGATTCAGGCTCCCCGGCCAGCCTGTAATACATAGAAGAGGAAGAGCCAGAAGAAGAAAAACAAGAAGAAGCTGATTAAGATCATGATGGAGAGGGAGATGGAGAAGAAGTAGAACAAGAAGACCGTACCGGAAGGAGCCCTCGCCTACTAGAACATTCGGCGCCATTATCGGGGGAGATTGGGCCTCGATGAGAGGGTGGGCTTGAGCGGCTAGTAGAGCAAGAAGTGCCTCGCGGCGATTTCTCTCCCTTTTCTCCATGAGGATCGTCGACCAGCCTCTCCCCCTCCTTAGTGGAGCCATGGCTTGCAGGGTGAGTGTGGCGGTGGCAGGAGGAAGGAGATAGTGATTAGTGTGGGAGAAGAGTCAAAGAGTACATGTCGTGGTCCAGTAGTACTAGTACTATTATACAAGACCACCGTGTACGGTCTACCTTCTCAAAGAAGTCAGGGAGGCAGGGGTAGGGAATCAATGAGACTTGTCTTTATTCCGATGCACACTTCAATGGTCTTTGGCGCCGCCCAAAATCCAGTATATAGTAAGGGGAGTGCGAGTCGGGTGGTCATCACGGGAATCGGCACGCACATCCCGCGTGCGTGTGTCACGTGTTGATGGGGCAATGACGCGCGCAACTGCTGCACGATCACGTCGGCACGTCGAACTCCATCGAACTCCACGTGACAGGCACGCAAGGGATATTTACGAGTCTAGAATATGCTGTGCCCCTTTTGTTGTGATCAAATTATGTTCAGTACGCGAGATATTACTTTTTTTTGATAATCGACAAATGCATGCGTGGACACGACGCATGAAACCGCTGCTCGTCCTTGATCATATCGGCACCCCACTCTGTTTACCCGCCATCGACCATTCAGAGCAACTACCTCGAGCACGATGCCCCCTCGCCGTGGCAATGGTAGGTCCAAGCCGTCCACTGACCGTCCTGCGTCCCCGGCTCTTTGCTGCATCATTCGCGCTCGCGAGTCGCCTGCTGAGGAAGCACGTCGTGTCCGACCACGCCAGGATCCATCGACATCGGCACTCGAGAACACCGCAACGTCGAATCTCGTACCAGCCATGCATGAGGAGCGTGGGGTACCTGCAGCGTCGGACGAGCGCAAAGCAGCAGCCAGGATGGGGGCGCGTGTTGCACCAGCGAGTACGGACAAGAAGAGGAACGAGAAGAAGACCAGGAAGAAGAGAGGAGATAGCTATTTGGACGAGTCTGACTCGGCCAACGAGGAGGCGTTCATCGATCAGTTGGAGGCAGAAGCGGAGGAGAGTGACATGGACCCGTGGGACTACGAAGAGGAGGAGGACTCCGACGAGGAGATAGCGCGCTTATTCGATGTTGGGGGGATACCCCCGGGTAGGGTCACGCCGGGGTATAAAGGCCGAGTTAGCCGAGGTTCGGCAAGGCCAAAGCGGATGCTGGCCGGGTCACCTCAAGGTAGGCCGAATCACGGAGTAACCCGGACCTGGGGCCGTCCACCTAACTAGGTCTCAACCGACTTAAGCCGTAAGTCGGAAAGACGTATCTAACTTGTATGCAGGAACGAGTGTGGCCGGATCAACTATGATCCGGGTCATATCAAGCTTCTAGGAGAAGGAAGGTATCTCGATGGTCAAAAGTAACCCCGGTATGCACTGCATGAGTGAAGCGGATAGAGGCAGGACCACCGAGGCGTGGCCGACAGAGGTGACGCCGCCCGTGTCGGCTGACGCAGGCACCGCAGAGGCTCACGTAGCCTCTACATGGGTATCACGGGGGAAAAGCAACCCGATCGGCTTGCTATTTTGGGAGGAGGCATATTCCTTGGAATATGCCTCCACGTATGCCCTAAGTGGAGACCTAGCCACCCCTATATAAGGGGGGCTAGGGCCTCTGTAGAAGGGGTTCCGCTAGTTGAGTTCAGCTAGTTAGTTACAGAGAGATTGCTCTGAGGGCTAGATAGTGGTGAGAGTAAGAGAGTTCCTTCTTCCTCCTCTCCCCAATACAGCTCTAGGAGCACTTGTAATCGGTGAAGATGAATCAAATACAAAACCTCTGTGTGTGGAATCACCACACTATCCCTCCCTGGATTCCCCTAGTGCATTTAGTCCCCACCTTTAGCCTATACATGGCATCTGCCGTGACACCACCACGACAGTTGGCGCCCACCATGGGGCTAGCGGCGCTAGCAGGGGTCAAGATCCGGACGGGAAACCTCATCGGCACTGGCGAACGCATCGTCTCCGGGCTTGTTCAGCTCTTTGGAGCGTTGGATTTCGTCAGCGACAACGCTGGCTGCTTCGGCACACGTCCTCTTCCGCACAACGGCCTCTTCGTCAAGCTCGGCGCGCACAAGGTCTACGTCGCTGTGGATGTATCATGCGTTCATCCGCGGCACGTCGTCGAGGCGGGCGAGCCACCCCTTAGTGTGGTTCACGGGGCGCGTATCACTCGCTCCCCGGACCGCGCTGAGGTGATGATGACTATGCCAGGCGCTGGCACAAGCAAGGATCCGGCACCAGATCTGGAGGTAACGCCCAAGGCACCGAGGAAAGGTAGAGGTCCTCCACTAGAGAGGCCAGAGAATGTGTTGCGGGAAGCGATGGATAGCTTGGCAAACCCTGTAGCAGCAGTAGCAGATCCGGCTCAGGCACAGGGCGAGCTAGAGGAAACTAGGCAAAAAATACTAGAGGGTGCGAAAAAGATAGCCACGGCTCAGCAGTCGTTGAACATGACGCTGCGTGAGTACGCAAAGGCGAATAAAGTTGATGCTGTGAAAGTAAAGGGGAGAAATCTCATGAGTGAATTGAACAAAGAAGGTGATGCTGGGGTTGAGGAGGCAGAAAACTGTTTGTCCGTGGGGCTGCCGAGGTATAGTACCCCGGCAAAGAACCTTAGAGCAGCAGATGCAGTTGCATCCGAGTTAGAGTGTCTAACGGGTGAAGCCCGTCAGAGACAGTAAGACAGGGTTAATGAGTTGGTTCGGATCGCGAACAGGCAAAACGAGGAATTGCTCAGGGCAAACCCGGAAAGAGCTGGGGCCTCCAAGATCGTTCATTCGACGGTAGGTAACCCGGAGAAATCCGCTGGAGCCGCATCATCTCCTCATGGTGATCCTAGGAGAGAAGAGGTAGTAACCTCGGCCAGGAGGAACAAACAGATCGCCCCGTATGACCCGACAAGGGCAGGGAAAGGAAAAGAAGTACAGAGAAACGATGATTGACGAAGTGTGAGCCGAGGTGAAGCTGGCCGGGGTAACCGCGACCAAGGCAATGCCGGTCAAAGAAACATTGTAAATGGCAATGTCGGACAGCACAACTCGGCAGGACAACCGTAGCAGCGGAATATACCAAGGCAAGAGCAAAGTACCGGCCGAGGTATGGAACAGAGAGGTGCTCCACGAGAGCAAGACCGGTATAACGATGGAGATTAGGAAATGGTGAACGCAGGATACCCGAGGCCAGACTATCATGTGATAGGGTCGAGATTGGGAAGCAGGGATCTGATGCCTGATGATGCCAGGTTAAAGCTGGATCGGTTGTATAGGTCGGAACAGATTGAATGTCAAGGTCCTCCGGGTCCTGCGTGTTTTGGGCCCCGGATCATGAAGGAGCCACCGCTACCTAACTTCCAGTTACCCAGAGGCACAAAGATGTATGACGGCAGTACAAAGCCGGAGGATTGGTTGATAAACTATGCTACAGCGGTGAAAATTGCTACAGGCAACTTGAGATGGGCTGTGAGATATGTACCCCAGATGTTGGAGGGGCCAGCGAGGGTATGGTTGAACAATTTGCCACCCGGAAGTATTAACTGCTGGATCGATTTTGAGGAAATGTTTATCAGCAATTTCTCAAGTATGTATCAGAGGCCAAATAGGCCACAGACCCTAGCTATGTGTAAGCAGAGACCGAATGAGACGGACCGGGAGTTTTTAACCCGGTGGTGTACCGTGAGAAACTCATGTGAGGGTGTGATAGAGTCGCAGGCCATAGCATGGTTTGCGCAAGGGTGCAGATATGCAAGCGAGCTGTGGCAAAAGTTGCAAAGGAAAATGCCAACTACATTGGCAGAGATGATCCGGATCGCTGATTCGTATGCTTTGGGTGATCCGACTCAACCTAGGCTCGTGTCAAACGAGTCAAATGATGAGTACTACCAGAGAGATGGAGCCAGATCATCCCGGAGGAATGACTACAGAGGTAAAAGAAGAGATGACAGACCGGATCACCGGTACGGTTCGCAACAAGTTGCAGCTGTGAATCAAGATCATCCTGGAGCAGGGGCAATCAACGTCAGAAAACTGGAGGGCAATGGACTCCGAGAAATGATGGCAAGAAAACTTGGACGCCAGAGCAAAAGAAACGGTGGCAAGAGAAGAAGGACCGTCCGAGGTACACTTATGAGTCAATGTTGGATCAGCCGTGTAAATTTCACACGCCAAATCCGAGTAACCCAGCGGGTCATACAACAAGGCAATGGGAGTAGATGCGCAAAATAGAACAAGGTGGTTCGGGGAATGCTCAGGCACCCCGGAATGATCAACCTCGGCAGGAGTTACCCCGGCAGCAATTGCTCTCCGGAGCAAACACGCAACAGCTAATGTTGCCTCCCCCTCCGCCGAGGTATGATAACCATGAAAGAAGGGATGCAGTGCATCAAGTAGAAAACCAGCATCAGCCGGATCAGAGGTACCCCGGAAATGAGGGGAGGAGTGAGTACAGAGAGCATCATCAGAGTTACTGTGTGTTCACCACTGAGGAAACAAACAGAAAGAGATTGCAGCGCCGACATATGGAGGTCAGTGCGGTAATGCCCGTAGTGACGAGGTATATACCTTGGTCGGACCAGGAACTTACCTGGAATATCAAAGATCATCCCAAGCTTATGCCGAGTCCTGGTTCATATGCGCTAGTGCTGGATCCGACATTCATTGGGCCTAACATCAATGTGAGTTTCTCCAAGGTACTGATCGACAATGGCAGTAGCATTAACATCATGTATGCAGATACAATGCGCAAGTTAGGTATCTCGGAGAACATGCTCCAGGCTACAAGGACAACTTTCCATGGTATAGTGCTAGGCATTTCTTGTGAGCCCATAGGCAAGGTCCGGGTTGACATATTGTTCGGCACGAGAGATAACTGCCGAACTGAGAATTTGGAGTTTGAAGTGGTGAACTTAGAAAGTGCATATCACGCGTTACTCGGAAGACCAGCACTAAACAAGTTCATGGCAAGCTACCACATCAGTTACTTGAAGATGAAGTTGCCCGGGCCAAATGGAGTGATTACCATTGCTGGGGATTTCCGACGTTCCATTGTGTGTGCATCGGCCGGGTCTAACCTAGCCGAGTCGCTTGTGATTGCGCAAGAGAAAAGAAAAATTCAAGAGGTGGCGGCATTGGCTCAGTCCGCGCAACAGTATATGCCGGCGCTGAGTAACCCGCATGGAAGTGTTTCATTTCAAGCCACAAAAGATACCAAGAAGGTTCCTGTTGATGATATGTTCCCAGAGCGCACCGTAACAATTGGTGCTGGGTTAAGTGACAAATAGGAAAGCGAGCTCGTCAACTTCCTCCGTGAGAATCGGGATATTTTTGCTTGGTCCACATAGGACTTGCAAGGTGTTCCGAGGGAGTTGGCTGAGCACTCTTTGAACGTGAGACCCGGAGCAATGCCAGTGAAGCAACCTCTCCGCCGCTTCGCCGAGGATAGGAGAAAGGTCATTGGAGATGAGATAGCTCGGTTACTAGCAGCAGGGTTTATCATGGAAGTTCTTTACCCGGATTGGCTGTCTAATCCGGTGCTGGTCGAGAAGAAGAAAGACGATCCGAATGTGGCAGTGGTTTGGCGTATGTGTATCGATTACACGAACCTGAATAAGGCATGTCCAAAAGATCCATTTCCACTGCCAAGGATAGATCAGGTCATAGACTCAACTGCTGGATGTGAATTGTTGTCATTCATTGATGCATATTCTGGTTTCCACCAGATACCTCTGAATCCGGATGATCAAATAAAGACTGCATTTATCACCCTGTATGGGGCTTATTGCTATCGCACTATGCCATTTGGTTTATGTAATGCAGGGGGAACGTACCAAAGATGTATGCAGAAATGTTTGCACGACCAAATAGGTCAAAATGTACAAGTGTACGTGGATGATGTGGTTATCAAGACCAAGGAAAGCAAAACGCTCCTTGACGATATCAGGAAGACGTTCGCGAACTTAAGAAGATTCCGGATGAAGCTTAACCCAGAAAAATGTACCTTCGGTGTCCCGGCTAGAAAATTACTCGGATTTCTCGTCTCCAGCCGAGGTATCGAAGTCAATCCAACTAAAATCCGAGCCATTGAGCGAATGGAACTGCCGAAGTGCCTTAACGATGTCCAGAAGTTCACTGGTTTCCTGGCATCGCTAAGTCGGTTTGTGTGTCGGTTGGGAGAAAAGGCATTGCCTCTCTATCAACTCATGAAAAAGTCGGATAAGTTCGTTTGGACGCCACAGGCCAATGAAGCCTTTGCCCACTTAAAGAAGATGTTAGCCACTGCGCTAGTGTTAGCCTCTCCACTATCAAAGGAGCCAATGTTGCTCTATATAGCCGCAACCAACCGAGTTGTAAGTGCAGTGATTGTGGTAGAGCGCGACGAAGAAGGTAAGTCGGTGCAAAGGCCAGTGTACTACCTGAGCGAGGTATTATTTGCCTCAAAGCATAATTACCCACACTATCAAAAGGTGGCGTATGGTGTCTATATGGCAGCTAAGAAGTTAAAGCATTACTTTGAGGAGCATCCCATCAGGGTAATATGTGAGGCTCCCATATCCGAGATAATGAGTAACAAGGATGCGAGTGGTAGGATCGCAAAATGGGCAATTGAGCTAGCTCCCTATGCGCCACAATATGACAGAAGAGAAGCAATCATGTCTCAAGCTATGGCGGACTTTTTTGTGGACTGGTCCGAGGTGCAGTACGAACCGCCCCTACCAGATCCGCACTATTGGCGAATGCACTTTGACGGGTCAAAAAACAAAAACCGGGCTAGGTGCCGGAGTTGTACTTACCTCGCCAAAGAAGGACCAGCTGAAATACGTGCTACAGATCCATTTCGCGGCATCAAGCAATGTCGCTGAGTATGAAGCACTTGTGCATGGGCTCAAAGTGGCAAAAGAAAATTGGGATACGTCGGATCCTATGCTTTGGAAACTCGGATTTGGTAATAAAGCAAGTGTTGGGACTGTGGGACGCCCTTGATCCAAACATGGCACCGTACAGATTTCATGTGCAGAAGATATCTGGTTACTTTGAGGGATGCGAATTTCACCATGTACCCCGGGTGGAAAATGAGACTGCCGACATGTTGTCGAAGCTCGGGTCAACCCGACAAGCAATTCCACCGGGTGTAGCATTAGAGCACCTCAGAAAACCATCCATCAGGCCGTCCCCAGAAACCGACTCAATTTACGCCCCGGAGGATACAGAATCCGGAGCTGTGCCCATGGACATTGACATGGGAGGTGGTGCGCGAGACCCGGGGACTACCTCAGCAAACCCGGGGACTGCCTCAGCGAACCCGAGGACTGCCTCAGCGAACCCGGGGACAGCTTCACAACGCCCGGGGACTGTTCAGCGGGATCCGGTTGAAGTTATGCCGGTGGATCAGATGGAAATTGATGAGGATGTGTTCCCTATACGAGCAATACCAGCTTGGGCACTACCAATATTTCAATTCCTGAAAAATGGAACTTTGCCCACTGAGGAGGTGCTATCCAGGCAAACTCAGAGGCGAGCTAAGGCATCCACGATCATCAATTCCGAGCTATACAAAAGGAGTGTGACTAATGTCCTTCAGCGATGTGTTGACCCGGAAGAAGGGCTTGACATCCTCCGAGATATACATCAAGGGGAATGCGGGCATCATGCCTCGTCCCGAGCCTTGGTGGCAAAGGCTTTCCAACATGGATTCTACTGGCCAAGTGCCTTCGAACAAGCAGAAGATCTGGTGAGAAAATGCAATGGTTGTCAGAGGTATGCCACCAAGACACATATGCCAATGTCGGAGCTCAAGACCATACCAATTACATGGCCATTTGCCGTATGGTGCTTGGATATGGTTGGCCTATTTAAACCAGCAAGGGGAAATATGACTCACATTTTGGTCATGGTGGACAAATTTACAAAGTGGATTGAAGTGAAGCCTATAAGAAAATGTGATGGAGCTACGGCTGTAAAATTTCTCAAAGACATCATCTTGAGATACGGTTATCCTCACAACATCATAACCGATAATGGCACAAATTTGGCGAAAGGAGCATTTGCGTGTTTTTGCCAAGATAAGAAGATCTGGCTAGACGTTGCCTCGGTAGCCCACCCCGCATCGAACGGACAAGTGGAAAGATCCAACGGATTGGTGTTATCCAGGATAAAACCCCGGCTCATTGAGCCGCTGCAAAGATCAGCAGGGTGCTGGATAGAAGAACTACCAGCAGTACTGTGGAGTTTAAGAACAACTCCAAATCGATCAACAGGCTATATGCCATTCTTTCTGGTATATGGGGCAGAAGCTGTATTACCAGCCGACATAGAGCATGACTCGCCTAGGGTCACCCAATACACAGAAGCTGAAGTGCAAGAAGCCCGACAAAATGATGTTGATCTACTGGAAGAAGCGAGAGAATTGGCATTGTCTAGATCCGCCATATATCAGCAAAATCTCTGACGCTATCATAGCCGGAAAGTAAGCCCTGAGTTTTCCGGGAAGGCGATCTGGTGCTCCAGTTAGTACAACGTACTACTAGCATGCACAAGTTATCCCCCCCATGGGAAGGGCCATTCATTGTGAGCAAAGCATTGCACAATGACTCTTATTATCTTATCGATGCAAAGCCACAGGAAAGGAACAAGCCAAACAGGTCCGGCGAGGAATCCAAGGGTCCATGGAATGTAGCTCTACTTCGTCCTTTCTACACTTAGAAAAGGAGTGTATGTATCCGAGGCTTCTCATATGTCGGTATGTATGCCGGCAATGAGCCTATCAATGAAATGTTGGCACCTCGAGCAGTAACTCAGGGACTGCCTTAATAATATTTGTTGTCTTTATTATTTATACGTTAGCTGGAGTAAGTTGTTCTACTTAACTCGGATTAGTAGTGTGTGAGCACCAGAAACCCAACTCTTCGACTTGCTGCTGTCCAACAAGAATTGGCTTCATGGCAAGCAAGAGAACGAGTTTGGAATTGCCTAGCACATGAAAAACGACTAAGTAAAAGAACTTAATCGAGACGACATTTGTTTTTCGGACTAACCTTGTATTTACTTTCAAATTACTATACTGAATTATTTTGAGCTAGGCCTAAAGTTTCCAAGTATTGTTAAAACAATTTTTGAAGCTCGAATTCGTAAGTCGTAAAACCGAATCAAGGTAGACACGAGGCGAGCCAAAAGATTGGACAAACAAGAAAATGAAACTCGGGGACTACACCCAAGTTAATCCGGCATAAAAAACTTAGTAGCAAAATATCACATGTGTACTAAATACAATTCCACCCGGCATACCAGGGATCTGATGAATTTTAAAGTGTTTTCACTCAAGGAGCAGCAGGAGGAGGAAGTTCGGCGTCATCTTCGCCGTCTTTGATGTCCGAGGCATCGTCCTCTTCATCCTCGTCCGAGCCATCTTCAACGTTCTCAACGTTTTCTTCACCAACGACTTCCAGGAAGCTCGGTCCCTCAGTCCATTCATGAATGGGAGCATATTCGATGAGGCTATGGGCACAAGCCTGGCGCCGAGCTACCCACTCCGGGTCATTGGTCCATTTGGATCCGGTGCGCATGCGCGCTAGGAGGTTGAGGTCGATCTTCTCGTACAACGTGAGTATGTAGTGAAGAACGGTCTCAGCTGCAGCGCATCTAGCGGATTCCCTCCAAAGGTCAAGATGGGTCTCGATTCCGATCAACTTTTAAACAAGAATTGTGGTTCTCTCCGGAATGTCTTCTGTAGGCCAAAACGTGTTGAAGATTCGGACTGCAACGTCAAGGATATCCTTGCCATAGTTCTTGATGATTTCCACACGGGATGATAGGCTGGCCAATAGGTCCTCCATGTCATAGGGAATCTCTTCACCGTCAGGAGCAACGGGAGTACCCCTCTCTCGGCGGAAATCAGCAACAGCGGCGCTTGCAATGGCAGTGCCCTCTGGAAATTTGCCTGAAAACGAGACAAGAGAAGCAGGTAAAGAAAACACATGTGAAGTAACCCGGAGAAATATGTCGGACAAGGGAAAGGAACTTACGTGAGATATGGCTGTGGATCCGGGTCAACTCCCTGGTACAGTCATCACGTCTTTTGCGAAGTTGCGTAAGCTCAACATTCGCCGACTCAAGCTTGATGTCGACCTCCTTGAGTAGATCCTGGTCCTTGGTGATCTGGAGATTGAGGCGCTTGCGCTCTTCAGTGTAATCCTGGCCAACCTTTTGGAGCTCGGACTGGTGTTGTGCTTTCATTTTCTCCATCTCGGCCTTGAGCCTGGCGATCTCATCATCCTTGGTCCGGAGGAGGGCGAGCTCATCGTCTTTCTTTTTAAGCTCGGCTTGATGCTGTCCTGCTTGTTCGAGAAAATGCAGCATCATATTAGGCACGGGCACACTATCTTCAAGAGATGCTGAAATAGTGTATTGACCCGGCAGAGCCGAGGTATGAATGTTTGCCGAGCCAAGGAGGAAAGGAGATGGAAAGCGTAGCAAGGTCGGACAAAAGTAACTTACCCTTGATCTGGTCAAGCTCCTCCTCATGAGGGTATTCTCAGCCTCCATCCCAGCTGCGGAAACCGAATGATGGGTTAGTTCAGCAGAAAAAGATGAAGGAAAAAGGAGAAAGGTTAAGGAAGAAATTTACCCCTTTTCTCGTGTTCAGCGAGAAGTGCAGTCTGCTTTGCACGCAGCATCTTATGAGTGTCCAGGAGACGCTGAAATTCAGCGCTTCGGCGGTTGGTGGTCACCTGAAAAGAATACAAAAATACAACTTAGCCTTGTGCATATTCGAAGTGTACAAAATCCGGGCCAAGTGGAACTTAACCCGGCTCTAGGTGTGTGCATATTCGAAGTGTACAAAATCTGGGCCAAGTGGAACTTAACCCGGCTCTAGGTGTGTGCATATTCGAAGTGTACAAAATCCAGGCCAAGTGGAACTTCACCTGGCTCTAGGTGTGTTCATATTCGAAGTGTACAAAATCCGGGCCAAGTGGAACTTAACCCGGCTCTAGGTGTGTGCATATTCGAAGTGTACAAAATCCGGGCCAAGTGGAACTTAACCCGGCTCTAGGTGTGTACATATTCGAAGTGTACAAAATCCAGGCCAAGTGGAACTTAACCCGGATGTAGGTGTGTGCATATTCGAAGTGTACAAAATCCGGGCCAAGTGGAACTTAACCCGGCTCTAGGTGTGTGCATATTCGAAGTGTACAAAATCCGGGCCAAGTGGAACTTAACCCGGCTCTAGGTGTGTGCATATTCGAAGTGTACAAAATCCAGGCCAAGTGGAACTTAACCCGGCTCTAGGTGTGTGCATATTCGAAGTGTACAAAATCCGGGCCAAGTGGAACTTAACCCGGATCTAGGTGTGTGCATATTCAAAGTTATCAAGGAGCTACGTTAGTTTTCTAAGGAGCATCTGGCCGAGTAACAAGTTACTCCCCCGGAGGCTCGAGGACTAATGGTTATATTACTAATACCTACAACTGGCTAAGGAAAACAAGTAATGTACCTCCATCATCCGACCCGCGAGGTTAAGTGCCTTGAAGGCTGTGTTCATCTGAGCGGAGAATTTGGCGGGACCGAACCTCTCCGGGAGATCATCGTCATGGACGAACTCCGCCTGGTTCCAATTGTTGACGAATTCAATCAAGGTCGGAGGGTATCGCTCGCCGGTGGGCATATGGGGCGCCACCAAGCACTTCGCATGCGCCTCCCTCCTCTCAACCAGGGCAAGGGCCGAGCTGGTATGCAGAACAAGTTGTTGCGCATCAGCTGGCTCGGCAGGGGCGTCCTTCGGTGCTGGAGGTTTCTTGGAGAGCATGGACGTGAGAGTGTGTTGTCCAACCTCGACGGACGCTGCCCTGGTAGCATCAAGGGCCTTCTTGCTCTTGGGCTGCTGAGAGGAGGAAGTGGTTGCAGCAGATTTCCCCTTGGGGGTTGCCTGGGTGCTTTCTCGCTGAGACTGGGAAGTCTTAGACGAGGCGGAGGAGCTTGGCGCTGCTGATGTCGCTCTTGGTGTTGGTGTTGTTGCTCTTACTGCCGGAGTGGGTGCTGGTGCCGGAGTTGGTGCTGGTGCTGGAGTTGGTGCTGGTGCTGGTGCTGGAGTTGGTGCTGGTGCTGATGTTGGTTTCTTCTTCGGTGGGGGTGCTGAGGTAGTCTCGGTAGTTGTTGGTTGCGGCAAAGCCGAAGTAGTGGATGCCGCTGCCTCGGCTGGGCCAGTCTCCCCCGCTCCAAGGTTGCCCCCCTCTTGACGAGGTGGAGTAGAACCCGGAGCAGCCGCAGAACCCTCTAGAATAGGGCTCAGCGGGCGTGACTCGTCGCCACGAGGGGGAGAAGGGCTAAGTCGGAGCGGCGAAGCAATGCTAGATCCACTCTAGGGGACCTCCACCGCGGCCCTGCCAAATCAAACAGTGTCGGATGAGAAACTATAACGATAAAAGGAAGAGTAAGTGGCAGAGGGAAAAGAGGCTTACGCATCCGAAGTCAGGGGCTCCTTGGGCTTCCGAGCCCTTCGTGCTGGGGCCTTGGTTGCAGGCTTGGAGGCAGTTTTGTCCCCGGACTTCTTTCGCCTTTTGGCTGGCTGAGAAGGTCCGGAGGAGGAAGTTGATGCAGCTCCCCGCTTCTTCTTCGGCGCAACAGGAACAAGGTCACCCACGGCAAGGGGAGGGTCCTCATGGATCTGCCCACCGGGGTTAGATGATGCCGGAAAAGCATAAGAAAGGGGGACAACGTCAAATGCTTCCATCACCTCCACATCCGAGTAATCTTCATCATCGGGCCAATCTCTAATGGAAGAGAGTTTACTGGTGGGTCGCTTCGTCGCGTCGGTCATTGGAAGGAACATCTCCTGATCCGGCTCCTCCTTGTCCGAGGTCTCCCAGTCAGGCGCCCACTTGAGGGTGGGATCGGTGCCATCTTTGATGGTTTGCTGAAGGAATTGCTAAGGAAAAGAATAGACAATAGAGTTAAAAATACAACCGCAACCGACATAAGATTTAATTCGGAGAAAGTTTGTGGCACGAAACTTACCACGGGAGGAAGCCTATCTCAGCAATAGTGCTCAATTCCCCAAGTCCACTCAGAGGAGAAGTCCTTGTGGGTGGTGAAGAGGGCCTTGACCCGGCAATAGATCTCCGTGTTACTCAACTCGAAGGACGAGGTCTGGTTGGGGTTGCGGCCCTAGCTCATGTGGCACACATTGTGGGTGCGCTTCTGGAGGGGGGAGATCCGGTTGCGGACGAATGTGATCATGGCGTCCTCATTGCGCAACCCGAGCTCCTTCAGCTCCACGAATCTTTTGTTAACCTGGTTGTCCAGGACGGTGGGCTTCTTGGGGATAACGTCCCACAACTCCGGGTTAGGAGGACCCGGAGTATAGGGGCAAAACCGGATCAGGTCTTCGGTGCCATCATTCCGGACGTAAAAGAAGGTCCGGGCCCATCCCTTGCAGGATTCTAGCCCAGTAACCCGGGGGAAGACGGAGAGCCTCCGAGGAGAAATGGACGCAGCGCCAAACTGCGTAAGCTGCTTGTCCTCCGGGTCAAGCTGGATGTTCGGAATAACATTACGACGAAGGCCGAAAAAAGGGATCCATAGCTCCTTCGTGGGCCATAATCCGGCATAGCCTTCGATCGTGGAGGCAAAAGCAGAGAGAGAGGTGATAGTGTTGGCAGGAAGGTGGTGCGGCTGGAGTTCGTAGGTGCTCAACCAGTCATGGAAAAAATCGCTGACCGGCAAACCGAAACCCCGCTGGAAATGTGACAAGAACACCACATACTCACCCGGATTGGGTGAGGGGGCGAGTTCGGCAGAGGCGAGGCGCCCAGTGACGCCGGCGGGGATGTGCCTGGTGCGGTAGAGCCAGTCTAGGTCATCCTGGCAGACCCAGGATCCAGCCCACGCACCATGGTCCGCCGTGGCGGCATCTTCCTCCATCTCCTGCTCGGCGACGGCGAGCTCCTCCTCTGTCATCTCGAGTTCGCTGCACTCACTGGAACTAGCGGCGGTGGGGGGCAGCGGCCTAGACTGACAGTGACCCATGGCGGAGGAGGTGCGCAGCGGCGACGGCGACACAGAGGCGTGTGGAAGAAGTGCGGCGGCGGCGCTGCTACTCAGAAGCGGTGGCGGCGGCGCTGTCACGGGAGAAGACGAAGAAGAGGAACTAGAGGCAGAGGGGCGCGGAAGGGGGAAAAGACCTAAGGGGCGTGCCCCTCCCCTATTTAACCACTCCCTTGAGGGGGAAGTTGGATCGTGTTTTGTGGTTACGCCACACAGTGTGGGCGTGTATAGACCGGATCGACCAATCAGCAATAAGCCACACGGGAGGCCACAGGGAGTAGCGGATCCCATGACACGACGCATTGATGCAGTTAACGAGGAGGCAAGCGTGACATGACCCGCGCACATTGATAACTGACAATTACTGCACCGGTTACTGTGGCTGGCCCTTAAAAAGAGGCAACCTAATGATTAGCCTCCATGTGGATAAGCATACGAGAGAAGGAAAGAAGACCCGGATGAGGATGTGGTAACCTGGCCAGCAAGTGAAAACTTGAAATGTGCCAAGGGAAAGTAAATTCATAGAATCCGAGATAAGGTGGTAACCCGGCCAGCAAGTGAAAACTTGGAATGTGACAAGGGAACGTAAATCCATACAATCCAAGATAAGGAGGTAACTCGGAAATAACATCCAAAGCTCAGTGAAATTGAACCTGATGTGGCCTTAGCGGCCAAGGCAGCTAAGACCGCACCAGCTTCGGGGACTAATGTTGGGGGATACCCCCGGGTAGGGTCACGCCGGGGTATAAAGGCCGAGTTAGCCGAGGTTCGGCAAGGCCAAAGCGGATGCTGGCCGGGTCACCACAAGGCAGGCCGAATCACGGAGTAACCCGGACCAGGGGTCGTCCACCTAACTAAGTCTCAACCGACTTAAGCCGTAAGTCGGAAAGATGTATCTAACTTGTATGCAGGAACGGGTGTGGCCGGATCAACTATGATCCGTGTCATATCAAGCTTCTAGGAGAAGGAAGGTATCTCGCTGGTCAAAAGTAACCCCGGTACGCACTGCATGAGCGAAGCAGACAGAGGCAGGACCACCGAGGCATGGCCGACAGAGGTGATGACGCCCGTGTCGGCTAACGCAGGCGCCGCAGAGGCTCACGTAGCCTCTGCATGGGTGACACGGGGGAAAAGCGACCCGGTCGGCTTGCTATTTTGGGAGGAGGCATATTCCTTGGAATATGCCTCCACGTATTCCCTAAGTGGAGACCTAGCCACCCCTATATAAGGAGGGCTAGGGCCTCTGTAGAAGGGGTTCCGCTAGTTGAGTTCAGCTAGTTAGTTACTGAGAGATTGCTTTGAGGGCTAGATAGTGGTGAGAGTAAGAGAGTTCCTTCTTCCTCCTCTCCCCAATACAGCTCTAGGAGAACTTGTAATTGGTGAAGGTGAATCAAATACAAAACCTCTGTGTGTGGAATCACCACACTATCCCTCCCTGGATTCCCCTAGTGCATTTAGTCCCCACCTTTAGCCTATACATGGCATCTGCCGTGACACCAGCATGACATTCGAGGAAGGGGGCGGTGTCGAGTCATCAGAGGAGGACACCGATGGCGGCAATGGTAGGGACCATGGCGTTGACAAAGACGAGGATGAACCGGAAGACGAAGACAATGGCTTCTTCAAAATATGATCATTTATTTTATTTATTTTAGTTAGATAGATGGATTTTCACTTGTTTATGGAGGTAAAGTATCGGTGGCATGGATAGAGAGGTGGCACGGATTAACCATGCATAAAAAAAGTGGAGAAGGGAGGGGTTATCCTGCTCGTTGGATCACATAGGATCAACGGTTGGTGGAGACAATCCGCGTGACATCTTTGTCAGCCAATCAGGGCATAGCACCCAGACTAAGCACATGTTTGGGATCTCCACACGTTTGGGATTTTCTGAGATTTGTGACCGAGAGAGAGGCAAAATACCTTTTCACAATCCACCTATGGATCCACCAGTGTCGTTCAAATGTGTGTTCTCTTTAGAGACCACACATGGATCCACTAGTGTCATTGCATGTGTGTTATTTTTACAAACAACAACTGGAGTCATTGCATGTGTGTCATTTTCACATACCACATATGGATCCACCAGTGTCATTACATGTGTGCTCTTTTCACAATCCACCTATGGATCCACCAGTGTCATTGCATGTGTGTTCTTTTTACTAACAAAAACCAGAGTCATTGCATGTGTATTCTTTTCACATACCACATATGGATCCACTAGTGTCATTGCATGTGTGCTCTTTTCACAATCCACCTATGGATCCACCAGTGTCATTGCATGTGTGTTCTTTTTACTAACAACAACTGGAGTCATTGCATGTGTGTTCTTTTCACATACCACATATGGATCCACCAGTGTCATTGCATGTGTGCTCTTTTCACAATCCTCCTATGGATCCACCAGTATCATTTCATGTGTGTTCTTTTCACATACCACATATGGATCCACCAGTGTCATTGAAATGTGTGTTCTCTTCAGAGACCACACATGGATCCACCAGTGTCATTGCATGTGTGTTCTTTTTACTAACAACAACCAGAGTCATTGCATGTGTGTTCTTTTCACATACCACATATGGATCCACCAGTGTCATTGCATCTGTGTTCTTTTCACAATCCACCTATGGATCCACCAGTGTCATTGCATGTGTGCTTTTTTACTAACAACAACCAGAGTCATTGCATGTGTGCTCTTTTCACAATCCACCTATGGATCCACCACTGTCATTGCATGTGTGTTCTTTTCACAATCCACCTATGGATCCACCAGTGTCATTGCATGTGTGCTCTTTTCACTAACAACAACCAGAGTCATTGCATGTGTGTTCTCTTCAGAGACCACACATGGATCCATCAATGTCATTGCATGTGTGTTCTTTTTACTAACAACAAACAGAGTCATTGAAATGTGTGTTCTCTTCAAAGACCCCACATGGATCCACCAGTGTCATTTCATGTGTGTTCTTTTTACTAACAACAACCAGAGTTATTGCATGTGTGTTATTTTCACATACCACATATGGATCCACCAGTGTCATTGCATGTGTGCTCTCTTCTCAATCCACCTATGGATCCACCAGTGTGATTGCATGTGTGTTCTTTTTACTAACAACAACCAGAGTCATTGCATGTGTGTTCTTTCCACATACCACATATGGATCCACCAGTGTCATTGCATGTGTTTTTTTTTCACAATCCACCTATGGATCCACCAGTGTCATTGCATGTGTGCTCTTTTTACTAATAACAACCAGAGTCATTGCATGTGTGTTCTCTTCAGAGACCACACATGGATCCACCAGTGTCATTGAATGTACCAGTGTCATTGCATGTGTGCTCTCTTCACAATCCACCTATGGATCCACCAGTGTCATTGCATATGTGTTCTTTTTACTAACAACAATCAGAGTCATTGCATGTGTGTTCTTTTCACATACCACATATGGATCCTCAAGTGTCATTGCATGTGTGTTCTTTTTACTAACAACAACTAGAGTCATTTCATGTGTGTTCTTTTCACATACCACATGTGGATCCACTAGGGTCATTGAAATGTGTGTTCTCTTCAGAGACCACACATGGATCCACCAGTGTCATTGCATGTGTGTTATTTTTACTAACAACAACCAGAGTCATTGAAATGTGTGTTTTTTTCACATACCACATATGGATCCACTAGTGCCATTGCATGTGTGTTCTTTTCGCAATCCACCTATGGATCCACCAGTGTCATTGCATGTGTGCTCTTTTTACTAACAACAACTAGAGTCATTGCATGTGTGTTCTTTTCACATACCACATATGGATCCACCAGTGTCATTGCATGTGTGTTCTTTTCACAATCCACCTATGGATCCACCAGTGTCATTGCATGTGTGTTATTTTTACTAACAACAACTAGAGTCATTGCATGTGTGTTCTTTTCACATACCACATATGGATCCACCAGTGTCATTGCATGTGTGTTCTTTTCACAATCCACCTATGGATCCACCAGTGTCATTGCATGTGTGTTCTCTTCAGAGACCACACATGGATCCACCAGTGTCATTGCATGTGTGCTCTCTTCACAATCCACCTATGGATCCACCAGTGTCATGCATGTGTGTTCTTTTTACTAACAATAACCAGAGTCATTGCATGTGTGTTCTTTTCACATACACATATGGATCCACCAGTGTCATTGCATGTGTGTTCTTTTCACAATCCACCTATGGATCCACCAGTGTCATTGCATGTGTGCTCTTTTTACTAACAACTACTAGAGTCATTGCATGTGTGTTCTTTTCACATACCACATATGGATCCACCAGTGTCATTGCATGTGTGTTCTTTTCACTAAAAACAACTAGAGTCATTTCATGTGTGTTCTTTTCACATACCACATATGGATCCACTAGTGCCATTGAAAGGTGTATTCTCTTTAGAGACCACACATGGATTAACCAGTGTCATTGCATGTGTGTTCTTTTTACTAAAAAACAACCAGAGTCATTGAAATGTGTGTTCTTTTCACAATCCACCTATGGATCCACCAGTGTCATTGCATGTGTGTTCTTTTTACTAACAACAACTAGAGTCATTTCATGTGTGTTCTTTTCACATACCACATATGGATCCACCAGTGTCATTGAAATGTGTGTTCTCTTCAGAGACCACACATGGATCCACCAGTGTCATTGCATGTGTGGTATTTTTACTAACAACAACCAGAGTCATTGAAATGTGTTTTTTTTCACATACCACATATGGATCCACCAAAGCCATTACATGTGTGTTCTTTTCACAATCCACCTATGGATGCACCAGTGTCATTGTCGTGGTATTGGGAACGGCAGTACCTGGGGAGGTTAGATAGAGGTGTGGGGACTAGCAGGGAAGCTATCGACGGCGTCCGCAGGCGGGATTGGATACAAGCAAGCGTAGCGGGACGCAAGAAGTACCCATGTTCGGGGCCCTCGTGGTGAGGTAAAGCCCCTATTCCTGCCGGATCTGACTATGTGGAATACCAGGACTACAAGTGCTCCTCGAGCTGTATACGCTAGCTACTGCCTTAAATGCTGTAAGACCAACCCTTTCTACTGAGGCCTTGCCTCTCCTTATATAGGCAGAGAGGCAAAGGTCTTACTGGCCAGTCCGACTGGCAGGCCCCACAGGCGGGTCCCAGCCGACTAGTCATCTACAGTGTCCAGTATGGCTTGTCCTATCGGAGTACGAGCGGTATGGCTGTCGTAGGCACAGTGGACGTCGTGCGAGCCTATCGTCAGCACCGGCCACTATTCCCGCGTCACCCACGCAAAGTCTTCGGTATGGCCGGGTAGTTGCCAGTCTTATCACCGTACAGGGCGTACCGTGCACTGATACACACGTCGCCCTGTCCCATTGATTGAGTCCGGCTACGTCGCCGTATCCGGCTGCCTCCTGCTGATCCGGCTACCAGGAGATAGTCGGCCTGTCTTGCCTTGTCCGGCTGCATCTGGTCAGCCGGAAGCGATCCGACTGTCTTGTTTCTTATTCGGTTGGGGTACCTGGGGATCATCCCCTTGACACTAGCCCCCGAGCGCGTGTGGATTCCGCCCTTAGGCGAAATGTGCGTGCGCTTCCCCTTGTTTTTGAATTTGTGTCGGGCTGAGCTTGGCAGTTGCGCTACCCGTGACGTCAGTGCTGACGCCGGCCACGCGCGCACACGCCATCATTACTCTGCGGCGGGCAGCGTAACGTCCCGTCGCACGTCGCCTCGGGAAACTGCTGTCCGGCGCTTCGGTTCTTGCTCCAGGATCTTCTGCGCATCCTGCTCTGGCACACGGGATCTTAGGCGGCGGTTGGGGTGTGGGTCGCCCGGATGCGCGCCACGTGCCCCGTCAACGGTTGCCCTTCTGGCTCTTTAAAGGGACGCCGCGGGGGAGGCGATTTCTTTCCTTCGCTCCCCCGCTGCAGTTCCTTCTCTTTCGTTGCTTCCGCTCCTGCGCCCTTGCTCTTTGCGCCGCCCGTTCGCCGTCGTCGACGCTACGGGCCACCGTCAATCTTACGTCGCCCCTCCCCCTCGTCAACCGGATATGGCCGCCGACCGCGGGGCCTGGTGCGGCTCCGTCGTCACCAAGGACCAAATCGCCAAATACCGCGCCACCCGTGTCCTCCCGCCGGCGGAGGAGGTGGCGGTGCAGCTGGCGCCGGCCTGGGAGGTGTCACCGCATCCGGAGGAGGGCGAGCGCGTCATATTCCTTTCCCACCTGGCCTGCGGGTTCGCCCTTCCGGTGAACCCGTTCCTCTTGACCTTCCTTGCTTTCTTCGATCTTCGCCTCCACCACCTCGGCGCCAACGCAATCGGAACGTTGGCGCACTTCGTAGCTTTCTGCGAGAGCTACCTCGGGATCCTGCAGGATCTCGGGCTCTTCTGCTGGCTCTTTCGAGTCCGGCCGTAGGTGCAGTTCCCCCAGGGGCCATTAGTCGTCTGGGGTGGCGCCTCCATCTATTCCCGCTCGCAGACTGGCTACCCCAGGTTCCTTCTTCATGATACGGTACGACTGTGGCAGCAGTCATACTTCTACGTGAAGAACCTCACCAACGTCGACCGGATCAATCTGTTGGCCTTCCAGGACATCGAGTCCAGCCGGCAGAACTGGGACTTGAAGTTCCACGGCAACAAGGCGGAGACGGATGAGCTGCTGAAGCGCATGCGCTCGCTCGTCCACTGCCGGCTGACCGGCCTAGACGTCACCCTCAGCTGGATGTCTCGGCTGATGATGCCATTGCAGCAGCGAGCACACAAGATGTGCTACTACTCTGGCCGGCTAGACCCGACCCGGCTGTCGCGCCGCGTTCCCGCTAGCACAACCAGAAGGAGTGGGTGTGGACGATCACCAAGGAGCAGCTGCCGGAGAATTGGAAGTTCAGCCTGGCTCCTTATACTCGGGAGAACCGCGCGCCCCGGGTAAGCTCTTCTAACCGGATGCTCTTTTGGTGTTTCTTGTACTTGTTCTTTGTTTTCGTCTGGCTGACTTTTGTATTCGGCAGATGTTCCCATGCATCATCCGCGAGGAGGGCGCGGCGGCCCTCGAGGAATTCACGCCCGACCTGCCCGAGCCGCGCGCTCGGCGGTCCGGCGAGGAATCGGATGGGGACGGCGATGCCTTCCCTAGCCGGAACGACGAGCCGGCCGCCGACCCGCACGCGGAGGTGCACGAGGAGGAGGCCGTGCCGACCACGGAGCCGGCGACACGCTCCGCGACGGACGGGGAAGCGGGTGGGAGCGGCTCGAGCCGTTCCGGCTCCCGCCGCCTTGCGACGGAGGAGCCGGCGCCCAAGAGGAGCCGGTCCGGCGCCCTGCCGTCTCGGCCAGAAGAAAGGGCCGCCCCCTGTTGTGCCGGGGTATGTTCTTTCTCCCCTTTCCCTCTCTGGCCGTTTTTCGTCTGCCTGCCTTTTTCCTCCTTTTCTGACTTTGGCTTGTTTTGCTATTGTCCTCTTCTCTTTCTCCTTAGCACGCTGGTTTCCTTTGGAGCCGCAAGCCCGGCACGCGCACCAGCCGGGTCGCCGCCCCGTACCCCGACTGCGCCGACCAGCGCCCCTCCTTCTTCTGAGGCACAACCTTCGCCTCTCCCTCGGGCTGAGCCGACTGCCTCCGCCCAGCCGGAAGTCCCCTAGCCGGAGGCGGGGTCCTCCCAGGCGGGAGGCTCCTCCGCGGGCGCGTGGGGGGGGGGCTGCTGGCAAGGAGCTCGTCATCGTTGGCGACGACAACTCCGACGAGGAGCCTGGGGAGGAACGGCAGACGGTGGTGGTCGCGGCGAAGGAGTCCTTGGCCGTCAACGCCGTGGACGACGATGCCTCTTCCGCCGCCTCGCTGTCGGACCGTGCCGCCACGCTCGAGCTGGCGGTGAAGGAGATCCGGCTGTTGGAGGCCACAGCCGGCAGGAACCGGACGTTGGAGCAGAAGCTCGCTGCCGCCAATGGGACCTCCCAGAGTAAGTTCACTTCATCCGGCTCTTTTTGTTTTGCTACTGATAGCCGGTTTTGTTCCAGCCATCCTCGTGTGCGCTCAGCGCGAGATCGATCGCTTGAAGAAAGCGAACGACCGGCTGAGCAAGTCCAATTCTACTCTGCGGCAACAGAACAAGGATTGGCATGCGCGGATGGCTGGTCTGGAGGCCACCATCAAGCAGCGCGACGCCTCGCTCGCCAGCCGAACCGAAGCTTTCTCCCTTCTCGAGGCCCAGAACAAGGACCAAGAGAAGGAGATTAAACGGTTAGCGCTCAAGGAGAAGGCGCTGGTGGAGGAGCTGATGCAGGTCGGCCACACTGCCAAGGGTGAGTTTTCTTTCCGCCTTCTTTTCTTTCCGGATCCGGTAGCCGGATCTGACTTCTCTTTTCTGACAGCCTTTTACCCCGGCATAGACCTGCTGGCCTACAACCGGCTGCAGGAGAACTGGCCGGGAGCATAGCCGACGGCCCAAGATCTCCGCACAGGCGAGGAAGCTGTCAAGCTTCGCCAGACGACGCGAGACATCTTCTCCTTCGTATGGCTGGAGGCTCCGGAGACAATGGCGCAGCTGGCTGCGAAGGTGGGAGAAGTGCCGGCTGCGGTGGACCGGCTGCGGGACCTAGCGGCGCGGGCCGGAGCGGAGATGGCCCTGGCTCTGATGCTCTCCTGGTACAAGGATGCCGGCATCGAGAAGATCGATGGAGGCTTCCGTGCCGGAGCTGATCTTGCCGCTATCCGCCAAGCCCACCCGGAGCTCCGCGGGTCTGCCATCAAGATCGCCCACTACGTGGATCCCGACGAGGTGCTCACCGACTCGGAGTCCGTCGGTACTCCTGACGTGGAGGTCCCGATGCTGCCGGCTGCCAGCGCCGGAACCGGATCAAGCTCCACGGCTCCTCCGGCGCCGAAGCTTCTGTTGGCCATGATCTCCCTCGCGGCAAGGGTCCTGCCGTTTAGTTGCTGCCCCGGGATGCCGGGTGTAATTGTCTTGTGTTATATACTTGTGAACCTTGTCTGTTTGTGCCGGCCTTCTTTGACACCGGGTAACTTGCGAGAGCTTCGTCTCTCTTTTGCTTGTTATTGTTGAAATCCTTTTTCCTTGTGCGTTGAGTTTCCTTTTGCCATTTTGCCCGGCTAACCTTGTCCGGCTACACGCCTTTAGCCGGACAACCTACACCTCCAGTGGGGGCGCGCAAGCGCACCCACTGGGTGTAGCCCCCGAGATTCGGAGTAGATGGCGTAGTCAGGTGCTTCGAATCTTCCTTATTTCTCCCAAGCCTTTCTAACTTTATCCGACTGGAATCGCCCCAGTCGGCTACTTTCGTCGGCTGGACGCCTTCAGCCGGGGGAACTAACATTCCAGTGGGGGCGCGCGAGCGCACCCACTGGGTGTAGCCCCCGAGATTCGGAGTAGCTGGCGTAGCCAGGTGCTTCGAATCTTCCTTGTCTTTTTCTCAGCCCTTGCCCTTACCTGGGCTACAAACGGCCGGCTAAACGCCTTTTAGCCAGTCGGGGACCACAAGATTCCACTGGGGGCGCGCGAGCGCACCCAGTGGGTGTAGCCCCTGAGATTCGGAGCGCTTGATGAAGGCAAGGACTTCGAATCTGCTTTCCTTCTCCTGGACTCCGACTCTAAGTAGTCGGACAAACGTACATACGCATACACACATGTCCACATAGGTTAGTAGGTTAGTCTGCTAAATTGTAGCCAGAAAACGGCTTGTTTTTTCGAAAACTGGCTTGTCCCTTTCTAGACACTTAGTCGCTTTCCCGTGCGCTCTGCTGTTTTCGCTGCGTCCTTGCCGGGCAGCCGGGTTGCGGTCTACAGCCGGAATCAAAGGGAGCTGGAAATACATTGCACACGGTACTAGTGGCTTAGCAGCTGGATTGGTTCGAGCTAGTTGCAGGGCCGGGACACCCGATCTGTCGCGTCTCCTCCCCGTTTTTCGTTTGGGATGCCTCGGGCTTTTGCTCTTGCTAGCCGGACAGCCGGGTTGCGGTCTGTAGCTGAGACGAAGAGTGGGCCTCTAACATCGTCGCACAGTACTCAGCCGGTTTGTTGACTTAGCAGGCCGGGCCAGCCGGCGAGCCCCCGGGTAGGGGTTGCCGGAGCCAGAAAATAATAACCGGAAAACGGATGCATACGCATTTCTAGCAAGGAGCCCCCGAGATTCTCGTGGGGGTCTGCATTTTCATTCATAGGGTTTTCGGGATACATACACTGCCTGGCGACTAGGTGTAAAACGGGCGCAGCAGGGCCGCGTTCTAGGGACGCTCGAGCTCCTCGTCTGATTTGTCCATCTTGTTCTTGCGTGGCTGCTGCGCGTCGATGAGGTAGTAGGAGTCATTGGGCAGTGCCTGGCTGATGATGAAGGGGCCCTCCCAGGATGGCGATAGCTTGTGCATGCCCTTCGTGTCTTGCACCAGCCGGAGAACCAGGTCACCCTCGCGGAGTGCGACTGGGCGGATCCGGCTTGAATGGTAGCGACGTAGTCGCTGCTGGTACAGGGCTGATCTGGACAAGGCCAGCTCGCGGGCCTCCTCTAGGAGGTCCACTCCGTCCTCCCGCGCCTCCTGGTTGGCTTTTTCGTTGTAGAGGAGCTTGCGAGGGGAGTCGAACTCGATGTCGGTAGAGAGGACGGCTTCCGATCCGTAGACCAGGAAGAATGGCGTGTAGCCGGTTGACCTATTCGGCGTGGTGCAGAGGCTCCACAGCACAGCCGGAAGTTCTTCGATCCAACATCCGGGTGACCGCTCTAACGGTTTGATGAGATGTGGCTTGATGCCGGCTAGCACCAAGCCATTTGCTCTTTCGACTTGCCCGTTGGATTGCGGGTGCGTGACGGAGGCGAGGTCCAGTCGGATGCCCTTGTTGCTGTAGAACCGGGCGAAGGCCCCCTTTGCAAAGTTCGTGCCGTTGTCGGTGATGATGCTGTTGGGGTAGCCGAAACAGTTGATGACGTCGGTGAAGAAGGTGACAACCGTCGCGCTGTCCAACTTCCGGATAGGCTTGGCCTCGATCCAGTTTGTGAACTTGTCCACCGCCACCAGCAGGTGGGTCATGCCTGCGCGTGCTCGCTTGAAGGGACCGACCATGTCAAGGCCCCAAACCACGAAAGGCCAGGTGATCGGTATGGTCTTGAGTACCGAAGTTGGCATGTGCCTGAGCTGCCCGAAGCGCTGGCACCCATTGCATGCGCGGACCAGCTGCTCCGCGTCCTCGAGGGCGGTGGGCCAATAGAAACCATGGCGGAACGCCTTGGCGACTATCTCCCTTGATGAAGCGTGGTGCCCGCACTCGCCCTGGTGGATATCCTTGAGTAGCCGGTAGCCCGTGTTCGTATCAACACATCTTTGGAAGATACCGGATACACTGCGCTTGTACAGCTCGTCGTTTATGATGGTGTATGTGTGCGCGCGGCGCCGGATTTGCCTGGCCTCCACCTCGTCGTCCGGAAGTTCTCCATCGGCGATGTAGCTCATGAAGGGCTCTGCCCAGGATGGCACTTCCCGGATGACGAGGACGCTCATGTTCTCCGGTTGACGGGTGTCGGGGGGTCGTCCGGGTGGCGTACCCGGGATAGCAGCCCCCGAGCCGCTAGGCGAGCCGGCAGCCCCCGGGTCTTGCGAGCCGGAAGGTGCTCCCTAGCCGGAATTGGTGCGGGTCTTCTTCTTTGGCGGTTCTGCCGGCTCCGCTTCCGCTGTTCCGTCAGCCTGAATGGTTCCTGCCCAGACGATGGAGTCCGATTCTGGCAACGGGTTGATGGATGGCTTGCGCAGGTGCTCCAAGGAGACCCCTGGTGGGATGGCCTGCCTAGTGGAGCCGATCTTGGAGAGCCCATCGGCTGCCTCGTTGTTGACGCGGGGGATGTGGTGAAATTCGCACCCGTCGAAGGAGGCGCTGAGCTTCTGGATGTGGAACCGGTAGAGAGCCATGTTTGTGTCTCTGGCGTCCCATTCTTCGGATACTTGCTGCACCACCAAGTCCAAATCGCCGAAGCACAGGATCCGGTTGACACCGATCTCCTTGGCCAGCCGGAGTCCGTGCGCCAGTTCCTCGTATTTGGCTACGTTGTTGGAGGCCTTGAAGTGGATCTGCAGTATGTACTCCAGTCGGTCTCCCTTGTGCATGGTGAGCACGATGCCGGCTCCCAAACCCCCGAGCATCTTTGATCCGTCGAAGTGCATCCACCAATGGTCCGAATCCGAAACCGGTGGGAGATACTGGGTCTCGGCCCAGTCGACGAGGAAGTCCGCCAACGCCTGCGACTTGATCGTGAGCCGGGCTCGTACTGGATGGAGTAGGCGGCAAGCTCGATGGCCCACTTGGCGACTCGGCCGGTGGCGTCCTTGTTGCCGATGATTTCTGAAAGGGGTGCGGTGCACACGACCTTAATTGGATGCTCCTGGAAGTAGTGCTTGAGCTTCTTGCATGCCAGGTACACGCCGTAGCACATCTTCTGGTAGTGGGGGTAGTTCTGCTTGGAGAGGGAGAGAACCTCGCTGAGGTAGTAGACGGGCCTCTGAACCGGCTGAGCCTTGCCTTCCTCGGGGCGCTCCACCACCAGGACGACGCTGACGACCCGGCTGATGGCTGCTATATAGAGCAACATTGGTTCCTTACTAGCCGGCGTGGCCAGAACCGGTGATGTGGACAACATGCGCTTGAGGTCATGAAACGCGGCGTCGGCTTGCGAAGTCTAGGAGAACTTGTCCGTCTTCTTCATTAGCTGGTACAATGGGAGTGCCTTCTCCCCCAGCCGGCTGGCGAAGCGACTGAGGGAAGCCAGGCATCCGGTGAACTTCTGGACTCCAAGCAGGTTCCTGGGCGGCTGCATCCTCTCGATGGCCGCGATCTTCTCCAGATTCGCCTCGATACCTCGCTGCGAAACGAGGAAACCGAGGAGCTGGCCGGACGATACTCCGAAGACGCACTTCTCTAGGTTCAGCTTCATCTGGTACTGGCGGCGGTTGCCAAATGTTTCTCCCAGGTCCTCGAGGAGGGTGCGCTTCTCCTTGGTCTTGATGACCACGTCATCCACGTAAGCATGCACGTTTCGGCCTATCTGCGAGTGCAAGCATTTCTGCATACATCGCTGATAGGTGGCGCCTGCGTTCTTTAGGCCGAAAGGCATGGTTACATAGCAGAAAGCCCCATAGGGGGTGATAAATGATGTCTTAATTTGATCAGCCGGGTTTAGCCGGATCTGATTGTACCCGGAATAACAATCTAAAAAAGACAACAAATCATAGTCGGGGGCCGTGGAATCGATGACTTGATCGATACGGGGCAAGGCGAAGGGGTCTTTCGGGCACGCCTTGTTCAGGCTAGTGTAGTCGATACACATGCGTCAGGTCTTGTTCTTCTTCAGCACCAGGACTGGGTTCGCCAGCCAGTCCGGGTGGTACACTTCCATGATGAACCCGGCTGCAAGGAGCCGGGTGATCTCGTCACCGATTATCTTTCTCTTCTCTTCTGCGAACTGGCGCAGAGGTTGCTTGACCGGCTTGACATCTGGACGCACGTGAAGTGAGTGCTCGGCGAACTCCCTTGGCACACCCGGCATGTCCTTGGGGGACCACGCGAAGATGTCCCGATTCTCATGGAGGAAGTCGACGAGCGCGCCCTCCTATTTGCTGTCCAAGCCAGCGCCAATGGTGACGAACTTGGTCGGATCGGAGGGGTCGAGCAGGATCCTCTTCGTCTCCTTTGCCGGCTGGAAGGTTCCTTCTCTAGCCGGCTTGCTGCTAGCCGGAATGTCCTGCTGGGCCATGGCCACATTGTGCATGATCACGCGCTTCTCCTCGGCTATGATGAGGGCCTCTACCAGTTTGGAACCGGCTGAGGCGCACTCCATCGATCGCCTGAAGCAGCCGGCGATGGTGATCACGCCGTGGGGTCCCGGCATTTTCGTCTTGAGGTAGGTGTAGTGGGGGATGGCCATGAACTTGGCGAGGTCGGGGCGCCCGAGGAGAGCGTGGTAGGAGCTCGTTAGATTTACCACCTCGAACCAGATTGGTTCGCGGCAGAAGTTCTCCTCGGTCCCGAAGATGACGTCCAGCTGGATTTCCCCAGCGGGGCGCAGGCTGGCCCCGCAGTATGCCATGGAACGTCGTGGTAGTCGGGCGCAGGTCGCTTTCGCGAATTCCCAGCTCCTCCAGCGAGGACTGGTAGAGGAGGTTGAGGTTGCTGCCTCCGTCGATGAGGACGCGCGAGAGTCGGCAAGTGCGCGCGTTGGAGACGATGAGGGTGGTCGAGCACCATAGCGTAGCCCCGGGAGTCGGTAGATGCTCAGGCTGATCCGCCCGGCTCCAGGTGATGGGGGTTTCCGACCAGTTCAGGTACTGGGGGACCGGAGAGGCGATGGTATTGACCTC